>CM043015.1:215114500-215483777 GCA_023690525.1 Holotrichia oblita
AGGGTGTGCGCCTCGGTTGATATAAGAAAAATTCGTTACACCCAGAAGCAATCATTTCTTTAACTGTGATAGTTTTGGATCAGACCTGAAACGATAACATTTGCAAGAAATTTTATTAACATCTAACAGGAAAAAAAAATAATGTGTTTGGTGACCTCCTGCTGAGTACACTCCTGTACACGTCTAGGCATCGACAAAATGAGATGGTCGATATCTGCTTGTGGCACCTCGTTCCAAGCAACTTGAACTTCGTTGATTAGCTGCGCCAAAGTTTATGGAGGATAGTGCAAAGTGGACAGTCTCCTCCTCCTATCAACATTGACTTTCAGTCAGACTTTCTTGGTGCACTATTACCACTGACCAAGATGACGTCAGAAAGATCGAAGCACATTGATCTTCGATACTTTTTTATTAGGGACATGACAGAAACAGATGAAATACAGCTGGAGTATATTCCATCGAATGACAACCTTGCTGATTCATTCACTAAAACAGTAAGTGGAGTCAAAATGCAGGAACATTTAAAGAAGATGGGAATCCTGAATTCGGTGGGGGTGTTAAGAGTTAGAGAAGAATAAAGGTCTATAGTGACGTCACTACGCCGGTAACAAGGAGATGAGACGTTCAAAACAAGTGTCGTCGCTATTCTCAATCAACCATGGAGCTGTATTATGGCCAGTTCAGTTTTGTGAATAGATGTCAAAAAAATATCTACTGTTCAAAAATTCATATTTAAAATATTAAATAAAGACATTTATCAACAGGTCAGTTGCGGTTTTGCATACTATGTTGAGGAACTTTTTTCAACACTAAGTTTACTAGGGGTTGGTGATCATCGCAAAATGATTCTAAGCTTGCTGTGGATTTCCACTTTTTTATTGTCCATCTAAGATACGTGAAGCAGCGACGTCACGTTCTTGGACAACAGTCCTATCAATGAATCATAGCCCTATAGTAGGAAACAAGTTGGTTGCATTTCAGGCAGTTCAGACAGAGTATCCATAGGCCTCGCCAGTAAGGGTACACGCTTAAAATATGGTAGTGTGCGTCTCACATTTGGTCTCCGTAATTTTTCGATTGTTTAGTAGTAAAAATTTTTGAAATGGTCTGAACTAACCGAGATCCAACGGCCGGAGGTGGCGTGTCCAGTCTAATAACATCGTTTACTTTTTGACATTCTTGTAGGACAGTTGAAAGCCCAATGAAAATTTGCACAGCTGTCAACTTCTCGTGTCCGCGAATTTTGTGTCTAGAACGAAGAATTTCATCAATCCTCTGATTAAATCTTTTTGTACTAGCGAGGGCGACCTGAAATGTTTCCGGACTCGACAAGAACAACACAGTATTAGTATGGTTTTTTATTTTTATTTTTCGATGTAGTCTCCTCGAAGATCAATACACTTTTTCAAACGGTCCTCCTCATTTGAGGCGAATCTCTTTTCGGCCAGCGATTTTTTTCATGTTTGGGAATAGGAAAAAGTCGATGGGGGCTAGGTCCGGCGAATATGGAGGATGAGAGACAATTTGGACACGTCGATGCGGGATGAATGAGCCGGTGCATGCTGGTGGAAAATCACTTTTTTTCGCTGCAAACTAGGCCGTTTCTTCTTCAATACTGCATCGAATCGTTTTAGTATTGCCCCGTGATTGACCTTCCCTTCTGCATATAGTCGATGAGGATCCCACCTTGGGAATCCCAAAAATGATCGCCACGACATTTCCGATCGATGGAACGGTCTTTGCTTTCTTCGGGAGCTGATTCGCCCGGAAAAATCCACTGCTTCGACTGTTCCTTGGGCGACGTGGTATGTAGTAATGGATCCAAGTCTCATCCCTTGGATTGCGTTGAATCTTGACTTCCGAAATGATCACTCGATTTCGTTTTTGCTCCGATGTGTCGACCATTTCATCGTTGGTAGCGGTTTTTGGGTGACCACTGTGTGATGGACTTGCGCTTGTACAAGTCGCCCCTCGTATGTCGAAAATACCGTAAATT
The DNA here is from genome assembly GCA_023690525.1 of Holotrichia oblita. Lineage (NCBI taxonomy): Eukaryota > Metazoa > Arthropoda > Insecta > Coleoptera > Scarabaeidae > Holotrichia > Holotrichia oblita. Next base: position 215,116,497 of record CM043015.1, read on the forward strand.
TTCCTATTCTTTTCGTTTTATTATTAGCACGTTTATTTGTGTTGTCGAGATCTCTTGATATCTAAATTTTGAATAACCTTTTTACCTCAAAAAATTTGAGGAAAAAATGAAAATTCATTCTACGATTGTTGCCCATTTTGTTATAACGTAGCTTCTTGAGATGTATTAGATCATAACAGCGTATGCGTTTAGCATATCAAAGAGATTTCTTTTATATACATACATACGGATCTAGAAGAGAAGCTGAACACGGAAGATGAGATATATTCCATCTATAAAAATTTCCTATAGCCGTCTAGAGAATATATATATATATATATATATGTATACACGACAACGTTATTAAAGTCATTGTTATATTTTTTACATTCTAAATTGAACCGTTACTCTTCTATTGAAAAGACGTTTCTAGAGTTATGAAAACCGTTCCATTCTCCTTATTGAAAAGAATATATTGTCTCATTTTAACCGTTTAAATATAAGAATAACGACAAAAAAAATACATATATATACACAGTGAGTCGTTAAGAATGGGAAATCTGGATACTGGGAATAGTAGAGCCTAAAATATGAGGATTGACCGCGGCATGCCTTATACAAATGTTGCTCGTTTAAGAGATATAGGGTGTTCAAGTTAATAATTTCATTTCTAAATTTTCCAATAACTCAGCAAGTTTTTATAGAATCAACTTGAAAATTGGTATTATTATGTTTTTCATAACGACGAATAAGAATTTGACATCAATTTTAACGTTGCTCATAGGTGGCGCTGATTACACACTGCTGAATAGATAAATCGATGCTTATCGTTTTTGTGCGTGTAGAACCACATAAACTGAATCGAAAATTTGAAGGAGCAACCTTTTTTACATGAAAAATAGGTACATACTTGTTTGGTGTTGATATCTTGATCCGTTTTCGAGATATTTGCCTTCTAAAGTTTCAATGCAGTTCGGCCTATTAATACAATTTTTAGTCCTTCAAATACAAAGTTGGCTTAAATGCATCTGACAGCTATCATTATTTATGCTTGTTAAGCTTGCGTCAAAGAGTATAGTAGGTACTAAGCAAATAGCTTTATCTTTTTCTGTTTTATTTGTACTAGAATAAGTAGTAAAAAAAATGCCACGGCATAATAAACAATGACTTTTCTAATAGTGAAATGCGAGATATGGTTTGTGTTTTTGCTGAAACAGATTTTAGTGGACTTGCTGCATCCCGAAGATATTTAGAATTATATCCAAATCGAAGACAACCAAATCATAAACTTTTTAGAAATCTTTATAATCGCCTAGGAGAAACTGGGTGTTTTCGTCCTAAGCGTCATAATGGTGCTCCAAAAACAATCTCGGTAGAACAAGAGGAGGAAGTTCTAGTTCGTGTTGCCGAAAACCAAGGCGTAACTACTCGCCGTTTAAGTGCAGCGACAGGAATAAGTCAAACGTCTATCAATAGAATCTTACGGAAAGAGAAACTGTACCCTTATCATTTCACTCCCGTGCAGATTTATTACCTCAGGATTCTGCGGCATGTCTACGATTTTCGCAGTTTTTACAGACAAAACAGAACGAGGACCGAGGACAAAGTTCTCTTCACCGATGAAGCAATGTTTACTAGACGGGGAGTTTTCAACTGGAGGAATAATCATTTGTGGGATTCTGAGAATCCGCATGCCATAATGGAAAGACATTTCCAGCATGAGTTCAAGATAAACATTTGGTGTGGGATGATATCTGATTTTTTTATTGATCCCTTTGTACTCCCACCGAATCTGAACGCTCAACTATACTTAGATTTTCTTGAACAAAATTTAAACGAACTACTAGAAGATGTACCACTTGAACTAAGACAAAACATGTGGTTTATGCACGATGGAGCGCCACCACATTTTTCTCTGCCTGTGCGCAATTATCCGAACGAACAGTTTCCACATCGATGGTTTGGTCGTGGAAGTGAATTTCCTTGGCCACCTAGAAGTCCAGATTTTAACCCCCTAGATTTCTCGGTTTGGTCTAGTTTGAAGGATATAGTCTACAAGGAAAGAATTGATTCCCGTGAAGAGTTGCTTCAAAAAATTCAAGAAGCTGCCAGTGTAATCAGAAATAATGCAGGGCTGTTTTGTATCATTAGAAGATCAATAAGAAAACGAATAGAAAAGTGCATTGAAGTGGGCGGTGGACATTTCGAGCAGTTGCTCTAAGTAAATTATTCACCGGTATAATACGTGGGCGCTTGCATTACATATGACAGTTGTATGAACTGGTTACCCTTTTGACAAATTAATTTTAGAAGTCATTATTTTCATGTTTGTTATTTTTTTTACTATGAACACTCTAGAGACGTTATAACTTCCTCTTGCGAACACTATGTAGCCGTAAGGCCTATTAAAAAACTCTACTAATAAACTATGATTTAGTGTATACCTATGCATTATTTCTTGTTATTATTTATTATTTACCTGAGCTTCGTATTTAAAAATCAAAAATTGTATTAATAGGCCGAACTGCATTGAAACTTTAGAAGGCAAATATCTCGAAAACGGATCAAGATATCAACATCAAACAAGTATGTACCTATTTTTCATGTAAAAAGGTTGCTCTTTCAAATTTTCGATTCAGTTTATGTGATTCTACACGCACAAAAAAGATAAGCATCGATTTATCTATTCAGCAGTGTGTAATCAGCGCCACCTATGAGCAACGTTAAAATTGATGTCAAATTCTTATTTGTCATGCTGAAAAACATAATAATACCAATTTTCAAGTTGATTCTATAAAAACTTGCTGAGTTATTGGGAAATTTTGAAATGAAATTATTAACTTGAACACCCTGTATCTCTTAAACGAGCAACATTTGTATAAGGCATGCCGCGGTCAATCCTCATATTTTAGGCTCTACTATTCCCAGTTTCCAGATTTCCCATTCTTAACACATCGTTTTATATCTACCTATTAGTAGAGTTGGCACACCACTGTTGACTTCATCTTAACAATATCAATAAATGTTTATGTATTTTATAGTAAATTACCTATATCTCAAAAAGTATTAACTTTAGCTATAGGGAATGTTATAAGCGATTGAAAGGGAACTTGAAGCACTATTAAATGGCATAAAAATATACAGGGTGTTCCATTTGAAAAAAACGAGTTTTACCGTATTAAAAATGCAACGATTAATTTTCAATTTCGAGACACCCTGTATGCTATAGTGAAGATATTTGGCATGGATTGTTTAACTTAAGATAATGTCATAATTATGCCAAAGAATCGTTGCAAAACAAATATTAGTACAGACGGAATTAATTTTGAAAGACAACCATGAAAATGATCTTTTTTCTCTTAAAATTGAAATATCTCGGAAACGGTTAATTTTTAGTACTAGGTTTGTCAGACAAAACTATCTTAATTTACAACGGGGAATCTGAAAATGTCATAATATACCGGGTGTTCAAATTGAAGTCGGCACTATTGCTAACTTCGTTATTATTGATGCTACGATGTCAGTTAAATTAGCAAAGTAGTAGCGTATTTCCTTCCGAATACGATGGTAAAATTTAAAAAACAATTGAACTTCGCGTTTTCGAGATAGTAAGAAAATAACATTTTTTTAAATGGAATACCCTGTATATTTTTACACATTTTAAATGATAATTTAATTTTAAACAAAATCTATTAATACCTAGACACCCAAAAATTAACAAATAAACGAAATACAAGCATTAATGGAAAATCATGTAGACATTGACTAGCTATCGAAAAATTAATACACTTTGCTCTTTATTATTGTCAATATTAATCTTATTTAAACAACGAAAAACGAAATTCTGAATGCAAAATATTGAATGCATAACCATCCTACTCTTAGAAACTATATGGACGTAAAGGTAAAGCTACTATTAAACTAAAAAAGTACAAACAAACAAAAACTACATAACAGAGTTAAATCATGTGCTCGAAAACATTCCCGTTTTGTTCTATACACTTTTGAGCACGTTTGTATACCATTCTAGCAGCTTTTAAGATGGTTCGTCCATCGATGTTGTTTATAATATTGCTGATGCTTTCTTGAAGATCATTTGTATTTTCATAGCGATTTTTATAAATTTCATTTTTTAAAAATCCCCAGTAATAAAAATCGAGAGGTGTAAGGTCTGGCAAACGTGGTGGCCATAATATTGGTCCACATGTACCTATCCAGCGATCTTGAAAAAGTTGTGATAATAAACCAGCAACAGCTTGAGAATTGTGCGGTGGTGCACCATCTTGCTGGAAAATTACTTGTGGACGATCAGCTAAATTGAGATCATCTAAGAACTCCTCTATTGTATTTCGCAACAGTTCTGTGTATCGTTCACCTGTAAGAGTGCCCATGTAAAATACAGGCCCTACTATTCTTCCCCCGATTAAGCCACACCATACATTTATACTGAAACGTCTTTGGGGATTATGATGATGGTTACGCATAACATTTTCTCTACTCCAGTAATGCTGGTTTTTTCGATTTTGCATACCACAGTTAGAAAAATTAGCTTCATCACTCCATAAAATTAAACACAAAAAGTTCGGATTGCGCCTAACGCAATTAACAAACCATCGACAAAACTCCATACGTCTTTCTGGATCACCTGCCATTAAAGTTTGGGTAGGTCTATACTTATACGGCGTATACTTATGTTTTTTCAAAATATGATGAATAGTTCCCAGAGACACTCCAAGATCACGCTCGCAATCTCTTATTGAATTTTCTCGAAACGCTTCGAAATATGCCGTCACATTAGTTTCTGTTTCTTCATTAACTATAAATCGTTTTCTTGGAACAGATTTAGCGAACATTTTACTATTTGACCTAAACTGTCGGTATAGGATCAAGAAATATCTTCGATTAGGTAAGATTCGTCTAGGAAATAACGCACTGTAATGTTCGAGAGCACGGTGGGAATTTTTTTGACAAACTATGTAACTCTCTAACATATCACATTTTTCTAAATGTGCAAATGCCATTGTTGGAGCAAATTCAAATAGCTGTGTACTTACGTTGTCAAAATAGCACTCCTAATCTTGACAGCTACTATGTATCTTTTGTTTCTGTCCTAGTTATCTGTGATAAATTGAAAACTAATGGAATAAATCGACTCTGTCTACGCTCATAAAAAAGGTAAAATTGAAGCAAAAGCTAAATTGCGTTTTTGTTATTACTATTAGCAAGCGATTAAAAACTAAAATATGATTACCATCAAAGTACCAACGATTTTTTGTTCCCCTTAGATGATAGATGATAATAAAATGTTTCTTTTACTTGCCAATAATCGGACATTCATATCAACTTGAACTGATACATTTAAATGCTTGTAGTTCATTTATTTGTTAATTTTTGGGTATCTATGTACTAATAGATGTTGTTTAAAATTAAATTATCATTTAAAATGTGCAAAAATATATAGGGTATTCCATTTAAAAAAATGATATTTTTTTAATATCTCGAAAACGCGAAGTTCAATTGTTTTTAAAATTTTACCATCGTAAACGGAAAAAAAACACTACTACTTTGGTCATTTAACCAACATCGTATCTTTAGTAGTAACAAAGTTAGCAATAGTGCCGACTTCATTTTGAACAGGCTGTATAGGTTGTTCCATTTAAAAAAAGAAAATTTTATAACGCTCAGCCAAAACTGAACACTCAGTATACACTAAAATAATTTTACGATATAGAGCAGTTGATCCCGAACAACTTTTACTTAAAACATTTTTTAATTAAACTAATACGTAACATATAATAGACCGAATTCAGATTATTGGCACACCCTGTAAACTAGTTTATTGAAAATGATTTTTTTTTAATTTTTAGCAGGTAAATAATTCTGATATAATTTCCAGATATTTCGGTAGGAAACGTTTACAAGAGAACGACGAACCGTTCCTACCGGGTTCTAAGTATCTGGTTGAAGCTGGTTACTCGTATTGGACGCTCGGTTACGTTCTCAGCTATCAAGGGGCCAAGAAGCTACTCGACGCCGATCCCCTATCTAGACTGGTACCGGTCGACGAATACCTACCTATATTGTTCGATAAGCATCCTCAGAAGGAATGGAAGAGTCAGTATCCCGTAAGAAATCTGATAGCGTATTCGGCAGCGCCGTTGCTTCTATATCCGACCCACTATACCGGCGAGAAAGGGTATATTAGCGACACAGAGGATTCGAAAATTGTCGAGGAAGTGCCGCCGAGGGAGGATTTGTGAGTTTCCGGTCGGATTTAAAATTTGAGGTTCTTTTTTTTCGATATTTTTATACCAGAGATTTTTTTAGGATATAAATAAGTTTAGTCAAAGATCTGAATCGATAAGGTAGATTTTGTATGAAAATGTTAATTTTGCACTGTCAAACGTAATTTAGATTAGCTCTACATACTACATACATTTGGAAATACATAGATTTATCGTGAAATACAACAGCTGCGAATTGGATTTAAAACGATACGTATACACTGAACAACTCTTGAATGAGCGCTGCTGAATAGAGTGTCGTTATTGATGGTGCTCGTTCGTCTTCTGGAAGTGACTCCTCGAGCGTTCCGCTGGGCTATGTTCTAATTCCGCTGCTATTTTTCCATATACACTGCAGACCTGTTCATTATTGTTAGATAATGCAAGGTACAAATTTATACAGATGATACCCAAGTCCATGTTAGTTTTCTGATCTTCAAACCCCCCATATCGGCAGAGGACCATGGACAGCGTCTCCTTGCAGGTGACTAATCATATTCTCACTCCCCCTCTCCCCTCTCCCCTCTCCCCCTCTCAATGTAATTAAGACCTTCGATCTTCTGATTCAGACCTTAGATTTGGATCGTTTATCTCGCACTAAATTCATGATTCATATGGAATCTTGAGCTGTCTATCTGTTTCTGAAAACTTCGTATCATGTCCTGTAATAGCTGTGCTTCGTGATATCTAGTCTCATCCTTTCAATTACTCCGATGTTGTCCATAAACCAGTTTTCAAGAAAACGCTTTTTATTTCAAGTCAAGGCGATAGTGCAAGAGCAATGATCTTTTAACTTTTTAAAAATTTCATTAATCGTTCTTTGAGAGGAAGTTTAGCTTGAACATTGCATCTTATAGCTTAAATGATTTCACTGATAGCTTTCATACTGAAACGAAAATGGAAAAAAAATGAGAAATGAGGATAATTTACGAAGCTTCTGTCTGTCAATATGACGTCACATTTTAGAGATTCTTATCACGGACGTGATATTATTACGTCAACTTGTCATAATCATGGATGTATAAATGACGTCAATATTTGACGTACCAATAGGATCGAAATGTTACATACAAACAATGTCATTTTTAGAGATATAAATATAACAAAGTTCTTCACTGGATCTCTTGGTGCAGAAGTAGAACACTAAACACTTCAACCCACTAAACACCAACAAGTTTTAACTAAACACTACGTTGGTGTTTAGTTAAAACTAGTTGGTATTCAGTGGGTTGAAGTGTTTAGTCTAATAAATATAACAAGTATCAGTTTGTAGTAAGCAAACTTTAACCGGTACACACATTTTTTTGGTAGTAAGTGGAGTTGTGCGTAAGGGGGTCGTTAAGGTCAAGAGATCTTGTCGGCCAGTTGATAGGACCACGTCTCCCTATACATAAATTGGGAAAAATTTCGCTTGGGGATTGAGGAACATTTAAAGCATGGTGGTGCTCAATCAATTTTGGGAAACAATGTTGACAAGGCTGGAATAAGGTCTTCCTGAAGAAAATTGAAATATCTTTGCATATTAAGATTCTCATACTGGATACCGGGTGTGGGTCTTTCGCATCAGACCAGTACCGACAGTTTTTCCGGTTAACGTAACCATTGAAAATGAACATATTGAGATTCATCAGTGAAAAATGATGAAAGATAGTTTTGATTGATTACATAAGTCACATGTTATGTTGCTGTTGTGAAAGTAATATAAAAGTCTTAAAAATCGATTTCCAATTCGAATATTTTTTTGGCATTTAGCGAGCTACATATGTCAAGTTGACATTTAAGGAAGGAGGTTAAATTGACGTTTCGACGAGAGATATCAAAAGAATAGATGAAAAATAACAGTATATTCTTTAACGAGCGTATTAACGAGGGTTAATAATAGCAAAATTATACGCGAGTTAAAGACTATACTTTCTCTACGGCTGCAGGATTACCTTAAAAAGAGAATGGATAGGTACATGATAGATACTCAGAAATTAATGCTGTCAGCCCGCGTTTTTTGACATAAATGTCATTACAATTGTGTCAAAACCGCGAGCTTAAATTCTAAGCACAATAGTTGAAGAATAAAAATACGAGTGATTGGTCTACAGCCCGTGTGTAATAATTCATTACACACGGGGAGAAGAATTGATGCCATTATACAATTGGATAAAAAGGCAGAATTTATATTTTATTCAACAGCAGTAGAGAAATGTGTTTATTACATCATTATTTCGTTATTTGACGTATGCAGTCAATATGTAGCTTAAATTGACGTCAATATGACTTACCGGTGCTATTTGGGGAAGTGTATCTCTGAATTACACACATCGGTAATGAAAAAATTCGTTCCTGAAGTAAGGGGGATTTCGGTTGAAGTTTCAGGTTCCCAATTAAAAGAAAGACGCTGCTAAGTTCCCGATTCGTCATTTTCTTGGTTTGGGAACAGAAAAAAAAACAGTTTACACCGTTTTCTTCTTCTTTATTTATTATCTTTATGTATGGTATTATTTGGTGGTAGGTTTTGAATGACGTGCGCAACAAAATGGAGGCTCCTTCCTCACACACCCTTCGAAAAAGCTTCTTGCGTAGTGGTGCTAGCTGACGCTAGCTCTAAACAATCAAATGTTAGTTATTAAAATTCAAATAAATATCTGAATATCTCCTGGAAAATGATAAGCGATTAACTCTACATCGTCTCTAGCTGCAATCGGTTTTTCCCCAGTCTTCCAATTGTTGTGAGAAAGAGCTTGATTCTAGATCTTGCTGTTTAGGTTTAGTTGGCGTTTTAGTTGTTGTTTAGGAACTGTCATTCCTTCTTGCTTTAAATTTCTTTTGTTGAGGGCTGGAGGGGAGAGGATGGGGAGGGGTGGAGAGGGAGAGGCAGAGTTTTTGCCAGATCCTACTAATTCTAATTCCAAAAGAAAACCTGTTGGGGATGAATCAGAGAAGTTTGGATCAGCTTTCACATCAAAGTTAAATAATTTTCTACTCAAATAATTTTTTTACACTTCTCCGTGAGTGAACTATTTTTTGATTATCTTTATTTAATATCCAATGGTAGGCAACAACAAGGATACTTCGTGGACCCACTCTAAGATGGATTACTTTGGATCTAAGTAATATAGAAGCAGACATAAATTCTTTGGCACTGCTTTTGCTTCTCTGCAAGAAAATGACCTATAATTTATTCAACTAACAAACTATAAGAAGCATTGTTTACTTCACGGGCAATTCTTTCATCGGTGTAATTCACCTGTGTAATTCGTCGTCATATTTATGTCAATTTAAGGTACTCATTAAATATTAATTTAACGTCTGCCACTAGACATCAATTTGACGTTTCTAGCCAAACGTGAATGTCAATTGTATGGTAAATTACACAAATAACGTCTATAAAATTATTTTCTTTTAAAAGAAAATTACAATTGTTGGAAATCACCCTGCACATAGATCAAGTTCTAGAACAGATCAGATTTCATCGTAGTTTTCAATCTATCTAATACTAATCTCGTCAGTGATCCTCTAAATGTGATGGAATTAGGTCTTGCATTTGGAGGATCTCTGACGAGCTCGGATAGATTGAAACCAAGTGGTTCGGTTCTAATGCTTCATCTATTTTTATTATACTTGTTCGCAGGGTGATTTCCAACAATACGAGGTCTGGCTATTAAATAACGAGACTGCTTATGAAAAAGAGTTTTATTTTAGAAATTATTAGTTAGAGAGTTAAAAATTATTCTACAATCGAATGCGTCAATTTACTCCCCTCCCCTCGCCCCACACCGTTCTATTCGTTTTTTCCACTGGTCAAAGCAATGCTGGAAGTCTTCTTTTCTAAGAGCTTTGTCGATTTTCGTTTCACCTCCTCCCTCGACTCGAATCGGGTTACTTTTAAGGCAGACGCGATCTTCGGAAACAAGAAAAAGTCACATGTTGCTAAATCAGGCGAGTACGGCCTGTAGCGGCTAAATAATGCTTCATAGACAGCGTATTATGGGCAGGTGCGTTGTCCTGGAGCAAGATCCACAACTCCGGCCGTTTCTTACGAACTTTCTCCTGCAATATTGCCAAAACGTTACAATAGTAAGTTTGGTTTACAGTTTTAACATTTGGAACCTTATCAGTCATCGCGATGCCGCTGATGCCGAAAAAAAAAAAAAAGAACGATTAGCATGGCTTTAAATTTTGATTTCGACTTCCTTGCTTTTTTCATTCTTGGCGATGCAGGAGTTTTACAGTTGCTTAGTTTCGACATCGTATTGGAATATCCAGGTTTCATCGCAAGTGATGATGAAGGCTCTTCATCTAACCTCTCAAGCTAGTCACAGGAGATCTGTCGGCGGACGAGCTTTTGGTCGGGGGTCAAATTTTTTGGGACCAACTTCGCACAGACTTTGTTCATGTTTAATTTAAATGTAAAATTTTTCTGGCCGTTTCTTTATCGGCGTTTAAAGTCTCAACAATCACCAGAATGCTTATTCGACAATCTCCGCACACAATTTCATTGATTTGGTTCACGGTTTGCGGTGTTGAAACAGATACAGGTAGACCTGGACGTTGGTCATCTTCGGTGCTCTGCTGGTCTTCAGAAAGCTTTTTATGCCATTCGAAAACACGTTCACGAGGTAGAGAATTCTTACTAGAAGGCTCTCTTTTAATATTTAATTTAATGTAACGAGAAGTTTCACATTGATTCGTTGCTCTCTTGTTTCTCGTCACACATTGTTATCGGCTCAAGAAAAAAAAACACGTTCGTTTCTAACCTCCATAGAAAAAATACTACTACAGCGACAAAAACGTGTTTTCGTACTGAAATAGAATACACTTCCAGCTATACAACTCTGCATTCGCCTTCCTCCTCCTCCCCTTGCTCCGCCTTCTGCGCACGTAGTCTCGTTATTAAATAGCCAGACCTCCTATAGGTACCTGGAGCGCCTTTTACAAACATACATATTTTGGTTTTTTTATCAAAACGTAATTAAAACACAAATATTAAAATCAAATTTGGCATCTACTTTAGAGTTTCTGGTCATCATAAGGATAACTAAAATATGACGTCATATAGATATTGGTGTACTATGTGGCTCTGGTAGCCTTGCAACATTATCCTCTTTTTCCTTTTTTTATATCTATTATTTGAGCTACAGGATGTAATGTCTAAGCCAGGTAATAGTTAGAATATGTTTATATTTTTCAAGATTCATTCAGTGTATGCTTAGTTTTAAATGCAGTAAGTTTATCATCGGATTATTTATTTTAGTCAGAAATGGGCATTAAAAAGTGTTCGCTGCCATATCACAATATCGTGCCATTAAGGTCTCTCCTTTCGTTAGCTTTTACTACAGCTTTGATAAATGACGTGAAACGTCTGCAGTCTGCATATAGAATAAATTGGATTTATGTAAGCATATGGCAACGTTGTATATGCCGGAGAGAATATTTAATATTTATACCACAGTTTATACATATTTTCTAATTCTATCTCAATATATGTACAGGGTTTCCACGGCCAAGTGGGACGTAGGCAGAATACATATAAAATCGGTTTTCGGTGAATATTATCTCCCTAATACTACTTCATTCAAAATTAAGGGCCGCATATTATAACTGGGTTAACAATGAACATTTCCATAATCATAGTACAAAGAAAGTCATTTTAATAAAGCCAAAAAATTATTATTTTTAAATCTATTGTTCGTGAATTCCTAATAAGGCTTTTAATACGTCAGTTACTGTAAGCGTCCGTGGCGTAATGGTTCGCGCGATGGCTTAATAACGCAAATGCAAGGATTGTTTAGGTTTCGAATCGCGGCAGATTCGTTTTATTTTTTAATTTTTATCTCCAACAATAATGCTACAAATTCAATAACACTACAAAAATCAGAGATTTTGAAGACTATAAAATCGATATTTTGAGTATTAAGGTAAATAATGAATAATTTTTACAATAAAAAAAATGATCACGTGCTATATTATTCGATTTTTTAATTGTTACTAATGACGAATCATTTGTCAAAATAAACAACAAAACTTAATAAGATTAAAAAAAAATAAAAAAATAAAATTCATTTCTCGGATTCCCCCCAAACAATCTGTGTCTTACGTTATTAAGGCGTCGCGTAAACGTCTGCGCCACGGCCGCTTGCACTAACTGACGTATTAAAAGCCTTATTAGGAATTCACGTTCAATAGGTTTAAAAATAATAATTTTTTTGGCTTTATTAAAATGACTTTCTTTGTACTATGATTGTGGAAATGTTCGTTGTTAACCCAGTTATAATATCCGGCACTTAAATTTGAATGAAGTAGTATTAGGGAGATAATATTCATCGAAAACCGATTTTACATGTATTTTCCCTATGTTCCACTTGGCCGTGGAAACCCTGCATGTTACGTATATAGAATTTTAGATTTTATGATCTAAGTATCGTGTTTTGCCATTTGTACTAATATATTTTAAATGACAATATTTTCTCTGTGTACTTAATGTAGTACTGTCACTGTACGTCATTTTTTTAACATTTTTGCAATTTAAAGTAATACTCTATATTATACACATTAAATAAGTTTGTTCTAGTAATTTTTTTTTTAAATTAATTTGTACTTTTACAATAGCCATTAGTATGTTACGAATTTATAAAACAAGTGCCTTATTAATTTTATTATAATACTAATGGATATAGAATTTACAGTTTTAGGTTTACCACATATTTTGCTGTATACAATATTACTAAAGAATAAAATCTATTGATTATATTGAAATTGACTTTTTTTTTTAATTTTTGGTATATGATATTCCAAAAAACATGGTGGACAAACGGTATTATCCGTAGTTCCAGATTTTAACGTGTTCTGATTGGGGCATGCCACTGGATTTCGTTGATATAATCTATCCACACACATTTGGGAAGGAGTACTGCATATCTGTAAGTTTCGCCTTGTTATTTCGTATACAAGGCGGAGCATTTATGGAGCCCATGGCTGGAAAGTGATCTCAGCAATACAATATACGGAAAAATTAGGGTCGAACCCCATTAAAGCAGCACTATGCTACATTGTACTGCGCGACAGTTGATTGGCAAATATTCTTTTCGTTGATTCGTATATTGTTTCAATAAATCGCTACGAGGTGCTGAAAAAGTAACGAGTGGGTCTCTGAGCAAATTGAAGCTCAAGCTTGTAGAAAATGAGATAAAGAGTCGCCTACCACATGCCGCTCTCCTCACAGGAAAATTTTTGATTTAGAAACTCATCAGCGGGAGAATATGACAAAATTCTGATGATTGAGTAGGATGTACAGTCATGGACATCCAAAATGACATGGTTCAAGTTACAGTCTATTGCTGCGCTACGGGCTACATTGCTTGGCTACATTGTGATGCAAACTAGATGTTAATAGAACATTTCTGTTTCTTTTTGGTAAATATGAAACTGATGTACAGTCTTTAGTGGCCGTTTTACAGGATTCGAAAATCTCCTCTGCTAATTCGACATTATATTCTTTCTTACCGTGCTGATTACAGTCAATTTTTTATTTAACAGTCTGTTTACCAAGATCATACTGGCAAATCAGTTATCTAATGTGATATTACGACCGGTATTATACATGGTGAGCGCGAATGTTTTTATCATCAAACCTTAACACACTAAGAAGAAAGCGAAATCGATTCAATGACATTGTTAGACGGATTATTTCGACATTAGAACCATCAGTTGCCCAGAGCTCCGTTGTATTTAGATAACACTGGTCAACAGGATTTTTTTTTCTTACACTCTGATACATGTACGTTATGGACTTTTTCATTGTAATTCTGAAAATGTTTTGAAAAATTGGCTATCATGTCAGGTTTCTCAGAAATGTTTTTTTTTATATAGACACATCAAAAAAAACGTAATTAGAGTAGGCTATGTGAATGGATTGTTACTTTAGCCACTTTCACATAATGACATTTATTCCTTGACATTTAATTTGAGGTTATAAATTTGGTTACAATAAAATGTCAAATAATAAATGTCATTATGTGGTAGTGGCTAAAGCAACGATCAAAAGCATTTTCATAGCCTACACCAATTATGTTTTTTTTCGATGTACATATGTCTAAACATATTTTTTTATAAGTTAAATGAAACTATCAAGTTATTGTCATGCTAACGGGCATGTCTGAACATAGTCATAGTCGTTAAACCACTCCCTTTTTTTCTCTAGAACCAATTAAATCAAGGTTTTTTGAATTCGTTTTTTGTCCCGTAGTTGTGTAAAAAATCCTAATAGTTTTTGTTATGTATGTGGAGAATTGAACGTTCAACAGCATACACGAAATATTACACCGTTAATAGAAAAATCCTATAATCTTTATTTTAAATTAAAAATTACAAATCAAGACAAGTTGTGGACCCCTCACAATGTCTGTGCACGATGCGCTATTACTTTGAGGAGCTGGATAAAAGGTAAGAGAATAGCTATGCCATTTGGTAGGCGTATGATTTGGTGAGAGCAAAAGGATCATTCGACAGACTGCTTCTTTTGTTGTACAAAGACCTTTGGGTTTTTCCAGTAAAAATAAGGATAAAATTACCTGTCCTAATTTATCTTCTGCCACTCGTCCAGTTCCTCATTCGGAATCTTTGCCAGTACCAAGTCCTATAGATGTTTTGAACCAAGAATATGTTGAAACTGAGATAGAAGAATACATTTCAGAGTTTTCGGACACAGATGAAGAATATTTGCCATCTCAGAAAGACACGCCTCATTTAATAAATCAATTGGAATTAAATGACCTAGTTCGAGATCACAATTTATCAAAAAGTCAGGCAGAAATATTAGGATCAAGACGCGTATTTTTGTATATCGAAATCTCCAGAAAGAACTGTCACAGTATTTTTGAACTGAAGAAGGTCTTTAATTTTGCAAAAATGTTGACGGTTTAATGCGAGAATTAGGTTACAAACACCAACAGGAAGAATGGCAGCGTCTTTTTGTAGATGCTTCTAAATTGAGTTTGAAAGCTGTCCTTCTACACATAGGAAACGTCTACCCCTCCATTCCTGTTGGTCATGCCGTGCACATGAAGGAAACATGACACGTCTCCTTGATAAAATCAATTACAAAACCTATAAATGGTACATCAAGGCTGATCTCAAAGTACGTAGTTGCAATTCTACTTGGTCTCCAACTTGGATTCACAAAGTATTGCTGTTTCCTTTGTGAATTGGATAGTCGAGCGAGAAATTTGCACTATACTATTTTAAGCAATAGCCAAGCAGAATACAATATACTCCTGGAGAAAAGAACGTAGTTCATAATTCGTTGGTGGAGCCTCATAAAATACTTTTACCGACATTACACATAAAATTAGGTCTGATGAAGAATTTCGTCAAAGAATTGGACAAAGAGGGACCAGGATTTCGATACCTTAAACAAAAATTTCCTAATATATCTGAGGCAAAACTTAAAAATGAGATTTTTATAGAACCCCAGATTAATCTGTTACAACAGGATCGAGAATTTGACGTACTCTTGAGCGATTTAGAACGAACTGCTTGGGATGCATTTAATAGTGTAAAAAAGAATTTTTTAGGAAATAAAAAATCTGAAGATTACGAGGTAAATTGTTAGTGAACTTGTTAGAAGTTATCATGCATTAGGCTGTAATATAAGTCTTAAAAAACAATTCTTGCATTCGCACCTGAACTTCTTTCCCCCGAATCTTGGCGATGTTAGTGACGAGTGTGTCAGTTTCTCTCTCTTCGAAATGGTTATCTCCAAATCCGAAGGCTAGTCGTCATCGAATTGCGGTTCTTTATCATCGTGTAATTTATTTAGGTTTTCTTACATGAGCTTTTCAAGATATGCGTGTTATCTTTCGTAATCACCAATGACGAAACAACACAAAATAGATCAGTCTAATCTCGCTATTGCGGTATAATATTGTTAATGTCAAGTAATTATATTATCGTTCAGTATAAGGTTATGTGATATTAGAACCACTCGATTCTGTTAAATATATTTTAAGTCAAGACAGGGACAGTTTACAGTGCGTATTGTGATTATTTTGTTAACTTTCTCAAGTGCAATTTATAATGAAGAATACTGAAGAGTATTCCAATAATGATGTGAATAAGAATTGTCAGCAGAAAATGCAGATTATTTAACCAATGATATCCGGACCGACCAACAACGACTCCCGGAAAATTCGCAAGAATCGAGGCTCGATTTATGGCAACTGGGAATGTAAGGGCAAGTCGAAATTACCGAAAACCCGTAATAAATAATGAAGATATCGAGATGAATGTTTTGGCTTATTTCCAAGCTTATCCACCCAATTCGACTACCGCAGCAGCGCTAGAATTGGGTATTTCAAGAGCGTCAATCTACAGAATATTAAAAAAGCATAAAATGCACCCTTTCTTTCAAGTTATTGTGCACGGATTACGTCTTGGTAATGAGACAAGACGAGTCGACGTTTGCGAGTTCATGTGCATAAAAATGACAGAAGATCCCAGATTTCTTCATAGGATTATGTGGACCGATGAATCTAAATTCAACAGGCAAGGAATTATAAATCGCAGAAATTATCACTACTGGGCACAATATAATTCACATGTAATAAGGGACAATAATCACCAGAACCACTTTACTTTTAATGTTTTTGTTTAATTATGGACAATAGAGTAGCATATCAAGTGTATGATGAAAATTTAAACGGTGTTAGATATTTAGAGATACTCAGAGGGTTTGTTTGTGATTTCTTAAATGATCTACCTCCACGTGACAGAGCAAACAGTTGGTATCAACTGGATGGTGCCCCAGTACATTCCATTCTAACCGTACACTAGCAGTTGACCTTGATGTTTGACGATCGGTTTTATTGGCCCATAGGGAACCTGGAGCTGGCCAGCCAGATCACCCGATTTGACGTGTTTGGATTTCTATCTCTGGGGCCGTATTAAAGAATTTGTGTACTCTAGGCCTGTACATACTAGAGAGGAATTATTAAATCGTGGTCGTGATGCCTTTACAAATCTTAGTCCAGGCGAACTTCGAAGGTCGGTTACCCAAGGAGTATATAACAGAGTTATTCTCTGTTTGAATCAAAATGGTGGTCATGTAGAACAATTCTTGTAAAGAAAACAACAAAAACATGTATTAATTATTATAATGATTTGGCTTACATTTGTCACGTATGCATGTAGAATATTCATACACATGCGCAATACAATAAAGAAAGAGTCATTATGTAGACGCTGCATTCA
The DNA here is from genome assembly GCA_023690525.1 of Holotrichia oblita. Lineage (NCBI taxonomy): Eukaryota > Metazoa > Arthropoda > Insecta > Coleoptera > Scarabaeidae > Holotrichia > Holotrichia oblita. Next base: position 215,133,998 of record CM043015.1, read on the forward strand.
GCATGTATGTGAAGCAAAGCGATCTTTAATAAAGCTTACTAAATTATAATAAAACAAGTTGTTTTATTAATAATAACAGTAGACGTCGGACAAGACATAACATGGTGTCAGGTGTGACCAAGTAAAACGTCAAGAAAGTAAGTGATTCAAGAGTTTTTGTGTCTGCAATGTAACATAACCTGAAAAAAAAAATGCCGCCAAAACACGTCGCCTCAGCCGTGAGTACCACTACGACATTAGAACCGTTAAATTTAAAAAATGGAAACATGCCGCTTCTATGGAAAAATTGGGTAACACAATTTAAAATTTTTATGAGAGCGTCAAATCTCGAAAACGAAGATAATAAAAGAAAAGTTGCACTCGTATTACATTATATTGGTACAGAAGCTCTACAAGTATTTTATTCTTTTAACGTTGACATTGATAATATCGAATTCGAAGAGCTCTTGAAACGTTTTGAAAATTATTTCACACCAAAGATCAACATTACAATGGAACGACACAAATTGTTTAATCGCAAACAGTTACCGGATGAAGACATAGACGTGTACGCTACGGATTTAAAAAACATTAGTTTATCATGTGAATTTGGTACTTTAAGGGATAATATAGTCAAAGATATCTTCAATTGGAATTTAAATAACAAAAATCACTACATTAAAGAGAAATTACTAAACGAAAATCCTAAAAGTTTAGACAAGGCAATTGAAACTGCCAAAGCGTATGAATTATCAAGACATCAAGCCAAACAACTAGTACAACCGGAGGCTGCTGCTTCATCATCTTTCGTAGGAAGACTACACAAACAGGAAGATAGATCTTCGCAGAGAAAACCTCCAAACAACCGACAACCACGACATTCTCAAGATAATCAACCCAAGACATGTGGAAGATGTGGTCAAGTTCATAGATTTAAATGTCCGGCTCAAGGTAAAGAATGTAGTAAATGTAAAAAATTAAATCATTTTGCAAAAATGTGTAAAGCTAAGATATATGTTAAAAATATCTAATTTTGATAGTAACAGTGACACAAATGAAAGTAATGTAAATTCATTATTTGTAGGATCTGTTTTGTGTTTTAAGGTACACTATGAAGAGAATATGAATCAGTATAACGAATTATGGAATGTTAATTTAACTATTAATAACAATAGAGCTAACTTTATTATAGATACTGGCGCACAAACTAATATACTATCGATAGATACCTTTAACAAATTAAAGTTGCCAAAACATTTAATTACAGAGTCACATTCGAAAATATCAACTTTTAGTGGTGAAGTAATACATACCCTTGGTCAATCTACTCTTTCCTGTCAATATGAATATAAAACATATTCAATACAATTTCATGTTGTAACTCTGAAATGTAAATCAGTCTTAGGTCTTGCCACCAGCAATCAATTAAATTTAGTTCAACGAATTCAAAATGTTAATTCTAGTATCGCAGCAGATAACATAAATGTTATAGGAAAATATGCAGAAGTCTTTGAAGGTATTGGTTGCTTAAAGAATTTTGAATGTCACCTTACATTAAAATCAGATGTACGACCTACTTGCGATGCCCCTAGAAAAATCCCTTTCAAGAATTAAATAATTTGAAGAAATGCAAGTAATACAAAAAGTTAATGAACCAACAGAATGGGTTAATTCAATTGTCCTTGTCACTAAGAAAAATGGTAAATTACGCATTTGTCTAGATCCACGGAAATTAAATAAAGCGATTCTTAGATCTCATTTTCAATTTCCTAATATAGATGACATTAAATCTGAACTAGCTGGATCTCAATATTATTCAGTCCTATAGATGCAAACTCTGGTTTTTGGATGTTACGACTAGACGAAGAATCATCCAAGGCTTGCACATTCATTACACCTGAAGGAAGGTATAGATTTTTGAGATTACCATTTGGGATAAACGCGGCTCCTGAAATATTTCACAAAGAAATAGTAAATCAATTTAATGGCATAGAAGGAATCAAAATAATGATGGATGATATTTTGGTTTATGGTCGTAACAAAAAAGAACACGATGAAAGATTAGAGAAAGTATTAGTCAGAGCTCTTGAAATTGGTATACGATTTAATAAAGAAAAATCCAAAATTTGCCAAACCCAAGTTAAATATTTAGGTCATATTTTGGATGGAGTTAGTGTTGATCCAGAAAAAGTCAAAGCAATAGAGAATATAGTAAAACCGGAAAATATAAACGATTTACAAAGATTTTTAGGCATGATAAATTATTTAGGAACATTTATCAAAAACTTAGCCACTGAAACTATACATTTACGACAGCTTTTACATAAAGATAAAAAATGGCAATGGGATAATGAACATGAACTAGAATTCAATAAATTAAAAGATCTTATTAGTAATGCACCAATTTTAACGTATTTTGACCCAAAGAAACAAATTACTTTGTCAGTAGATTCTTCAAAAGATGCGATGGGAGCTGTAATATCTCACGATCACAACTCAATTGCATATGCCTCAGCTTCATTGAATAGTACTCAACAAAACTATGCCCAAATAGAGAAGGAACTATTAGCGATATTATTTGGTTGTACAAAATTTCATCAATATTTATATGGACAACAAGTCATAGTTGAAACTGATCACAAACCAATTGTCACTTTATGTAATAAACCTCTTTATAGTATTCCGTCCAGATTACAAAGAATCATGTTACGTCTACAGCCTTATGATCTTTTCATTAAATATACACCAGGTCGTCACTTATATATAGCAGATACTCTGTCTCGTGCAGCATTAAAAGAGGATGCTTTGACGGATTTTGACAAAGAAATCAGTTTACATGTTGATTTACTTTATAAAAACTTATACATTTATCCTGTTAAATTGAAAGAAATTGAAGAAATGTCAGACAAAGATACAACCTTTAGAGATATTAAAAAATACTGCAAAGACGGATGGCCCGCAAATAAACAGAAAGTTATTGATTCCGTAAAACCCTATTTTGCTATAAAAGATGAGATACATGTCATTAACAAGTTACTTTTTAAATCAAACTCTATTATTATTCCACTAGCAATAAGAAGAGATATTTTAAAGCTCTTACACGAAGGACATTTGGGAATGACTAGCTGTAAAAACTTAGCTAGAGGTAACATATATTGGCCAAACATGAATACAGACATTGAAAATTTTATTACACAATGTGAAATTTGTACTACTCATCGTAGAAATAATACCAAACAAACTTTAATAAATCATGATTACAAATTTTTACCATGGAATAAAGTCGGTGTGGATTTTTTCGAACTATCTAACAAAGAATACTATCTAATAGCTGTTGATTATTTCTCTAAATACCCCGAAATTCAACTTTTGAAAGGAGGAAAACATTCGAGTGAAGCAGTTATAACCTCTTTGAAATCAATTTTCTCTAGACACGGAATTCCATATGACTTAGTCACAGACGGTGGACCCCCATTTACTTCAACTATATTCAAAGATTTTACAAACAACTGGAATATTAATCATATAGTTACAAGTCCATATCATAGTCAATCAAATGGTTTAGTGGAAAGAACTGTCGGAACCATAAAACATCTACTTACCAAATGTTTAAAAGATAAGACAGACCCATATATAACATTGCTTAACTATAGAAACATGCCCAAATTTGGATTATGTTCTCCAGCTCAATTATGCATGTCTCGCAGCTTAAGAACAAAAATACCAATAGCAGACAATAACTTGAAGCCTACTCTAGTAAATTTAAACAAATACAAACAATCAATTCATTCAAATCAAGAAAAACATAAGCAATATTACAATAAACATGCCAAAGACTTAAAATCTTTAAGAATCGGTGATAATATATTTTTTAAAAAGAATCCTCAAACATCTACCTGGACTCAAGGAATTATTAAACAAATTGGACCCGAACCTCGATCTTACTTGATAGAAAGCCCTGAAGGAACATATAGACGCAATCACATTCATATTATAAAACCAAATATTTTTAATATAAAGGAAAGAAAGGTGGAGACGTCTCGAAATGAGACCGCGCCGACTAATTATCGTAAAAGTAACCGTATTAAAAAGCAAAAACTACTGCCAGAATATGACTATAACTAATTTTAAGAATATTGCATATTACCTATGTTACCAATAAATTAGAATTGAATTGTAGACTATACTTAGAATAAGTAAATAGTTTAAGTTTTACGAATATTGTAGTTTTAAGATGTATTGTTAATATTATAGTTTTCTTTTAAAAAAAAAAGGAAGATGTCACGTATGCATGTGGAATATTCATACACATGCGCAATACAATAAAGAAAGAGTCATTATGTAGACGCTGCATTCAGCATGTACATATGTGAAGCAAAGCGATCTTTAATAAAGCTTACTAAATTATAATAAAACAAGTTGTTTTATTAATAATAACAGTAGACGTCGGACAAGACATAACAACATTAATTTATTATTTTTTGCTATTTTATGTTATTTTCCAAGTTTTTTGTTATTCATTTGCTATTACCTACGTTCTAAATTTTGTTGTTTTATTTTAGTGTTTTGATTGAAGTTAATTTCTGCCGTTTCAATCATGTTCTTCTTGCTTCGAATAATAAACAATGTTCACGTTTCTGTGAAAACTCGCATGGAAATAGAAAATACGGAATAACAAGAAAACCGTTAAAAATAGGTATAGGGAAAGGCACAGCGAATCGATGCAGAATTAAATTCTGCATTCATCATCTAATAATATACAGGGACAGTTTTCTCCCTCTCTCATGAAGATTGGAATGTTCTGAGTAAGCGTATACAAATGAGTTCTGAGATCGGTTATTGTGTTTCTCGGGCAATTTTTCAACAATTCAACCAAATAATTGTTATTTATAAAACCTCAAATCACTACGAATTCAAAATTTACTCTATTGGAATACAATTTTATCAAAAAGGAAGAATCCATCGAACCTAACATATTCATATCATTTACTACAATTTTACATACCTAGTTCAAAAAGGAAATTCTCATGAATATTACGATGGCGTATTGTCAAACTATCTTGATATTACAGAGCAAATGCTAGAAACGAGAACGAGAACGAATAAATCTTAAATTGGAATTTGAAAAATCGGTATTATTATGTAAAATCTAGGTAGGTATGTACTAGGTTGTACTAGTTGCAGTATATGCATTACGTGCATACCTACATAATGTAGTACCTTACTGCATATAGGTAACACTGCAATATTCCAGGCTTTCAAGAGTTTCAGTTCAAATCATTTGAGAAATTTCAGAATAATTATATCGTGGAATAAATAATAATTTTATGTATTTATTGGTAGTATTCTATATAATTTAAATATTTTTAATTAAAAATTACATATTTACATTTATATGATTGATATAAAACAGCAATTCATCGAGAGCAGAGTGGCGCAGTGGAAGCGTGCTGGGCCCATAACCCAGAGGTCCGTAGATCGAAACTACGCTCTGCTAGTATTTTTTTTTACACTAAAATTTTGTCATTGCTTAATTTTAAATATATTTTATCGTAATAATAAATTATTTTTAAATATTACGAACGTTTAAACATTTTTGCCAGTTATGTAAACGTAACAATTATCGTAATAGATCGAACAAATTGGATATTTTTTTTTTACTTGCAGGTCTCGTTTAAATGCACAATTTACGCGAACAATTAGGAACGAAAACGTTGTTCAATCGTTAGCATTCATGCGTATCCGCCAAAACACTTTTTAAACGAAGTAAATTGAACTGAATTTCCAACTGGATACCTGTTTATACGGACGATTGAATTGATAAAAGGAATAAATAGAAGGAGAAAATACAATGAAACGCCATCGTTTGTTGTATTAATTAATAATTGAGTGTTTAATTAAATATTAAATTATTTAAAAAATATTAGCAATTAATTAAAGATCAATTTATTTCAGAATATCAATTATTGGAAATATATCTGGAATTAAAAGATGAGGTTAACTTAATACTTGTCAATCTCCAGCATAAATTAATCACCATAAGATATCGATTGAAAGCGTCATCCGTTAACTCTGACTGAAGGAAGTGGTAAACAAAAACTTCGAGCGCAACTAAACTGAAAGTATTTTTTGTCGGTATTCTTTTAAGCATTTCCCTTCCGAAATTAATGATTGGTATCCTCCTCCAAACACGAACCATCACTAGCAAAATTAAACTTAACGATAAGTTTAATTATATCCTAAACAGAAACCTACGCAGAGCTTATTAAGTTCAAGATAACTTCAATAAACTCTATTAGTAACTAATTCCTCAACATATTTTGTATAATTAAGTTGTTTATCTTGCGGAATCGCTTCGGTTACCCATTCTATTCCATAACAGATGCACAAAGAACGTCGACACAGACATGCCAATATTAACTTGTACCCATTTTCTTAATTAAATAATTTCATTCATGTATAAACCTTTGACCATATTAGATTAATTTTCAAGATCTAAATTAAGTAAATTGTGGTGTTTTCTTTTGATCTCTCATCAGAGACGTGATGAAAGTGCTTTTAATAAAATTAAACCCCGAGTCCATTTACCCGATTACTTCGCACGATTTCATCTTGTAAAAATTTGATGTATTTTCGGCTATAATGAAGTTGCATGTAATGAAATAAGTTGCTTATAATAAACATTTTGCAAAGTCGCGGCTGAATCACCATTTAATCTCATGCAACTCAACCTTGCAGCATATAAAGAACTCGTTTATAATGAACTTTCGGTTACAGAGAACTAAATATTTAACGATCGGTTCGCTATAAACGAATCGGACTCGACAGCTTTTCAGTTAAAATACCTACTTTGTAATATCGGAGAACCACCGAATGATCATTTGGTAGTTCTCCAAATTACGCATGTATCTTTTATTCTACATAGTATTCGCATTCTGTTATAGTTGCATTGGAAGTTCGTGTGTGTTTATTTATCGATGCAAAGAAATTAAAAAAAGTAATGGCTGAAAAAAGCAAAAGACGTGTACTTTTTATTCAAGATAAATTTGATATAATCACTGAAATTGAAGCCGGTTCCTCCCGAACCACAATTTCTTCAAAAAAATGTTGCTTATGCTTTAATGTCATTACAACATCTCTTTCGCATATATTTGTGAAGATTATTAGTGCTGTCGAAGGCGCTCGGTGGCGCAACGGTGTTGCGGTAGGCCGCGATAGCCATACCTGGTGGATTGACTCCACTTCCGGACGGCATATTTTTAAATAAAAATATGTTTAATTTATTTGGCGTCTGGGAAAAATTGCATTATACATGTACAGTCTGTTCCAAAATTAATGTCACCCCCTGTGCCGAAAAACACATTATAACTGCTAATGCAAATTAGATGCACGAAGTTTAATCGATATTTGGTTTGCATCGCATTTACTAGATTAGTATTCACTAACGAAAAATCGTATTGGATTATGGGAAACATCATTTTTATGGGTTTGTTTAGCCTTGGGAGCGACATTAATTTTGAAACAGATTGTACTTACATACGCCGAAAAATAAATACACTTTGGTGTTAAAAAAAAAGAATAAACATAATTCACAATAACTATGGAAAAATATAAAGAAAATGTTATCCGAACGTAATAAAATTGATACAGAAGAGATTATATTCGATGGTGAAGTGGTTAGTAATAGCAAACAAATCGCAAATTAATTTAATGAGTATTTTATTAAGAGTATTGATGAAATTGAAGCTAAAATACCAAAAATATATTCAAACTATACGACAAATAAAATGAACAGTTGCAATAACTTTCAACATTTCAAAACTATTACAATGAGTAAAATAAAAAACGTATTAAAAAATCTAAAACAAACCAGAGATGTGACTGGAGATGGAATTAATACAACAGTATTAAGAGATGTGTGTGTATCTCTTATTGAGTACCGGTGTGTTTCCAGAAAAAAGTAACTAAAACAGAAACATGTGAAGAATTTCGCCCAATAAATACTGTGCCAGTATATGAAAAGTTGTTCGAGTATTTAGAAAAGAGCCAATTAAATTATTATTGCAACGAAAACAATATAATAGGCAAACATCAATCTGGTTTCAAGAAGGAACATTCCTGCGAGACCGCCACAGTTAGTCTTAGCTGGTTTTTGGATTTTCGTACGGCTTTTGAGACTGTGGATAGAGACATTTTAATAAAAACGTTAGAAATGATAGGTATTACGGGTGTAGTTAGGGATTGGTTTGTTAGTTATTCAAGTAATAGGACACAGAAAGTGAAATATAAGGGTGAGTTATGGAACGAGATAGAAACTAAATTTGGGATACCACAAGGGACTCTGTTAGGGCCATTACTATTTAATATATATGTTAATGATGTGGTCGAGTGTGTTGAAAAATGTAACCTCTCTATGTTTGCTGGTGATACAATGTTAAATGTGTGCGGAAACGATATAAACGAAATGAACGTTAAAGTTGTTAATGTCTTAATGTATGCATTTAAGAGTTTCAAATCGATGGCTTATAGGCGCATTAAATTATATTTCTCTAGTTGTAGAAATAATTGTTATATAGTATGTATGTAAATAGCAATGCTACATAAATACTATTTACTTACTTACCTGAACCCTGTGGAAAACTTATGGAACGATGTCAAAAGGATTGTGCGACAAAAAGGCATAAGAAATTTAGATAGTCTGTTTGAGCAAGTAGTGCTAGGCATGGCAAAGTATTCCCCAAGAACGTTGTCCCCGTCTCGTTGAATCTATGGGTGGGAGATGTGCCGAAGTTTTGCAAAATAAAGGGTTTCCCACAAAATATTAACAATTACCTAGGTGCAACAGTGACTGTTTTTAGGGTGTATGATATAGTTTTTAAATACACTATCCCTTGTTCTTAATTAAATGTCCAGCATGAATTGTTCTGTTTCTATAATGTAAAATGTTATCTATGGAATACAAGATATAAGGGCAAGGTAAACATTTATTTCATTGTATTTTTTAGTTCGAAAATGTGCTTATTTCTCTATACACAGTGAGTAGTTAAGAATGGGAAATCTGGAAACTGGGAATAGTAGAGCCTAAAATATGAGGATTGACCGCGGCATGCCTTATACAAATGTTGCTCGTTTAAGAGATACAGGGTGTTCAAGTTAATAATTTCATTTCTAAATTTTCCAATAACTCAGCAAGTTTTTATAGAATCAACTTGAAAATTGGTATTATTATGTTTTTCAGCATGACGAATAAGAATTTGACATCAATTTTAACGTTGCTCATAGGTGGCGCTGATTACACACTGCTGAATAGATAAATCGATGATTATATTTTTTGTGCGTGTAGAATCACATAAACTGAATCGAAAATTTGAAAGAGCAACCTTTTTTACATGAAAAATAGGTACATACTTGTTTGGTGTTGATATCTTGATCCGTTTTCGAGATATTTGCCTTCTAAAGTTTCAATGCAGTTCGGCCTATTAATACAATTTTTGATTTTTAAATACGAAGCTCAGGTAAATAATAAATAATAACAAGAAATAATGTATAGGTATACACTAAATCATAGTTTATTAGTAGAGTTTTTTAATAGGCCTTACGGCTACATAGTGTTCGCAAGAGGAAGTTATAACGTCTCTAGAGTGTTCATAGTAAAAAAAAATAACAAACATGAAAATAATAATAATAATTGAATAGTACCAGTTTAATAATAATCTGTTTGTATAGGTCACCGTCAGGAAAATTTGATGTATTTGTTGAGAATCTACTCTTATTACTTGAAGAAGTATTCGAAAGAAAACGAAATATTATAGTGTGCGGGGACTTCAACATCAATTTTCATACTGACGATAATCGTGTTCGAACACTATTAAATATTTTTAGATCATTTGACTTGCACCCACATGTTAAAAACTTTACTCGCGTCGTGGAACACTCCAAGACTATAATTGATAATATATTTGCTAGTGCAACGCCCGGTGCCTACAAATGTTATGTAGGTGAACCAATAGTTTCTGATCATTGCTATCAAGTCCTTGAAATGCAACATCACATTTTATCATCCGATGTTGGCTATTCCTATAGGCGTTATTTTTCGGAGGAGGCTATTGCCCGGTTTCGGTCTGCCTTGGATAGAGAAGAATGGCTGGATTTATACTCCTCAGATAGTAATGCACAAAATGTATTTACGCTATTCTATGATAGATTTTTATATTATTTCAACTTATGCTTCCCTGTTACAAAAATTCGTAATAATAAGAAAACTACTGCAAATTGGTATACTGAGGATTTGAGACGGACTGCTCAAGACCTGCGTAATTTGTTTCACATATATGTATAAGTCCTCTAACAACACAGCTGTTCTTGAAGCATATAAAAAATTGAAAAAAGAGTACCATTTACAGGTACAAACTACAAAAGCGGCTTTCTATGACCGTTTAATACAAAATTCCGAAAACAGAGTGAGAGATTGCTGGAATATTATCAACCAATTAAGCGGTACGAGAATAAGCGATACAAAACTAGAACTAAGAGATTCCTTGGGCGCCATTACGTCTAATCCAAACAATATTGCAAACTTGTTTTGCTTGCAGTTTTGTAATGTCGAAAAACCTTACATTCCTTCATCTTTGGAGGAGACTCAATGTGCCCGCAGTCATAGTTTATACATACATGTACCCCACTGATATGCCTGAGGTGTTACGGATCATCGATGATGTAACTACTAAAAATTGCGCTGGGCTTGACGACGTGCCATGTTCTATTCTAAAACATATCAAGCATCAACTTGGGAATCCACTGGTACATATCATTAACCGTTGTTTTGTTGAAGGTATTTATCCTTATCGACTGAAAATCATGAAAACCATACCAGTATATAAAAAGGGTAATCATCTCATGCCTGAAAATTACAGACCAATTTCATTATCATCAGCATTTGCAAAAGTATTTGAAAAATGCATAAATAGTAGACTATCTGGATATTTACAAAAAATTAAATTTATTTCCAATAGTCAGTTTGGTTTCGTATCAGGCAAATCAACCTCTGACGCGATCTATCACTGCTTGAGCTATGTTGTATGAGGAACTTGATAAACGTAATTGTGAGGCTGGAATTTTCTTTGATATGTCTAAAGCTTTTGACTTAGTCGATCATTCTATACTGCTATCTAAAATGTCAGAAATTGGAATTCGCGGTGTTGCATATGAATTGTTTTCATCTTACCTGCGTGATCGTAAAACTTGTGTGGCTGTAACAGGAACGGTGGATGGTGTTAGAAAAACATGTTATTCGTCTTTGACCGCCGTTTCCGATGGTGTTCCACAGGGGTCGATCCTGGGACCAGTGTTATTTCTCATATACACCAACAATTTAAAATCAATTCAGGGTCCATCAAGATTATGTCAGTTTGCTGATGACACTAGTTGTGTGGTGGCATCTACCTTGGCCAGTTCTGTTAATACTGTCGTTACCTCCATGATTGAGTGGTGCACAGTGAATGGGCTGGTATTGAATGGTAACAAAACGGGATTGATTAGATTCAAAAATTCAAATATAGTTTCAAATGAAAGTTTATATGTAAAATGTAATGGAAAATCTATACCTGAGCAGAACTGTGTCAAGTTTTTGGGTCTAGATGTAGATAGTAATCTGAAATTTGTTAATCACTGTTCCTACGTAGAGCGTAAGCTCTCATCTGCTCTATTTGGCATGCGTAATTTAAGAGGCACAGTCACAGCAAATTCGCTCAGAATGTTCTATTTTGCATATGTAGAATCTCGTCTGCGTTACGGTTTGGTGTTCTGGGGCGCCGTGCCCGGAGCGAATGGTGTGTTCCTTATGCAGAAGCGCATTATTCGATATATGATGGGTGTATCTTCCTTGACTTCCTGCCGCCCACTGTTCAAACAACTACGCATATTGCCGCTTTGGTCATTGTATTTGTTTGAAATTCTTATATTTTTTAAAAAGTATCAGAGTAGCTTTCTGACAAATGGTGACATATACAATGATATGAACACGCGGTCGGCGTCTAATATCAGTATACCTTCTCACAGGACAAATCTATTTGAAAGGAATCCTTACTATAGAGCTATAATATATTATAACCACCTACCCGCGGAGATAAAAAACATTACTCCAGCGCATAGATTTAAATCAAAACTTAAATCTTATTTATTGAATAAATCATTTTACTGTGCGGCTGAATACATAAATTTGTAAAAAGTAACGTAAGAGTTTATAATTAATGTGTTTTTAATGTATATCTGACAATGTCAATGTCTGTAAGACTTATGACAATAAACTTATTAATGACTTCTAAAATTAATTTGTCAAAAGGGTAACCAGTTCATACAACTGTCATATGTAATGCAAGCGCCCACGTATTATACCGGTGAATAATTTATTTAGAGCAACTGCTCGAAATGTCCACCGCCCACTTCAATGCACTTTTCTATTCGTTTTCTTATTGATCTTCTAATGATACAAAACAGCCCTGCATTATTTCTGATTACATTGGCAGCTTCTTGAATTTTTTGAAGCAACTCTTCACGGGAATCAATTCTTTCCTTGTAGACTATATCCTTCAAACTAGACCAAACAGAAAAATCTAGGGGGTTAAAATCTGGACTTCTAGGTGGCCAAGGAAATTCACTTCCACGACCAAACCATCGATGTGGAAACTGTTCGTTCGGATAATTGCGCACAGGCAGAGAAAAATGTGGTGGCGCTCCATCGTGCATAAACCACATCTTTTGTCTTAGTTCAAGTGGTACATCTTCTAGTAGTTCGTTTAAATTTTGTTCAAGAAAATCTAAGTATAGTTGACCGTTCAGATTCGGTGGGAGTACAATGGGACAAATAAAAAAATCAGATATCATCCCACACCAAATGTTTATCTTGAACTCATGCTGGAAATGTCTTTCCATTATGGCATGCGGATTCTCAGAATCCCACAAATGATTATTCCTCCAGTTGAAAACTCCCCGTCTAGTAAACATTGCTTCATCGGTGAAGAGAACTTTGTCCTCGGTCCTCGTTCTGTTTTGTCTGTAAAAACTGCGAAAATCGTAGATATGCCGCAGGATCCTGAGGTAATAAATCTGCACGGGAGTGAAATGATAAGGGTACAGTTTCTCTTTCCGTAAGATTCTATTGATAGACGTTTGACTTATTCCTGTCGCTGCACTTAAACGGCGAGTACTTACGCCTTGGTTTTCGGTAACACGAACTAGAACTCCTCTTGTTCTACCGAGATTGTTTTTGGAGCACCATTATGACGCTTAGGACGAAAACACCCAGTTTCTCCTAGGCGATTATAAAGATTTCTAAAAAGTTTATGATTTGGTTGTCTTCGATTTGGATATAATTCTAAATATCTTCGGGATGCAGCAAGTCCATTAAAATCTGTTTCAGCAAAAACACAAACCATATCTCGCATTTCACTATAGAAAAGTCATCGTCATTATGCCGTGGCATTTTTTTTACTACTTATTCTAGTACAAATAAAACAGAAAAAGATAAAGCTATTTGCTTAGTACCTACTATACTCTTTGACACAAGCTTAACAAGCATAAATAATGATAGCTGTCAGATGCATTTAAGCCAACTTTGTATTTGAAGGACTAAAAATTGTATTAATAGGCCGAACTGCATTGAAACTTTAGAAGGCAAATATCTCGAAAACAGATCAAGATATCAATATCGAACAAGTATGTACCTATTTTTCATGTAAAAAAGGTTGCTCTTTCAAATTTTCGATTCAGTTTATGTGATTCTACACGCACAAAAAGTATAAGCATCGATTTATCTATTCAGTAGTGTGTAATCAGTGCCACCTATGAGCAACGTTAAAATTAATGTCAAATTCTTATTCGTCATGCTGAAAAACATAATAATACCAATTTTCAAGTTGATTCTATAAAAACTTGCTGAGTTATTGGAAAATTTAGAAATTACATTATTAACTTGAACACCCTGTATCTCTTAAACGAGCAACATTTGTATAAGGCATACCGCGGTCAATCCTCATATTTTAGGCTCTACTATTCCCAGTTTCCAGATTTCCCATTCTTAATGACTCACTGTGTATAATCTTCTCTTAGTTCAGTACAATGTTTCTCTAATAAATGGATTCCATCCCTGAAGTGCGATTCCAAAATATCCATATACGGCTGCAATTACTTCTTCGTTTGAGCCAAAACGTTTTCCAGCCACAGATTTCTTTCGATTTGGGAATAGATGACAGTTAGAGAAATCTGGCCAATAGAGTAGATATTTCAACAATTCGTATTTTTCAAAAAGCTAAATTTTTCCCTTTTGTGGACCGGTGCATCATCCTGATGGAACAAAGATTTGTTTCTTTTGCAATCCAGGCCTCATTTCACCAATTTCTTCATCTAGTTTCTCAAGTAAATGTGCGTGGCATTCGCCAGTTATTTTTGTACCCTTTGCAAGGTAATCAATTAAAAGAATCCCGTTAGCATCCCAGAAAATACTAGCCGTGATCTCATACAATTGCTAGGATTCCTTTTTAAAACGATCCAAACATTGTCGACACCCTGTGCGAACGAGTACAATAAAAATAGATCAAGCATTTGAACCGGACCATGTGGTTTTGATCTATCCGATCTTTATGTCAAACACTGACCTATGTAATGGTATTTTCGACGTATTCTTCTTGTTAACGCTGTTTCTACTCTTGCAACTAGGTAAAGCACAAGAAACCATTATGTCTTCTAGTAGTTTGCTATATCATATAACTGTAAGAACTGAAATAATCAAATAATACAACCATATATGACATATACACTAGAATCTACGTATTTGACGTAAAGTGGTGTACCAATATGGCCGACCTGCGCCGTTTTCGCCACGTGGTAGCGTCTCCCTACTTATTCTATCTCAATGGTTGTTACCGACATGTGTTGTGTAATGCCCGGCGGTGTTACTTTCGACCTCGTCCACTAGAGGGCTTGAAGGTGGAATTTGTTGATTATCGTAGGTATTGTACGAATAAGGTTGAGAAGTAAGTTGCGATGAAATGTGGTCTAATAGACTTTGTAACTGGGAAGTTTCCTTCCGCCATTGCAAAAGTTTTTCCTTTAGTTATTGTGGTCTAAGCTTTATTTTTTTTACAGTTGTTAGTTTTTGGGTGGCTTTTGAGTGGCAGTGAAAGACGCGACAAATGTCAGACGCATTAGATCGTCTAAGTAGGGATTCGTAGGAAGGTGTTGCAGGATTAAGTTAATTAATTGCGCGATCGTGTGTTCTTTGTTGTGATTTTTTGCTGGGTTTTGAATTAAGAAGGTTTTGAATTAAAAAAAGTAAACGTATCGAAACCCAGCAAACAAAATTCAAATTTCGCGCAATTATTTTTAGTAACTTCAACGCTGAAACATGAAATAATAATAATAATAATAATAATAATAGAGTTTATTTTTCAACAAAAGTATAACATAATCTGAGAAAAGCCAAACAAAAAAACAGTTGAATACAAAAGTTGAAAAAACACAGGATGCATCTCATGTGTGCAACGAGTGCACACATGATCTACCTCAACACCCTGAAGAAAACAAATTAAATAACATAAGAAAATGCCTAAAAACTAAAACTTATACTAAACTAAGTCAGATTCCGCGATAGACAAAAAGTATTCATTGAGTAACAAAAAAAAAAAAAAAAAAGAAAGTGAGAAGTATACGACTAAGTTTACAAGAAAACTGTATGTATATAAATATATACATATATATATATATATACCTAAATATAATTGCTATACAAGGGAACAAGAAGCCGGACAGCCCACACTACAATAACAACCTTCTCTTGTATGTATATTTAAATTGTTTTGCAGAAAGCAGTTTTAAATCATCAGGGATGCCATTATATACTTTAACGATCTGATACGAAAACGAACGTTCATAAAGAGCAGTCCGATGTATAGGCGGTGTCAACATACCCTTGAATCTCAAATTAAGTGTATGTACATCCGTACGAAACGATATTTTATTGTATAAATATGCCGGTTGTTTGTCTGTTATAATCTTCTGAAACAAACATGCCATTCTCAAATACCGCCGATCAGCCATATTGAGCCAGCTCACCTCCGCAAGCTTGTGTGAAATAGGTTCAAATTTTCTTATACCAAAGATAAAACGGAGGCAGGAATTCTGTATCCTTTGAATGCGCGCTATGTTGTTGGCAGTAATGCAAGGACCATATAATTCGCAACAAAAAGAGAAATGCGAAAGAACTAACGAATCACACAAGCTTCGCTTTGTCGCAACACTCAGAAAGTGTCTATGAGGAAAAATCAGTTTTAAGTTAATGTATGCGAGTCTAATACATTTGAGTATATGTGTTTGAAAGCGAAATTGTGTATCAAAAGTAACGCCCAAATTCTTCGCTTCAAGCTGAATAGGTAACTGAACGCCATCAATGCTAAACTTAGCAGTATTTTGAAGCAGTGAAACACAATTTTTGTTTCCAAAAAGTAAAACCACCGACTTGGATGGATTTAGCACAAGCGCATGTTGCGAAGACACCCTGGCGATTGCACGAATATCATTATTAATAGTGTCAACAGCTGCGGAAGAAGTAGATATAGTAAAGGAATGATAAACTTGTATGTCATCCGCATACATATGCATACTGCAAGTAGACAGTTTCTTGTGAAAGCAAGAAGTGTATATACTGAATAAGAGAGGACCCAAAATTGAACCCTGGGGGACTCCACGCACAACAGATCTGAAGCTGGAAGTAGCCCCGTTTAACGACACGCATTGCTCTCTATTAGCGAGGTAAGAATGAAACATGTTAATTGTTGAATGCGATAAACCAACATAATGTAAAATTGAGAGAAGCACATCATGATCCAAAGTATCAAAAGCGCGACTAAAGTCCAGCAGCGTTAAAGCAACCACCCTACTACTATCAATTGCTGAGATTATGTCGTCAGAAACACCAAGTAACGCCGTAGTACAAGAGTGACCCGCCCGAAACCCTGATTGTATATCAGGTAAAACTCTATTAAAATCCAAAAACTGCTTCAGTTGCCGGAATATGACCTTCTCCAAAATTTTTGAAAATACTGGAAGAATACTTATCGGACGCAGATCCCCATAACTCACGGGATAAGAACATTTAGGAATGGGATGTATAACAGCTTTCCTCCAGGATATTGGAAAGTAGTTTTCTAGCAAGCAGGAGTTAATAACATGTAGTATATAAGAAGATAAAAGAGGATATGAAATCTTAACCATGTCAATCGTTAATGAGTCGTAGCCAGAAGCTTTAGTTTTAATTTCTGAAATTATGTTAATTAATTCCGATTCCTGAATAGGTACAAAATTAAACTTCTCACTGTTGGGATTAAGTCTATGGGTCCTATAAAAGGTAAGTAATTCTGGATCCGAAGTACTGACGGGAATATTATCTAAAAAATACTCATTAATCTCAGTAACATTTTGCAATGTCGGGGGAATATCGCTAACCGGTTTGCTCACATTTAATTGTTTAAGTGTTTTCCACTGATACTTAGCCGATTGCTGCATAAATGTGTTATTGAAAAATGCCTTCTTCTCGCGTTTAATCGATTGATTAGTAAAATTTCTTAAAGTTTTGTAATATGTCCAACTAGTGTCCAAACGTGTCTTTTTATACTTAGCCAGCGCCTGATCTCTAAGCATCATCATATATTTCACATTATCAGTAATCCATACCTATATATCCATACCTATATATATATATATCCATGACCTATAAATTTGTTTCAGATTAATAGTTCTTTTTATACGATTATGTTGTAGTTACTAAAAATAATTGCGCGAAATTTGAATTTTGTTTGCTGGGAAGTTATAAGCATAATACCTACTTTTTTATACTAATTTAGCGCCATTGTATTTTCAAAATCAACTAAGATAAAATTACAATTACGACGTTTACGCGTAGTATTGAAAATGAACTGACTACAATACATTGATGTGTTTATACACATACGAAATTTGTTTTGATTTCAATTTTCAATTTCGCGTTTGTCGGTAACGCAGTTATCTACATTTAGAGTAAATAAGCGATAGGTAACATAACCTAACCTCAATAATGAACAAGCCTATACCACTCTGTTTACATGAAAATTCCACACGATGCGATCGCAAAATTTATCGGTTTAACCTTCAAATTGAATACAGATTTTTGCGGTCTCTAGGGGGAGACATTACTTCTAACGAGCAGTGTATCATACAAGAGTACGTCGTTTTCCTTAAATGTTCGTTAAATGGATTAGCCCAATTAGTACAATCGATAGTTAGTTAATGTTAAATAACATCACGGAAAATATTAAAAATATAGCGAATACGAAATAAAAACAAGATATAACTGGATTGTAAATTAACGCAATTTCACATGCAAATCAATCTGGGTTAATAACAAAATTGCGTGGCAAATTTAAACCGAAAAAGCAACACAATAAAAACTGATATTTGAAGTTAGCGTTGATACGCGACTAAAAAGGCTGGTTGCGGTTGTAAAAACTAGAATTTGAATAAACAATTTGTTTCTGAAAATACAGCGTTGGGTTGACGCACAAAATCAACAACAAGCGATTGAATCGAAACATGTTACACTGCACATTTTCTCTGAATAATTACTGTTAATTTCCTCTGCGGTTATTTGTGAAATATTGCAACGAATTTGCATGTATGTGTATCTACGAATAAAGCTTTTCCATTATTAGGCTCGTATTTATTCATCCAATAATTAGTAAAATGGTAGTGAGTATCGTGTAATATGATCATGGTTTAATAATGATGTTAAAATTTCATTATTGTGGGACGTAAATTATGTAATAATGATAGTTTTAGAATATATTAGAGATTAATGGACTTTTGCGTGAGAATTATTAAAATGCAACAAATCCTAGAATCTGATATCGCAAGATTTTATATGAGAGTTGTCTATAATGGCTTTAGAATATTATTATTTACCAAATTTCACCAAGATGGCATAACATTTTTTTTCGATAAAGTTCGGGGAAGTACATGTTTGAACACTGGCAGATGATAATTCAATTTAAAATATGAAAAAGGTACAAATATGTCTGAATATATTAGCAAAATGGAGAATTTAGTTTATCAACTGAAAAATTTGAAACAACCTCTCGAAGAAGAGAAATACAAATTTTTACAACAGCTTAGGATTAGGCTCCTACCGAGGACAAGACGTTAACGAAATTAATATCAAGATTATTAAATGAGGAATTAAGAAACAAAGATCAAGAAAAAGAATATACAGTAGCATTTACATCTTCTGAAAAGGTTTGCTATCGATGTAAAAACAAAGGTTATATGAGTATCAATTGTCCTAACAAGGATAATAAAACTGAAGTGTTTTAAATGTGAGAATAAAGGACATTACGTAAGAGCATGTAGAAAAGGAAGTGAACCGAATGTTTTTCAATGTAATATATGCAATCATGCTGAAGAAAACTGCTTTTTTAGGAGGAACAAAACGAGAAGGGCAAACTAGTAAGAATAGAATTGCGTTTTTTGCCGAAAAAGAAGAAACTGGTTTAAAAGAAATGGAAAGTTTTGTAGTTGACTGTGGGGCATCATCACATATGTCAAATTCAATAGAAACATTCATGTCATTAGAACAGATCGAAACAAACATATCTCTTGCGAAAAAAAAATGAAGATCTGAAAGGACTAGGTATTGGAACAATTGAGGGGACTGAATGCATTTTTAAAAATGTTATTTATGTACCGGAACTTAGTACAAACCTAATATCTGTGCATGCAATAACTGAAAACGAAGATGAAATAATTTTTAAAACAGACAGGGTGACAATACTGAAAGATGATAAGAAAGTACTGGAAGGAAGAAAACAAGAAAACGGACATTATATCGTACAAATTAACAAGCAAGCAGAATCGATGTTAGCAGAAAATAAATTAAAAAAAACTAACAGGACTAAAGACCAAACCGGTGCAACAAAGGGTAAGACGAATAGGAAGAAGAAAGATGATAGTGATGAAGATATCGATGAAATATTAGTCGAGCTAGAATGAAATATTCAGGTGTTAAACATGAATCCTCTGCTGTGAAACCACAACCAACTGTTCCGGAAGAAGACATGGATAGGGAAGGCGATGACGATGAAGGTGAAAAGGAAAGTAAAAAGAAGAAGAAGAAGAAAGGAAAAGCTGAAGAAAAAGATGCAAAAGATGCCAAGAGAGGTCCCAATAAGAAAACTATAGCTGCGGTGCAAGAAGCATTGAAAAAATTAAAGGAGGAGGAGGAACTTTTGAAAAAGGAGGAGGAAGAAAGAATACTCCGAAAAGAGGAGGCGGAGAAAACCAGATTAGAACAAATAAAATTAGAACAAACTTGCAAAACAGTTGTTAGGCAAGTCTCGTCAAGATTGTAAATATCTCTTGCCTCGAAATTATGTTTCTTTAATAGATTGGTCGAATTTTGAAAAAATTCTGCTACTACTATTTTATTAAATCCGTAAGCACCAGCAATGCTTGTATTTTCTCGTTTGCGAAGAAATTACTATTCCTCTTCATAAAGCCATATATCCAGTGAACACCTGCAATTTTATCTGATTTCCATCATCCAGTGGGGCATTTAATACCTATTATTAATTTCCCCATATTGAAAAGCAAATTTTCTTGCCGATAAATATGTCAATCCATACTTTAATAGCGAACATTTTTTAAAGTATTCAGCAAGCTCAGTTTCTTGTTTTTCTGTGAAAATTTGGTTTGACGTGTATTTTGAACTGTAATAATTCGATTCATCATCGGTGCTTTGCCCAGAATCACTGCCATGTGTATTTTGTTTTTTCTTTATTCTTGTTATAATGGTAGTCCTCTTTAAATTATATTTTAAAGCTGCTGAAGTTAGCGTTTATAGTTTTCGGACGACATCTTGAACTGCTGATTTCATTGCCTCTTTTGAAATTTCAGTTCGGTTTGTCTTTTTTATGTGGATTTTCGTGGCATTTTTCTGTAATAAAGATAAAATTTCCAAATGAAAAACTTTGAAAACAGTTGGTACTATTGTGCTAACGTTTGAAAACAGTAATTCAAACAGACCAATTTAAACGTTTTGTGGGATAGATTCGACAGTGTCGAATCCTACCCAAAATAGATGGTCGAATGGTCCCCATAACCACTTGTTTCTTTTAAAAATTTATTAAACCTACATAATTTAATTATTAGTAAAAAATAATGTTACTTGCCAACTCAGCAAACATCAATGTTTATTACAGTTAATATATTTATTGTTTATAATAAAGGATGGCACGACAATTTTTGGAATTTCAAACACTGTAATTTATAAAAGACGTGGCGAAAAACAGCAAACGTGTCTCCCGATCCTCACGTTTTTAACTTCTATAAACTCAATGTGATGCCAGGTATTGGCTACTTCACTTTCAATGATGTCACTGAGTCTGAAGTTGCCTCCACAATTTCTGCTATACATTCGAACTCTGTTGGAGCAGATGGCATTTCTTAAAAAATGCTGTCACTATGCTGCCCTACCATTCTGCCAATCTTAACACATATTTTTAACTTTTGCATTCAAACTGAAGTTTTCCCTTCCGAGTGGAAGAAAGCTCATATTATCCCTGTTCCAAAGAAAAATAATCCTATCACTATTGCTGATCTACGTCCATTCTCTCGAAGGTATTGGAGAATATCGTTGATAGGCAATTGCGTAATTATTTTACTGCATTTCATCTACTACCTATATTCCAATCTGGTTTCCGGCCAGGATTCAGTTGCACCTCTGCTCTTGTCTGTATTGTTGATGAAATCATATTTGCTAGTGACAGTGGTAAGTCTACAATACTGGTACTGTTGGATTTCTCCAAGGCCTTTGACAAAATCGATCATGATCTCTTGATAGCTATTCTTCATTACATTGATCTGGGGGAGGTTGCACTTTGTTTCTTTCCAGCCTACTTGTCTGGCAGAAAACAGGCTGTGACTCCCAACTATGTATATAAGTCCTTCTTTGCTGATGATGTTCGTACAGCAGTTGATGATATTAACCGTGATCTTAACAATTTGTATATTATAGCAAAAAAACATTGTTTGCTTCTAAATGAAAGCAAGCATAGTATTTGGTAGCTCTAGAATCAGGTCAAACATCCTTCCTAACATCGTATTAAAAATTAATAATATGCCACTCACCCCATGTGTCACACAGTTGCCTTTTAGCTTATTTAGACGAGTTTCTTTTAATAATTTAATGGATGAGCAGCTTTCTTGCATATAAATTGTTGTACATTTCTGTTTTTTTCTAATGTATCTGCTTGTCTAAGATTGTACCTTTTCTTTTGTATTTGGGTCATCATTAATAACAGGAAACCTCTTTCAGGTTTACTGACGATGATCCTGTTGGCAAAGTCTGCTAACTGTTATCATTCTATTAGTTGTGATTGTATATTGTTTTTGCCAATAAATTATTATTATTATTATTATTATGCGCATGCGCTGGCTAATTCTGAACTGGTTCTAAGCGTTGTTGGAAAGAACCTAATATCTTGAGGATCTTCTAAGTAGTTGCCAGAATAATACATGTTACCAGAAAGTTTACTCCAACATAGAACCAAAACTGTTGATGGAAAAGTTTGTGGGGTTATCATTTAAAATATTGAAGTTAATGAATAAAGCAGGGTGAAAATTATCTTCAGGTACCAGGTGTTAGTTCTTAGTCAAAGCAGTTTTAGCGGTGATGTTATTTCTAACACTGATGTATTAGCTATAAAGTCGTTTCTTTAAATATTGCTTAATTTGGCCAATATAGCACTTGTTACAGTCTTTCCAATTTACAAACGACTTTATTATGATCATCTTTTTTAATGATGTTTCTAAATTAGTGAATAAGTGTTTATTGTTAGTAAGTATGAATATTATATGAATGTTTGATTTGTTTTATGTTTTATACTTTACACAAAACGGTGATTAATTTTGTTGTAAATATAATAAAAACGGTACATCTATATGTTTTATTCCATTTTAATCAAAAGACAATATTGTATTTTCTTTTTTATATATGTATTAAGAGTATAATACAACATGATTCTTAAACAATCTCGTTTTATATACGTATATCTCGGTACAAGAAGGTAATTCTTTGATTTCACCGAAATACACTTACTTTATACGTACGCGTATACGTTTTATACGTACGTCTGGTGAACGAAACATCGGCAGCTAAGCGAGCTCGGAACCGTCGTCGCCAGGCCCCATCGAGACGTGACGGTCTCGGTCACGATCAGACCCAATCGTTTCTAACGCCGACAAAGTCCGAACGCGACGAGATAATATCGCGGCATACGCGGCATCCAATCCGCGACAATTATCCCCGGGTAAATCGACCAACTATACCTGGATAATTACCAACCTTTTATCGCTTATTTACTAACACGATTTTAACAACTAACGTTTCTAGGAATCCCTTTCGTAAATGCCCTAACGAAATTTTCAACCGTTAAGTTGGCGCATGCCCGTTACACGACCGACTAGGCCCCGTATATGTAGTATATCTTGATGTAGTTCGCGATGGCGCCTGTTTGTAACCGAGTTTCGAGTTTGTCGAGGCGAAATCCATGACATTGACGTTCGGATCGTGTGTTTTGATTATTCCCGGTGATGTATTAGCGAGTGCCGTATTAGATTATTAACCGAAAAGGTAGATATCGCCTGTTAATTGTAGATCTTTCCGATCGTCGATGCCAACGGACGATGTTTGTCCCGAATGAAAGGTTATGATAGCGTAAAGGTGGCAGCCATTACTGTATACGTCGTTGCGTATATTGAGGTTCGATGTTGAAGCGTATAAAACGTGTTTTATTTTAATGGTCGTATTAGAAAAGGAAAGACAAAGGAATTAGAATAAGAAAATGCGTCTTAATACCATTTAAAATTCATATAAATATGATTAAAATTACCAAGAAAGACTGTATTAGTATTAGTTTTTGATTCGTTAGGTTGCCATCTTGTATAAATGTGTCAAAAATTTGACGTTTAATATCTTGCAAAGATTAAGAAATGTGTTTGGCGCCGAGTTCGATGGAACTTTAAAATGATTTTTGGAAAGGAAGGATATCTTAAATATTTCATCTGCGACTGAGGTAATTTGTTGAACATTGTAATTAAATTAAATTAAGATAAATAGAGATTCTGATTTAGATGATCAGGTCGATTCTGTAGCTCTAAATAGCGACTAACAATTTTTTTATCAATTCTCTAAAAATCCAAGTTATTAAAATTAAATCGCTAGTGATTAGCGATAAGTGGATAACTTGGCGATTCTTCAGAAATTGTTGTTTATTTTGCTACAGCAGAGAAAATTGGCGCGAAATAAGTCCATTAAGTGTAAATGGGGAAATTTAGATCAAAGATCTTTTAAAAATAACAACGTATTATATTGAAAATATATGCAAGGACTAGTGGATAGTCTAGATTTTAAACTATACTAATCAGAAGTTTTAATTAATGTTGTAGTTAAGACATTTAGTTAAGATTCACACAAACTGCCATGAATAATGCCACCTAGCGGTAATTCAGGTAAAAACAACGTTTAGACATTATTACGAAGATGTCACTAAATTTGATACAATATGTTAATTATTATATTTAAGCTTATTTTCCTCAAGAGGAAAGAAAAGATTCGAAAGTAATCCACACACAAACGAATATTTCGTTCTATATGTCGAAAACGTGGTGACAGTTGGAACTAGTAGAATCTGTAGAAAAGAATGAGAATCTAGTGTATTTTCGTTTTTCTCAGTTGTCCGTAATTTGTGACTGGTACGTCAGCTGTCATTAATAGACGAAGCATCCGTCTATAGTTTTGTATGTAATATATAAATATTTTTGTATATATATATAGGGTGATTGGTTGAGATTGGCCATTAATGTGATCTAAACGTTATCTTAGAGAGGAACTTTTACATCATGTTGGTTAGTATTATATACTGTCGCCATTTTTGGAGTGCAAATTCTGAAATTGAGGTTATGGGTAGAAGAAATCACGACGTTTCTGCTGCAATTCCTAGAATTCGCGCATTATATACAGGGTGTCAAAAATTTAATTGTTTTTTAGTTCAACTTCAGACTGTTAATAATCGATTTTTTCAAATAGATTTATTCATTTTGTTTTCAATATTTTGAAGAGGAATTAAATTGTGCATGGGACTACATATATTAGCATTCTATATATCCATCTGTAATAATTGTCGAGTTATTAAGGTTTGAGAATTTAGTCCAAAGTTGTCTCAAGCTTCTTCAGCTTTCTGCTTCAGCAGTGGTGCTTGTTTAAAATCATTGTATCTGTTGGAAATATTGCCAACTGTGCATTTGTGGTGTGGTGTCCAAGAGATTTAATATACACAGTGAGTCATTAAGAATGGAAAATCTGGAAACTGGGAATAGTAGAGCCTAAAATATGAGGATTGACCGCGGCATGCCTTATACAAATGTTGCTCGTTTAAGAGATACAGGGTGTTCAAGTTAATAATTTCATTTCTAAATTTTCCAATAACTCAGCAACTTTTTATAGAATCAACTTCAAAATTGGTATTATTATGTTTTTCAGCATGACGAATAAGAATTTGATATCAATTTTAACGTTGCTCATAGGTGGCGCTGATTACACACTGCTGAAGAGATAAATCGATGCTTATCTTTTTTGTGCGTGTAGAATAAACTGAATCGAAAATTTGAAAGAGCAACCTTTTTTACATGAAACATAGGTACATACTTGTTTGATGTTGATATCTTGATCCGTTTTCGAGATATTTGCCTTCTAAAGTTTCAATGCAGTTCGGCCTATTAATACAATTTTTGATTTTTAAATACGAAGCTCAGGTAAATAATAAATAACAAGAAATAATGCAATTTTCAAGTTGATTCTATAAAAACTTGCTGAGTTATTGGAAAATTTAGAAATGACATTATTAACTTGAACACCCTGTATCTCTTAAACGAGCAATATTTGTATAGGGCATGCCGCGGTCGATCCTCATATTTTAGGCTCTACTATTCCCAGTTTCCAGATTTCCCATTCTTAACGACTCACTGTGTATATTAATAGCATTGAAGTCTTTATGTTGTAAAGTTGGTAATCAATATGTCACCTACTATGCATATACTCGTGCGATTATTTCAAAATTCTGCCAGTAATGGACAGAACGAATCTAAGTAACGTGTTATTTCTACATAAAATTCTTAATAATAAGTTTGACTCTACCACCACCTCTGTTATTAACAACGCAGTTACAGAATCGACCTGGATGTTTCAAGTTTTAAGAGCTCTAATTGGGGCACAAAATATTATTATTCAAATTTTTAAAATTAACAAAATTATGCCCTTAAAACTTAAAACTTCATTTTATAAAAGAAAGAAACAGCTTCTCATTCAGCTAATATAGCGTGTTGAATATTTAGTCTCAATTTATGGGTACCTAACTACAGAGACAATTTTCTTTGTTGCAAAGTTGTAAAGTGGGCCTTGCACGCAAGGAATCTAAATAAATGAAATGTTAAAAGCAATAAAGCAACGAAATAAATTGACCTTAATATTAAATTATCCCATAGAAAACAAAATCACACCTGCTTTGATTTGGTGAAGGTGGTGACCAAGCAATTGGGCCACCTTTTCCAACTCATTAATCACTGAATCTTACATTTAAATAGTCCCTCACTTGTCTTCCACAGTGAGGTGGAGCTCCATTTTGTTAAAACCATAGCTGCTCTGGACATGTCGAAGTAACAAATTATTTAAATTTTGATTATTTTGAAGGAAATTCAAGTGATTGAGGATATTTTAAATGATAGGGTCAATTCCATGATCTCTCACTCTGCCACTCCATGCAATGACGCTCCACTGGTGTTGATGATCAATTGCTCTATACAAGTGGGGACTTTCTGTTCCGTATAGTGGTATTTATTATTTATAGTGGTAAATATTTTTGATTACCCAGAGAATGTTTGCAAACATTTCTAAAAGAAGTCCATTTCTGTCATTTCTAAATCAATCATGGTGCACCATTCATCGGTCACAGAATTTCCGAGAACATGCACGAGTCTGTTATAATGCTTTTTTAATTTTAAATTTTACGTTAATCTTAGTGAAAACAGATAAAATAAAATATCATTTTGAACATGTTAGAATACAGTTTTATGTTTAAAAAAATACAAAGTATTGAAATTTTAGATTGTTAAGTTGAACACTAAACACTTTAACCCACTAAACACCAAACAAGTTTTAACTTAAACACCAACGCGTTTCAATAGCAATGCTGTCATTATCATTTTTAGAGAATTTTGCAATTTTCTGCTATTATATCAAAAAACGCGCTCTAGCGGTATCACTAAGAAATAGACATATCAAAGGTATGGAACAATAAATGCTTTTTCCAATGAGACCAAGTCTGTTAAAATCAGTTCAGTCGTTTAGAAGTTACTGCTGTTTATATAAAAAACATTGAATTACCCCCCACCACTTTATTTTAATAGATACGTCAAAAAATGTTAAACAAAAATTACTCGAGTAAAGCTTAGCTTTAAAAAGCATATATTTTTTGGTGACATTTACTGGGTGGATTTCAGTGAAAAATCACTTTAAAGGTTTAAAATGCCGGTTACGCCCCTGGCGACCATCTTGGAAATCTGAAAATATTTTTCACGGTCTTCTTTTGCCCAGTTTAGTAATAAATCTTTTTACCGCAAGTCTCTACGACGAATAGTTTCAGAGATACAAAACTTTGCAGTCTTATCTGGCCATCCTGTACAGGGTCTCCAGTTTCAACGTGGATCTTAGATATCTGCCATATTTGTGAAAATAGAGGAAAAAGTTATAAAGAAAAATTATCCCAATTTATGTTCTGCATAACCTAAAAATATTTTCAACTATACAGAGTGTCTCAAAAGTAGGTAAACACATACTTCATCCATTATTTTAAATGGGACACCCTATATATTTGGGCATTTTTGAATAGTGCACTAAAAAATATTTCCACCTTATATAAACTATCTTATCCCTATTCCTAATAGTTATAGAGATATTTTACGTTTTTGTAAAAACTATCCCGATTCGGTGTTTTCTGTATGTCGCGATAGCTTGATCCTGAAAATAGGTATCGACATGAAATCAAGAATATGTGAACTATATAGTCCGGTATAGACAATGACATCAACAGAAGATGGTATACCTACTTCCGGTTGTCAGAAATGATTTAACTAACTTCATTTTTTTTAAATGGCACTCTGTATATTTTGGTAGATCGATGAATTCATCATTTTAATATCTTTCCATTCATGTATATTAAGTTCTATGTTTTTGATATTTAATAGTTTTTACGCAAGCTATAAAAATGTTGTCTTCAATTTCGAGGTAACCTGGAAAATATTCCAAAAACAAAAACGCATGCATACATAATGTTTATCAATCATCACCCTGTACAACCTTGAAGGTTTTTTAAATAAAATATTGCAAAACATGTTGTTCATTTTCCTTGATTAATATACATAATCTTCGTTCATGCTTCTTGTAATTTGAATGAAGCACTGACAAGTAGTGAAAAACTTTAACGCGTTTAAATTATTTAGATTCTTTGCATGCAAGGCCTACTTTGCCACTATTTTAATGCTGTCGCGAAAGTTCTTGAATACGACACAAACAACGATCGTAAACTTTTCGGAGATTTTGACATTCAATATTCAACAGTTTAAGTATTAGATGAATGAAAAACGATTCCTTTTTTTTTGATATTAATATCTAATATTGTTTTGAAGATAAGTTTTTTCTATGCTGTTTAAACTATATCTCCAGAATCATATAACAAAGGTATACATTAAACCTGATTTAGTCTAGACTGAAATGAGAAGTAATCTTTCTAATGCGCCAAAAAATCTATAAAAAAAAAACTTGTAAAGTCAGTCTCGTTCAAGATTTTTTGCTATAGTAACGTGTCGTCAAGCCAACTACAAGCATAAATAAAATAATTGAGTTCTTATGCTAAAATGCCACCTGTCAAACGTTATTAAATCTTCTAATGCAATCTTTACTTTCCCCGTAAATTGTCGAGAGGAGCTGTCGTATTTAATTTGTCGGAAAAAGGTAAAGTCAACTTATATTATTCAAGTCAGTTTAAATAAATATTTACAGTTATTAGATAGGTCAGTTAATATTTAGTTGGCTCACGCTCCAAAGCATCCTTGTAATTCATCCGACAAATGTTCGATAGGATTGAAGATTTTCGGTTGCATCCTTGTATTCGCTTTGTGTCATATTTTTTGTTTGCCATCACAACCGAATAACTCTCATCGTCCATAGAAATAAATTATTCTCCCACAACTCCTGCATATGGAAAAAGATGCTCTATGTCAAGTGGAAGGCATACCATTGGCCTTCGGGCATAGAAACCCATGTCACGAAGACGATTTCTTATTGCTTGTATTAAGATCAATGTTATAGTAGTAACAGCAAATTGATCTCGAAGTTGGGTTCGATTTTTATGTGCAAATTATAAGAGGTATCGATCGTCGCTTGATGTTGTTGATTCTGCTCGATTTTGTCCTTGTTTTTTTTTCTAACAGTTCTCGTTTATAAAAATAATAGTATTGAGTACTGGATGATGTATCGATATATTGCCCAACCCCAGTATCAGTAATATCTACAATTTGGGGGTGGCACAAAAATAAAATTTCCACTTCATTTCCGTCATTGTTTTTGTTGGCAACTTGATCATAACATAATGCAAGGGGTATTATTTATCTATCTACGAAAGAAATGAATTACAACATTTTATTTTTCAACGTAAGAATCATACGTAAGTAATATTAAGATCGGGACTGCAGCGTGGACATTGTACAAGTTGAATGACAAATCCGTGTTCATGGATTATATTCTCGAAAATTTTTTGATGTAAAAATTAATATAATAATAGTTTCCTTTTTCTGAAAATTATATTGGACAATTGTGACTTGAACATGTCAAAGGCCCTAAAAAATCGGAATAAATGCAAAATAGTCTCTAACTTGTGTTTCTACCTCGTTAGCGTTTATAAAGCGTTTTAACATACAGGGTGCCCGGATTTCGTAGGGACAACATGGGTAACTTTTTTTGGGTTAAATTAGCAAAAAGGTGTAGATTCAAAAGCTCATTAAGAATCCTTCATTTGTTTAATATTGAAGAAAAACTGAAATCTTCTAATTTATTTTATTTGCCGTAACTTTTTTGTTACTTGAGATATTAAGATGCGGTTTTAAGCAATTCAAACTGTAATCTAAATACTTTTATTAACGCTTAATAAAACAAATTTCTTTTGCGCACATTTTTTGTAATCTCACCTAACCCCAAAATTTTAAATTGGAACCGTACAATCATGTATTGCATGATATGGAAATTTTGTCAAAATTTGGGAAATTAATCTTAGACATCACAACTTTTTGTTTATCGCGTTATCTGTGAAAACAACACGGTTCTCATTATACGAACTTATCAGAAGTGTCAATGTTATTACTTCAATTTATAATGGATAATTTTGAGAAATACGATGTATTTTGTACGTATATCAAAAGTATGTCAAGCGTAAAACTAACATTTAATAACACAAATTTCATGTGTGCTTATTATTAGTAATCTAATCTCATCTCAAAATTTTTCATTTGAACTATGCAATTTTTGTTGCCCTTTTAAGAAAACATTCTTTTTAACCAATTGTTAGGTGAAATGGTAACTTGGTTTGAACTAATTCGCAATGGTAATTTAAATATTTAATAAAACAAAAATACAACTATGCTACTAAATAATGAACAACAATATTAAATTGCTCAAATAAATCACCATCGTTTACAATGCAAAGTTGACACCGTCTCTGAATACAATTTATTACTTTGTGGATAATATTGGGACTAATGGTGTT
Source organism: Holotrichia oblita (assembly GCA_023690525.1). Lineage (NCBI taxonomy): Eukaryota > Metazoa > Arthropoda > Insecta > Coleoptera > Scarabaeidae > Holotrichia > Holotrichia oblita. The sequence continues at coordinate 215,164,927 of CM043015.1, forward strand.
AGATGCCTCAGATATTGCTTCTTCCAATTCTTTAACATATGTAGGACCATAGATTTTATTTTTAACAGTACCCCACAAAACATATCAGAAGAAGTCAAATCAGGTGATCTTGCAAGCCAGCAGATATCGTGCTTTTTACTATAGTGACAGATACTGTCCTAACGTCACCGTGAAAGTTACTGCTGTGATAAGTACGATGTTATCGTTTCCTGTGTGTACATACAGGGTGTTAGTAAATAAGTGCGACAAACTGCAGGGGGTGATTCTGCATGCAAAAATAATGACAGTTTGCTATATAAACGTCCGTCCGCAAATGCTTAGTTTCAGAGCTATAGGGTGTTACAGTTTTTCTTAAAAACTGACCATTTATTTATTGCTCTGAAACCGGTCGAGATAGGCAAATGAAATTTGGTGGGTTTTAAGAGATGGTTATTGCGCATTTCTTGACATCCAACCAAAAATTTTATATTCATCATTGGCGTGCATACGGGTAATGATCTTAATTTTTTAAAGAAAAGAAATGGTACGCCACTGAGATACTTCAAATTGAAAATCATTTTTGAATTTGCCATTCAATTTGTGATAAAAACCTCTCTTGCCTTTTTTTCGTGTGTAATGGAAAAATGGATCTTCATCATCGTTAAAATTAAAAATTTTTACAACTTCCGGTTTAATTTTTCACATTGAATTAATTAACCATTTAGTTTTAGCGTTGATCGTTAATAATGAATGACATGAATGTTATCGTTCGCGTTCACATCGGCGACATTTCCGGATCTCTCCTCAGACATTACACAACTTTCAACTCTTCGCCTCATTGATTGTTATATTCGCGCAAAAATTCCCGATAGTATAATAAATAAACAGTTGAGATTGCTTCCTAAAAAGAATAGGCTTAATTTGTCGAATTTTTAAGAAGTATCCCTATCATGCGATACACAATTGCACTCAGAAAAAATTTACTCAGTTCAAATAAAAGAGTTTGAGGTGAGATTAGGCTACTAATAATACGCAGCTAGCGTGACCGCAAAAAATCGATGTCGGAATTGTGTTCGTCTGGATCCCACACAACGATTCCCCTTTCCAGATATTGAGATAGCTGAAATTGGAACTCGATTAAACGACGTTAACCCGTACCGTTCGTCGCTCAAAGTTTGAAAAAATCAAAATTTTTGGCCAAAAAGCTGACATATGGAGCCATAACTCCAGAACGGTAAATAATAGAAACACGCTTAATATCTCAAAAGAAAGCTAATGGTGTTCTTCAAAATTTATATTTCAAATAATAATTGTTGTTATTTTAAGTCAAACCGAGTTACAACAGCCTTTAACCCCTAAAACGAAACCTGGGCCCGGATCACCATACTCGGCCGAATTTATTCGACTATTTCAAGAAACGAGTCGACTCGTATTCTGCAAAACATTCACGATACTCGACCGAATGAATTTTGACAATATTCGGTTATTCTCGTACGTTTGCGACGAAAGAACTATTTTACAAAGGCTTTTTAGCACAGTTGATTAGTACCTATTTATTATTATTTGAATAACTTCAATTTTATTGTATTTTCGTTTTGTTTTGGTAAACATAAATCATAAATTTTACATACAACACATTCCAAAACCAGCGCAAGTAATTTTTATGAGACAATTAAAAAAAAACTATAAAAATTGCATTGATTTTTCTGCATTTGTAGAATGAAAAGCTTTCTCTCCCTCAAAAATACAACGAAATCGCATCTTCAAAATGCCTATACATCTTTCGATACCATTTCTAGCACCGCGATAGCAGCTGTTGTACCTTTCTTGTTGCTGATTTCTTGGTTATGTGAGGCTGTAATAATGCAATGAATTCTCTAACCAGCATTTTATTCAATAGAAATAAATTTATAAACTGTATGTCAGGTAGACTGAAGAGGTGCCTTCTCTCATTTTGAAGCTGTTCCCGAATAATATTGTTTTTGGTAAAGTAATGGTAATTATAATCTATTTTGTATTAACAATAAACATCGGTATCACCTCACACCACAACTTTGATTAATTATTCGGGACACGTGTTACGAAAACGCATGGGTTTTCATCATCAACCGAATACCGAAGGAATAAATAAAATTAAAAAACCATCATTATAAACATCCCCCTACTTCTTGTATAAACAAGCAACGCATGCGAACTCTACTTAACCGGACTAATCGTTAGCACGTGTTGCGAAGGGACATCCTATCTCTTTAAATTCGTAAACAAAACCGACCTTCCAAGAATCGATGGTTCTCTATTCATGAGATTATTTTCGTGTTTATACATAAAAATACTCTCGTAGGCGTCGAGTTCCCTTGGCTTATCAACGGCTTTTAATAATTTGACACTGTCTGTTTCAATATGATGTCCCTTTTCAATTAAATGTTGTGCTACTGCGGACTTTTCCTTTCTTCCGTATCGAAAGTGAGCTAGATGTTCTTTGTATCTAGTCTCTATTGACCGTTTTGTTTGCCCGATATAAATTTGATCACAGTCTTTACATGCAATTTTATAAATTCCCGACTTGTGTCCCATCTCAGGTTTGTCTTTCGGGTTGCCTAAAAGATTTATTAACGTACTATTGGTCTTATAACAGACATTTAAATTAAACTGTTGAGAAACGCGGTTCAATCCTTTGGTTATAGGGTGGAACGGTAACTTAATGAATTTATTTTCCCGGTTATTCGATGGGACTAAAGTAGTGGACGTGATTCTTATATTGGGCTTTTTTAAGCGTGCATTCAACATCTGCAGAAGAGAAATCATTATAAACCGCTATTTTCTTAATAGCGGAGAAGTGAACAACAAACTTCCTTTCTTGGATACTCTAGTTATTAGGAATGAACATAATAGATTGGAAATTGACATCTACAGAAAAGAAACAAATACGAATAGATTCATTCTAGCAGATTCAAATCATTGTGATCAACAGAAAATGTCCGCGATAAATTTTTTAATTAATAGATAGGTTAAATTCCCGCTAAATAAAGTGAGATTTCAGAAGGAATTAGAATTTATTTTGTATTGTTGTGTGCTACCCTGACAGCAAAACAACATGAAGATGAAGACAAACACACTCAGCCGAGATGCAAAATCCGATAGAAAGAGAGGATGTTTTCAGACATACAACTACAAATGTAACTCGCAAGCTCCGTTGCAGTTGAGTAAAACGAGTCGATCAATTGAGTTTCGTGAATGAGATTTTTATATTCTCGATAAAAAATGGTGGATTCGAGTCGAGTTGCGAGTATCGTGATCCGGGCCCTGCTACCACTAGGAGCATACTTCGTATATTTTGTTACTTATTTGCTGATTAAATTTGCTTTTTTTTTGGTATATTTTTGAGTTTAAACTAGAAATATCATTAAAAAAACAAGTAATACTGATAAGTCTAACGATAATGCATGACTATGCAAAATACCTAAATCTTGCTTTGGTGCAAGATGAGCTTTTGGAGCATTAAACCAAGCTTTACAATAAATTTTAACCAGGAAAACAGAAATGACACGCACAGAACTTTCTTCTTCTTTAGACATCTTATTAGACAGACAAGTTGTTAATGGCTAATAAATTGCTCAGTAGCACAGATGAACCATCAGAGCACGCTAGGGTTGTAAATCCAAAAGTTGGGAAAGAAAAATTAAAAGAGGTAGTTGATGGAGGATTTTTTTGGTAAATTTACTTACCCAAGAAACGTTTACATTCTTTGACCCATTTAATATAAAAACAGATTTCCTAAAACAACATCCAAACACCTGCCCTTAAAATAATGACTTCCAAGAAGGATTGAAAATTGTCAAAAATAAAAAAAAAAATAAATAAAAAAACCGACTTTAACGATCTTCTGACAAAAGATGAAGACCAAAAGCAATATATCCTACAAGTTGTAAGCAAATGCCGAGCATTATATCCTGACGTTTCAAAAACGACTTTAACAAAAGCTCTAGAATAGATTAGATAACTATGTAAAATTATCAACTCATGTAGGTACTTGGTCTGTTTTGTATAGTTTATATACCTTATTTTTATATTTTAAAATAAAAAATGTCATTAGACTTATCAGTATTACTTGTTTTTTTAATTATATTTGTACTTTAAACTCAGAAATATGCCAAAAAAGCAAAATTTATCACTACCAGGTCACGGTTTTGGGGCTAAAGGCTGTCGTAACTCGGTTTGACTTAAAATAACAACAATTATGTATAGCATACAAATTTTGAAGAACAACATTAGCGTTCTTTTGAGATATTAAGCGTGCTTCTATTATTTACCGTTCTGGAATTATGGCTACATGGTTAACGTTGTTTAATCGAGCTCCAATTTCGGCTATCTCAATATCTGGAATCGTTTTGGGGGTCAAATCGAAATTTGTTTTATTAAATGTTAAAAAATAATAAAAATACATCGTATTTTTCAAAATTATCCGTTATAAATTGAAGTAATAACATTGACACTTCTGACAAGTTCCTATAATGACAACCGTGTTGTTTTCACAGATAACGCGATAAACAAAAGTTGTGATGTCTGCCCCGTAGAATAAGATTAATTTCCCAAATTTTGACAAAATTTCCATATCACGCGATTGATGATTGTATTCAGGAAAAAATCTCCTTTTAAAAGAGCCACCAAAAATTACACGGTTCCAATTTAAAATTTTGAGATTAGGTGAGATTACAAAAAATTTACGCAAAAGAAATTTGTCTTATTCAGCGTCAATAAAAGTATCTAGATTACAATTTGAATTGCTTCAAACCGCATCTTAATATCTCGAGTAAGTTACGACAAATAAAAGAAATTAGGAGATTTAAGTTTTTCTTCAATATTAAACAAATGAAGCATGACAAGTAAAATTTGAAAATGGATTCTTAATGAGCCTTTGAAACTACACCTTTTTGCTAATTTAACCAAAAAAAAAAAGTTACCCATGTTGTCCCTACGAAATCCGACCACCCTGTAGGCACATCCAACCTAGCTGACTGATCTTTTCGAGTGGAAAATTTCCTTTATAGGCTACACAATTGGCTTGTAGAAATTCGACTTTACGATGCTTTTTAGCCGAAATATTGGCATTGACCACATCGGGAAGGTTCATGTAGTGTGAAGGTTGTTAGGTTGGTACGCTCGACTTCTGACGATGGCCGACCAAGAAGCTGCCGTTCGAAAGCCAAATTTCGAGTCTGCAGAGACAGTTAGTAGATTGTCCAATAAATCATCCCATTTGGCACCATACCCGTCTAAAATCGATTGTGTTGTTCATTAAACAGCAACTGGGGCACCGACTTTGTCAAGACCTTTCTAAACTGAAGACGCGTTTTGATAATGTGTTGTAGGCATCCTTTTGATGTGGTCATTCACTTGTTTGAAACAATGATACCATTTGGAGGTAGTGTTAGGATGTGGGCATTCACTGGATTCAGTTAGCGTGTCGTTAAACGCAGAACTAAATATTAACAAGAATTGTTTTAAAACTGTTCAATTTTCGAATAAATTTTACAATTCTAAACAGTCACTGACTTCCAAACTCCTGCACAAACACAAATGAGGCAAACACAGCTATTCAGGAGAACAGTCACTTAGTTCAATTTTTTTTCCGTCTTCCAGATTTCTTTTTTGCCTAATTGTGTTCATTTTATTTAATTTATTCAATGGAAGTATAGGTGATGGTGATGATTGAATATCCAGAATTAATTGCAATTAAAAAAATCAAATTGTTAAAAGTTTAAAAGCAAATTTACTGTACACTAAATTAAATAAAAAAAAACCTAATTTTAGATTATTCAATCTCGCTAAAAAGGAATTAACTGTATCTTGTTATGTAAGCACTTGTTTACGTCGTGTCAAACTACTTTTATAGGGGTTACGTCATCAATCATCGCATCACGTTACCCAATTCTAAGTTGAATGTATAGACACATTAGAAACACCTACCTGTGTTACTTAGGCAACTATTTAAGCTGTAGAGGCGGATAGGTTGACGTGAATTCGGAATATAATCAGCTTGACGCTTTTCCGCGTTTAATTAACTAGGACGGGATTTTCGTTTTATGTCCAAGCACGATGACATAATTACTTCCTCTTTGGAATTATTAAGTAGCCTTTTAATTCAATTTAATAGTTATAGTTCTCCATTAAACTAATTTAATTTTGCAACGATTACACACACACACACACATACATTAAGGAAATATATATTCTGCATTGTACAATATACAGCCTGTTTATTACAACAACTGTTTGCGTATTGACGCTTTATTTGAATCCTTTAGTGTGTGTGTAGGTTCATAGGATGGAACATAAATATGTATGAAATTCTCTTTTTTAATTACAGATCCACATTATGGGTAATAAGAGGAGGAACAGATTCTCCAAACGGATGCTGAAATGTATGAAGGTCAAAAGGTTGACGGATTATCATCGTAAGAAGAGGGAACAAGCCGAAAAATTCGGGTAAGGATTATTAGAGTTAAACTGTAGTTCGTCCTGTCAATAAACGTCAATTTTTGACATTCTATTGATGCAAAGGTTACTGACTTTTGTTTTATATTTTGGTGATGGTTCTTAAGACGTTACACAGTTGTGCGGGAAGTTTAAATTTTCCTCATTCTTAGAGTACCGTAGATTTCTAAACGTGTAAGAATATCGAAATTATTATAATTTCTATAAAACTATAACTGCATCGGGCAGTTGCTGATTAACAAAAGAAAATTGGAAGACCTGTAATAAAAAAATTAGTAAAAATTACTTGACGAAGTAAGGCTTTTTTAACGATATCTCTTAATCATAACCTAGATATATACATGTAGTTCCATAAAAAAGACACAGTAGCTAGAAATATAGTGTAATTAAAAAATGTATGGTATTTTTTTAATAAAAGCTCAATAATATGATGCCGAAGGCAAATGTACATGTATGAAGTTCAGCGATTGTGCAACAGATGACGCTCATTAAATGTCAATAGGTTTGTTCCTTTTAGACGTTTACAACACGACGCATGCAGTGATATTCGAAACTCGCTCTTACGACAATGCAAATGGAATAGGGTATTTTTATGGCGCATGATAGTGCCTTTTACTATATAAAGCAAGAGACCAAATCGAACAAAGATAATAAAATTTTCAATTGCCATAACAAAATTTAAAACCTTATGAGAAATTATTAATTATTTTCTAAATATTTTAAATTTCTAAATATTGCGGTTTACTATTAATCTAAGGCCTATTTACGTATTTTTTTTGAAAAAAATTTTGTTTTATGTCAAATTGAAATTATTTTTACCAAATTATCGTTTTATATTATATTTGCAATTTAAACAGTTTAACAAATTAGAGGAAACAAAAAAGTATTTTTGTTATTAAATTATATTTTTAATTTGTTTCACCAGTATGCAACAGATTACTACAGAAAGTAATAAGTTAATAAGGATACTTAAAAACCTAAGAAGTTAAATAAAAATACCTTAATTTTTACATAAAAGGATAGTTATGGGTAAGAAATAACACAGCTTGCTTTTTTATTAATTATTTCTGGAAATATAAAAGTCTGATAAAACGTTTCTAATTTAGGAACTACTTCATTATTGATATAATAATAAATTGAATTGTTTGTTCTACAAACGTTTTATTGATATGTAAACTGGTACAGGTAGGTACTTTTTTTAATTTGAATTAATCCATTATTAGCTATATGATCTAGAAAAAGTTAAATATATTAGACCGAAATTTCAAAAAAATTATATATAGGACTGAATATCATATTTTACTTTTTGCCTGTCGTTCCTGCATTTTCAAAAGTCTAGGGTTTTTATAAAGAATACATTGGCGAAATGATGTATTTCTTGCTCTTCTACCCATGCTGCAAATCCTGAAAAAATTACTCTATACTACTCTATGCATGTACCTAATTCTTATGCTAGCAAAACCGTTAGTAAATCGATAAGCTATCGCAGCATAAAATATTTATATAAGTATATAACACCGCCATATACACAAACCTGGAATTACTACTGTATATAAGTACGGTATTTTTATTTACACTAATAACAATAATAGTAAAAAATGATAAAAATGCTAACAAATAAATCTCTTGCGAATTCTTGCAGGACTAGAAAAACCAACTAGCGAACAGTAGAAACACAATTAGGTACAATACGGATTGATACAACATTGATACTACATCAGATGTAGTTGTGGAGTAAAGAAACTTTCGAGAAAACGAATATGTAATTTTTACCCCAACGTATTCATTGCTCGCTCTACCCTTTCTTAATCCAATACAACTGACAAAGATAAACCGAGAGTCTGATTATTCAGGTAAATCCAAATACAAAGCAAATAAACTTATAGTACGGAATTAAAACAAGGTCATTAAATTGAAACGGAAATTTGTGATGTGTATAAAAATATAGTACTCTCCGAGCCATCTATGTTTCAGTTGCGACATAAAATACAGTTTGAACGATATGATGAAAATTTAGGCGCGGAAACGTCCCCTTAAAAAGTATTTTTAATTCTTAAATACGAGAAAAATTTTTAATTTAAAAAATCAAAGTTATTGAAGTAATTGAGTATTCGTGGAATATTACTTGGTTGAATTGAATGAATCTCTCATGCCGATTTTGTATCTCAAAAATTATTCTGTACAGAACTTTCCACAATTTAGATTTGAACGTTTACATTTACATTGAACGTCGAGTAGTGTGAACAGCGTGGACACTCGCATGTGTTACATATGTTTATGTCGGGGTTTTATTTATTTACCGTTCGGGGAAGTCCCTTATTTTATACTTTGAAGCATGTATACTAAATGCGCCGTCGTCGTGTATAAAGGTGCAGTTGTGAATGTGCCTTAGAGCAGCGCTACTTAAACTTTTTTGCGTGGCGGACCGGCAATTTTTTTCAATTGTTACCTATGGACCAGCTTGGATACTTGTAGGGTATTAAAATACGTAATGTTTTAAGTATTTAGGCTTTTATTAAAATTAAAAAAAAACCATAGACATCTTAACCTAATTTGATGAATAACTTAGGTATCACATTTATAACTAATGTGATAGTTGAGCTTGTTTATGTTGGCATAGTTTCTCAATTCGCGGTTCTATTGTGCACAGTGAATGTCCACACTATTTCGATATTTAGTTTTAATGACGATCATTGTGGAAAAGCTCGTCTCGCAAAGCAACCTTTGAGACAAATGGTAAAAGAGTTTTTATTGCGAGCTCGTATAGCTCAGGATGTTCTACTTTTCTTTTTTATCCAGAATGAGGCAAGTGAAGTTGCCGTTTCAAAAAGTTCTTCGTTAGAAATCAAAGTCCATGAGATAATTTTCCAACTTGACAGGCAAACACGTTACATAGGGATTTCGGACCCATCCATTACCTTTCCGTGGATCTTCTGCTTCTGGGAAATAGCAGTCAAATCTCTCTGCTAAATTAGTTAAATGATGGCTAATGATAGTCTGCAGAGATATTATGTCAAGCTCCTCACCTGCTTCGGGAATAAATTCTGATAGATGGTGAAACATGTCGAAGCACTTCTGCTGGACTCGAGTCTCCCAGGTTTTCAGCTTTCGTTTTATCCCTTCTATCTTATCCGCCATCGCAAAACAAGATGACATTTTTCCTTGCATTGAAGAGTTCAGATCGTCCAAAACAGAAAAAATATCCGTCAAATATGCCAGTTTGGCTGTCCAGTCAACGCTTCGAAATAGTTCTGACCACGCTGGTTTGTTTTCTTGTAAAAACATAGCGAGCTCATTTCTGAGTTCAAATACTCTCGACAGGACTTTACCTCTGGACAGCCAACGTACGTCAGCATGCAATAATAGTTGTGTATGAACTGCCCCCATATCTTGACATAATTCGGCAAACAACCTCGAATTTAAAGCGTTCGCCTTTACAAAGTTTACAATTATAACTGCTTCAGTGAGCAACTAAAAATTTTGTGCTACGTTTATTTCTAGCATTTGTTTTAATTAAATTTAATGTTGCAAAAATGCGCTCCACTACAGCGCTTGAGTGTGGCAAAGTATTTTTCCTAGATTTTAAGCTAATTTCCCCTTTTCCTTTAACAATTTCCCTAATGTTGGCAACGCTGACTCTGACTGTCCTACCGGGCTACCTACCGACCGTTTGGAGCGCGGCACCAGTGCCGAGGAGAAATCGCCGCCGCCGCCGCTGGCTACTGGCGAACGTACGTTGGAAGTGAAAGAGAGAAGAGAAAAACAGTAGAATGTGAGAAATAATCCCAAAATAAGTATCATTTAATGTTCGACGGGTAAAAGACGATGTTTGTATGCACTCTTGCTCCCTCAAAAGAAAACGTCTTCGTCCTTCCCTCCCTAGCGTTGCCTAGAGCAAGATGGGGAAATTAAAGACATTTTTGAGTTGAACAGAAAAAGCCAATATAATCGAAGAATGTAACAAAGAACTGTCAGTCGCAGTGTTATCTAAAAAATACGGAGTTTCAAAATCAATAATTTGTGCCAAGTTCTTCACTGGATCTCTTAGTGCAGAAGTAGAACACTAAACACTTCAACCCACTAAACACCAAAAACTTTCAACTAAACACCGACGCGTTTCGACAGCAATGCTGTCATTATCAAGGCGATAATAGTATAGTATAGATTATTTATTTTCACTAAATAGCAATACACAACACAGGGAAAGGTTGCCGGGGTTGGACCAGTTTCTGCACTACTGGCTATTATATGAAAATTTTGACATTAAAAAAAAAATTATATGTCAAAACATTTTGCAGACCCAAATTTTAGTGTAGAAAGAGAACATTTATTTTAGGAAGTGCGTTATTAATTTTTCCCCAAAACACTGCAAGTGGTCCATTAGGAGCAACTGATTGCCATGATTGCACCATCAGGTTTACTAAAACTTTCTAAATGTAGGCATTTTGGACAATAGTACAATTTCCTTTGAGGGCTTCCATGCGCACAAACAGCGTGCACCCACTTGTTGCACTGGATGATGTCCAGTTGTCTTCTTTCCAGTCTGTTTTCTTCTAATTCGTTTTTGTAAGGGTTGCTGGTTAACTCGCAAGCATCTTGTGCAGCTGTTTCGCGTTTCTTGGTTGTTTGCTTGGTTTTTGGAATAGGGGAAATTTTGTCCAGAGATATTGATAGTTTGCTAGAAGATATATTGCCTATACAAAATTTTATGTAACAGAAATTTTGACTACCATGATTTGCAGTCGGAGTGGTTTCCTGGATCAGCTATTTTGGGATCTGAATCATTCTGCAGAAGATTTTCCGATGCTACAAACTCATGTTCTTTGAAGATGTGTCTATTTCCTAGCCAAATGCTGCGCGATTGTAAGATGGCGTCAAAATTGATGCAACATATGGTACATTGACATAGAATTATTGGGGTATGTTCTTATCCATTTTTGTACCTCTTGAATGTAGAATACCTCTAAAGGCTTCAAGAATGCAACGTCTAATGGTTGGAGTTTATGAGTGGTAGTCCTCAAGTTTTTGCTGTGGGTTGTATGGCCATCTAAACAAAGGAGGACTTTTTGTCTTTGCTGGGATGAACAAATTCTTTATAAATTCCAACCATTTGACAAATAGTGCGGAATCAATATATCCACTTTCAGAAATCAAGAGTAAACTGCCTTCTGGAGCTCCTATTCTTAATTCTGCCGCTATTCGAAGCCTTTTGAAAATTATCATGGTTGGAATGAATTGTCCTGACGCACTGCAGCAGCAAACTACAGTTGTGTTCACTCCTTTTTCTCCACTTCTGTTTTTTTCATTTTGCGGCTACTACTTTTTGGCATCTCTTTTGCACTGTGGAAAATCCACTTTCGTCTACATTAAATATGCAAGTACCATCTAATTTATTTTCATCGCATATTTCTTTTAACAAATCAAAAAATTTTTACACACTTTCCTTGTTAAATCCTCGAGTAGGTGCTAAAGAAGTACATTCTGGAGTTCCCAACGAAATATCCTGGTGCCTCCTCATAAAATTATATGCTTTTTAAATTTTTGAATAAGAAGAAGTCTGACGGAGCTAGGTCGGGGCTATAAGGTGAATGCCTTAACTCTATAAACCCACAGTCATTGATTATCTGATGAACTTTGTTTGCCGTATGAACCCCGCAATTGTTTTTTTTTGTGGATAAGAATGCGAGCGTTTTTCCTCTAGAGCAGTTTTTAAATTTTTAATTGTGTTTCCGTAGGCATCTCCGTTTATGGTAGACCCTCTTGGCATATATTCAATAAGCAAGACTCGTTCAACATCCCAGAAAACAGCTGCCATCAATTGTGTCTTCCCTTTTTTCGGCGGTGGAGAGCCCTTATGAACCCACTGCATGAATTCTTATTTAGTAGGAGGGTCCCAATGATGTACTCAAGTCTCATCTCCGGTGATAATTCGAGATAAAAATGTTTTGCCTCTCTTCAACTCGCCCAAATTTTCTCGAGAAACTTCTTTTCTGTACAGCTTTTGTTCAGGAGTAAGCAAACACCTTCTTCATCCCCAAATCATCATGCAAAATTTTGAGGACACTTGCTTCGGATATTCACTAGCAATGACGGAGATCTTTACACGCCGAGCTTTTCGACTTTCGCACAATGTCTTCAGTTCTCATTGATTGACTCTCGGCCGTCGAAAAAGTTTAGACCAATATTTTACTTGAAAATAAGATGGTGCCTCTTCCCCATACACAGCAATCATTTCTTCATGAATTGCTTTTGGACCATTTGGCCTTCTTTTGACAGGAACTTTATTACGCTGCGATGTTCAACCTTAGTTTCACTCATTTTATCGAGAAGTAAATCGTCTCAAATCTCTGTAAAAAGCAGAAACTAAACACAACTTAGCACATGTACTTCTAACAGTGACAGCAATTTTCAATAATTTGTTTGACATCGTCACTCTTTAATTTCATAGCTAGGTAGATAACATAAAAATACGCCCTCGTACTATGGATGAATCTTGGGCACATTTCTACGACTCAGAAACAAAGCAACAATCGATAGAATGGTGACACTATGAAGTTTCGTGTTCAGTTTCATTGCGATTGCCATGGAATACCTAATCATGATGGACACCAATTTCAAGTTGACTTGAATCTCAAATCTAGACGTTTCTGTTGCAGTTTTTAGAATTAGTGCGTAATATACAGGGTGTCCAAAATTTAAACGTCTTTTAATACAATTTCAGACCATTAAAACTCGATTCTCTCAAATACAATTACCCATTTTGTTTTCAATGTTTTGAAGCAAAATATCTGTAATAATTTTCGAGTTATTAAAGTTTTTAACAAAGTTTGTACAAAATTTTCTTAATAGCAAGTCAAAATATAAAATACATTTATTGTATTGTGACATTTCAGATCTATCGTTTTGTGTTGTTTCTTTATAAATCCTAATTTGTCTTTCCGCTACAGCCTTCATTATCATATTATGTAGTTCCTACATATATGTGTACAGTGGCGTAGCTAGGTAACCAAGGGCCCTGGGGCAAATTAAAAGATGGGGCCCCACTGCTATGTAAACTGATTAGGTTTTATCAAATAAAAATATGAAATATACAAATACTTTAAAATTGCTAAGCTACTTAAGCTCTTTTTTTGTGCACTGCAGGGCAGGTAATAAAAATATTAAACAGTAACAACATAAATTACAATTAATACTTGGTGTAAGTTTGGCTAATAAAACGAAATAGAGAAGATCCAAGAGTTTATTATATAAAGGTAATTATTATTACCTTTGAGCATATCCAAAACTTGCCGCAAAATGTGATCATATCGGGCGTCAAGCTCTACAAAGGACAGAAAATTTCCGTGGTATCCTTCCTGACTTAAGTCTTCTTGATGTCCTTTCAAAGCCAAAGAACTCTTTGTTAGGGTAAGTATGATATCGAATAATCTTTGAAGAACCATTTTCCAAAATGATGCTTCTTTGCGAATTTCATTTTCAAGTTCCTTGTCGATAGTATTAGTATCGTTTTTTTTTCAAAATTCATACAGAGCACATGCTTCCGAATGGCCTCTCGAACAACTGTGTTGTTTAATTCTTTCTGATAAATGCTTCCAATCTCGAATTCCCGTACACCAAACATTATTCCTTTGTGAAGCAAATAACCAGCAGGGTTGACAATAGGCAGCGTCTAGTATTTTGGAATAACACAACCAAAAACGATTAAGTGGTCCATATTTAGAACAGGAAACGTAGTACGATTTTGAAAAACACCTATTGCTCTGGTTGATGTCTGTTGGAAAAAGTCCTGAAGGCTGTAAAGGTCCCATATCAAGAATTTGACGTTTTTCGTTATCACTTAATATTTTGTTCGTGAAGTTTCCCAAGTCATAAGAAGATTTGTCGTACACATTTTCGAAAAATGTAGAGGTCTGTGGCTCCTCCAAACCCTCCGCTCTTATGTGTGTCATGCAAACATCATCCACGTTCACATGATCGGCGGCGGAGATATCTCCAACTGCAATAATTGTCGAATCTTCTTCAGTAGGCTTCTCAACCAACACTGCAGTTACCACATTATTTGAGTCACTATCAATAGAAATATTTTGGCCAGATGTACTTGCAGAAGGCTGACTAAAAAACCTGTCAATTTTGGGCAATTTTTGTTTACTATCTTCTCTTTCTTGGCGTTGTTTGCGTTTAAATGCACCACTGCGTTTCTTCTTTTATCTATAATTTTAGTTTTCTAATTTGTTTAAACAATACAATATTAGATTGTGCTCGAGTAGGTAGGTACTCACTGCTCACTGACGACTTTAAAAGTAAAATAAAAGGAAAGAGAAACACAATGATACGCTACAAGTGTCGTTGGGGAATACCCGGAAAAAAAAATTATCGTTAAATGTTACCACATTTAACGGTGGAGACCATGAACGATCTTCTGCCCGCGGACCTGAATTAATGTAGGTGACTTGCATTTTTTTTACGATATTTCGCGTTATACAATGAGCTGTAGCCGAAATCTATAGATTTGACACGATTTATTGACTTAACGGACATCAATATGAGTGGTAAAATCAAATAAAATTGAACCACTATATTGACCAGTACAAAAAAGTTTATTGGCACTAGCTTATATACTTATTCCTGATACAGCATTAATTTTTTAACCGTTCTCGAAAAAAAAAATCTTAACTTTCTAACTAATTCACAATAAAACGCACATCGATGAATAATAAAATGCACATCCGTCAAATTGACAACACTGCCAACCTACAGAAAGAATTTAGGGGAATTCCCTAGGCATAACTTTTGAATTTCTCTCAACTGAGTTGTCATGATTAAAGTGGGGTTGCAACCTGTCTTATTTATTTTGAAAATGGGAGAAATTTCCAAAAGTTCAGTTCGATCGAGATTTCTGGTAAGGATTCGAGGGCCCCGGGGCACTGCCCCGCCTAGCCCCTAGGTAGCTACGCCGCTGGTACACATAACGTGTGTCAATCTTTATTAACTTACATAGAATACACCCCCGTATTTATTTTATTCTGACGTGGGTTGAATGAAAAGTGCATCGTAGCGTAAACGACTATTGATATGGCTGTAACACGTTGTCATTTTTTTTATCCATTCCATTTACTACCTGAGGGCATCGAAGGGAGCTGTTCACTTAGCGGAAATGATTCGAAAAGGAATTCGAGAAATCTTTTCTACATATATCGGCATCTTGAACGTGAAAATGTTAATGTTGTTGGAAATATATAAATTCCTCCGAGTTTACAGTCGATACACAATATACCCTAGCAAAAATATCTCTTTTTGATAGTAAAAATATTTGACAAGCACTTAGGTACGTTTGCACTTAAAGATTCTATTCGATTTCCTTCAACTTTTAACAGGCTTATCCGCCGAATGATTATATCTAATGTAGATAATGTAGTAACTAAAAGCAACTTGCCTCTGTCAAATTAATGTTGAAGCTTCTTCTTTTACGACGGCTTCTACTCGGATAAACTTTCAAAAAAGTTCTGATGCGGATGAAGTATATTCTACACAGCTTCGGTCATTAATAACTTCTTGGATTATATCCATAAACAAAAAAGTTTAAAAATGAGATGTAATAAGCGTTTCGAACTGGGAAATGGGTCGATTCTTGCAGGCTTTTTACGTTGTTTTATGTATTTGTAACCATCTAGAAACGGCTGCGAACGAAACATAAACGTAATAATCACTTTGATATATTTTATCCCCGCTGAAATTGTTTTTGAATATTATTCTGTCAAAAAAAAAAGAAAACATAATTAGGAAAATTAAAGAAATATGAATTTTGGCTCCGTACAAAGGAATAAATACATTCGGCAGTAAACAGTCTAAAAGAAATTGAAGGGGGGAAAGGTAAAGTGAAGCGCTCTCCTTCGAGTGATGGATTAGTAATAAAAGATGCGAGAAATATTCTTTTCGAAAAAATTCATTATACTGTTATACCTCGATTGGTAGAGAGTCCTTTTCAATGAAATTATCTTTCTTTTCAGGGAATTTCCAGCGGAGGACGTCGGGGAATTAAACTTCGATGCGGGCTTCGATACCGTCCCAGAAGTACTGGATATAAAAGTCGAGGAGCCGGAAGTCACGTGTCACTTTGACGAGTAAGTGAATTTAGTTTTCTTTTTTTATTGATGGTATTGGTTTTTTTTTCGCAAAAAAATGTATGTAATGAAAATGTAAGATGAACTTTACAGCTATTTCTAACAAAATTTAAAACAACTTGACAACAATGTCAAACTTTTGACGCATGTACAGTCAGGAGGATGGAATTCCAGACAACTGTATCTTCAGGTTATGTATCAGTGTCATGCGTGCGTAACTCATAGGCACAGTAGCGACACTTAGAAAATGATCTTGTCCGCATGCGCGTCAAAATACAGCCAGAAAAATGGTGATGTTTATAAACAAAGTACATATATGTACAGTCGAATTTTTGGATCTTTCCGTTACGTCATTAACATCGTACTTAAAGAAAGATGTACGTAAAATATTCATCACCGACATTTAATGGGTCTATTCTCTAACTCTCTGTTACGTATAACAGTCTGTAAAACGTCTGTTACACTGTAAAATAACATAATGTTAAAATATTGGTATTCTGTACACTACTGTTATTAACATTATGTAAAATATTCCTCTGTTAAATGTCTGTTAAATAACCGAGGCAAAATGGTCGCTGTTATTTAACATTTGACATTTGAACTGTTGAATGTCATTTTTCGTTGTACAAAAAATTATTGTTGGTGGTGTTATTATGAATCTAATATCGAATAAAGCGATTTTAATAATTATATGGTTTTTTGGAAGAGGATGAAAGCAGGTAGATGAAATAAATATATGTAATATTTTCAAGAACAAACTATTCATTAGACAACACGCGGATCCGACGCAGAGAATTCCGAGACGCATACAAGTCGTTTTAAGTGCCAAATATACAGTGTGGAACAGCCAAATGGAATAAATTCGATAACAAATAAATGAGGGTGTATTGGGAAAAACGCTTGGACACGTCGATTTGTATTTTTAAATGCGCATTTTCTTCAAAAAAAAAAAATTATACAGGGTGTGTCATGTGACAGTGGCGAATACCAACTTTCATATTTTAAATGGAAACCCCTGCATGTTATTTATTTTTTGGGTTCTTCGGAAAATTCTAGACATAATTCATGTACAATGTCCCATACCTATCTTCAACTGTTTCGGAAATATTAAGTGTTTTCAGATTTATTACAAAAATTAACATTGAAGAAAGAAAATTATTTTATTTCGCAAATTCGCTACATTACACTAAAAATCTATTTCCCATTTAGCTCTTGATATTGATAAAGTAAGCAAAAACCATTGCTTCGTTCCTTTTTAGTGATATGAAATTAAAAAAAAACAGAGACCGTTTTGTTTATTTTCGTAAAAACTCATAGCCTTAGCAACATGTTGTCTGCCTGCATGACAGTAGTGATCAGTGTCAGTGCTATTGTCGTTTGAATTTCGTTAACTGTACGTAATAATATCAGAAAAATGGTTCATTTAACAGAAATGCACAAAATAACCATTCTACAAATGATCGGTTATGGAGATAACACACGGACACAAATGGAAGTTTCTCGCTTATTTCACGAAAAATTTCCAAATTTGCCGCCTGTATCCCAAGGAACAATTAGCAAAATAGAAAAACAGTTTTGCGAGCTTGGTCATGTAAGACATATTAAAAAAGTAGCTGCCAATGCAGTAAGTGATGATACGAAATTGGATATTATGCTTGAGTTTCAAGAAAACCCACATAATTCTGGTCGAAAAGCAGCCGCACTGTTCAACATTAGCCACACATCAATTTTTCGAGTATTAAAGGAAAGTAAAATGCATCCCTATAAAATGATGCCAACTCAACATACGCAATATCCTGAAAAAGTTAATGTTTGGGCAGGAATTGTTGGAAATCACATCGTAGGTCCCTTTTTCATTGACGGTAACTTGAATGGAGATAAATATTTAGAACTGCTCCAAAATAACGTCGTGCCAACGTTCGCAAACTTATATCCTAATCCAGCAAACCCACAAGTTCCTGCCAATACAGTATGGTTTCAGCAAGATGGAGCACCGCCCCATTTCCAAATCAATGTCCGGCAGTACCTGAACCTGAGGGAGGCGCGGATCGATAGAATGGCCAGCCTGATCTGACGCCATTAGACTACTTTTTGTGGGGATATGTCAAAAGTCTTGTATACAAAACTAAGCCCCTCAACTTAGATGACTTAAAAAAACGAATCACGCTTGCGATTAGATCAGTCCCGCCTGAGATGTTGAGTAATGTTAGAAGACATTTCTATACCAGATTAGCATGTTGCCAAGACGTTCGCGGCGAGCATTTTGAACATTTACTACATTGACATTAATGTTTTTTGTTTTTTTACATTATTAAGAAATAATCAGTATTACTTATTAGGGATTTCCATTTAAAATAAGAAAGTTGATATTGGCCACTGTCACATGACACACCCTGTATAATTTTTTTTTGAAAAAAATGCGCATTTAAAAATACAAATCGACGTGTCCAAGCGTTTTTCCCTCATTTATTTGTTATCGAATTTATTGGCTTTTCAACAGAGCTATGTTATTTTACAGTATGTTAAAGGTTTTTAGAGAATAGGCACATTTAACGTACATTAGAGAGAAATGTCAATATGACATATGTGTCAATTCATACTGACATTACTCATGACGTAACGGACAAGATTCAAAAATTCTACAGTTTATATAGGGTGTTTCATAATATATGCGCAGGACTTCTACCCGATTTGATTTTAGTATGTAAAATCTTGTATATTTTACCAACAAATTTTGAAACATTCAAATCAAGTTTGATGTTATTGTCAAAAGATGATAATAAAACGTTGGACGAATTACATACAAAGTTGTGCATGTTCGAAAGAAATTTCACAAAGAGTAGTGATAAAGTTGAACAAGAAGCATTAGCAGTCAAATCGAATGCGGAAAAAGTAATTAAAAAGCAGTTTAAACACAAAGCCAACTGCAATTACTGTGAGCAAGCGGGTCATTCGATTAAACAGTGTCGAAAGTGGATTGCTGATGGAAGACCGCCCACAAATGTAATAGTGAAGAAGAAGGAGGATAAAACAGTGGTGACAAACGTGACATTACTAGCAATTTGCAATGAGGTTTTTTCTATAGAATTAGATGAAAGCAACTAGTGAATGTGCAACTAAACATTTGACAAATTGTTCAGATTATTTTGTTAGTTTTGAAGCATTTACTATTCCTCATAGTATCAAGACTGCTGGGCAAAAATCTCTAAACGCAATAGGAAAAGGAAATCTGTTCTCTGTTTTAGCAGCACAAGACCGTAATGAGAAGAGCACGTTTGAGTCAACACCTACGTCTTGTTTTCTTAAAATTAACGGTCAAGTACGACTGTGTGGAAAAAGTGAAGTAAATGCTACTCTTTACAAAGCAGCAATTAAACCGTTAGTTCCTGAACATAGCGCTGATGTAAATGTCGTCATTGAGGATAAATCTGATTTACTACAGCTTTATCACGAAAGATGGGGTCATCAAGATAAACGTCATGTCAAAGCAAAGCTCAAGAGAGATTTTAACATTGAGGTCCAGGGTGTGCCAATTATCTGAATTCGGTCTATTATATCTTACCTATTAGTTTAATTAAAAAATGTTTAAAGTAAAAGTTGTTCGGGATCATCTGTTCTATATCGTAAAATTATTTTAGTGTATACAGGGTGTTCAGTTTTGGCTGAGCGTTATAAAATTTTCTTTTTTCAAATGGAAGAACCTCTATATTATTTTCAGATTGCCCGTTATAAATTAAGATAGTTTTGTCTGACAAACCTAGTACTAAAAATTAACCGTTTCCGAGATATTTCAATTTTAAGAGGAAAAAGATCATTTTCATGGTTGTCTTTGAAAATTAATTCCGTCTGTACTAATATTTGTTTTGCAACGATTCTTTGGCATACTTATGACATTACCTTAAGTTAAACAATCCATGCCAAATATCTTCACTATAGCATACAGAGTGTTTCGAAATTGAAAATTAATCGTTGCATTTTTAATACGGTAAAACTCGTTTTTTTCAAGTGGAACACCTTGTATATTTTTATACCATTTAATAGTGCTTCAAGTTCCCTTTCAATCGCTTATAATATTCTCTATAGCTAAAGTTAATACTTTTTGAGATAGGTATAGGTAATTTATTATAAAATACATAAACATTTATTGATATTGGTAAGATGAAGTCAACAGTGCTGTCCGAACTCTACTAATAGGTAGATATAAAACGATGTCTACTTTAATAAAAACAGAAATAGAAAAATAAAGGCTTATTAAGTACAAACAAAATTTTTACCAAAAATAAAAAAAAGGTTGAAAAGGGCGATAATTCTTTCTCTCATGTCAGCAACAGTAGTTGGTATTTCTTGATAGACAATATTTGTTATATATCCCCACAGAAAGAAATCTAAAGGAGTAAGATCGGGAGATCTAGCTGGCCAAGCAATAGGTCCATCCCTTCCAATCCATTTATTGCCGTATATTTGTGTTAATAATTGTCGTACCAACACATGATTATGGCAGGGAGCACCGTCGTGTTGGAACCACATATTTCTTCTAATAAGAAGTGGTACGTCTTCTAGAAAATTTCCAAGTTCGTTGAGCAAAAAATGTCTGTATCTTTCACCTCGTAAAGGTCCGTCGAAGAAATGTGGACCAACGACAGTATTACCAATGATACCACCCCACACGTTAAGTGACCATCTGTTTTGGCGACGAATTTCATAAATTATGTGCGGATTCATGTCTGCGTAATAATGGTAGTTGTGTCTGTTTACATAACCATTATTGTGGAAATTAGCTTCATCTGTCCATAGCACATTATTCAAAAATTCCGGGTCTTCGATCATTTTTGCCATTACCGTTCTGCAAAATTGTATTCGCCTATTATGATTTAAAGGTAACAGCTCCTGATGCAGTTGCATTTTATACGGATGATATTTATTCTCTTTCAATATCCTTCTTAAAGAACTTACATTAATATCCAAATCTCTACACATTGTTCGTAGGCTGATATTGGGGTGTTCTACTACTGTCTGCAAAACCCGTACTTCATTTTCATCCATAGTAACAGTTTTTTTGCGTAAATGTGGTTTGTACTTAACTGAGCCGCAGTCCACAAATCTGGTTGTCAATCGTTCTATTCATTTAAATTTCTAGGTATACATATTATGATTAATAATAAATATTTCTTCTAGTATTATACAATTTTTAATACAAACTACAACTTATGAAAGTAGACATCGTTTTATTATTTTATTATATACCTATTACTAGAGTTGGCACAGCACTGTTGATCATCTTACCATTATCAATAAATATGTTTATGTATTTTATAGTAAATTATCTATATCTCAAAAAGTATTAACTTTAGCTATAGGGAATATTATAAGCGATTGAAAGGGAACTTGAAGCACTATTAAATGGCATAAAAATATACAGGGTGTTCCATTTGAAAAAAACGAGTTTTACCGTATTAAAAATGCAGTGATTAATTTTCAATTTCGAAACACCCTGTATGCTATAGTGAAGATATTTGGCATGGATTGTTTAACTTAAGGTAATGTCATAATTATGCCAAAGAATCGTTGCAAAACAAATTTTAGTACAGCCGGAATTAATTTTCAAAGACAACCATGAAAATGATCTTTTTACTCTTAAAATTGAAATATCTCGGAAACGGTTAATTTTTAGTACTAGGTTTGTCAGACAAAACTATCTTAATTTACAACGGGAAATCTGAAAATGTCATAATATATAGGTTGTTCCATTAAAAAAAAGAGAATTTTATAACGCTCAGCCAAAACTGAACACCCTGTATACACTAAAATAATTTTACGATATAGAGCAGTTGATCCCGAACAACTTTTACTTAAAATATTTTTTAATTAAACTAATAGATAAGATATAAGAGACCGAATTCAGATAATTGGCACACCCTGTATGGGAAGGCACATCGTTTACCATTTGGAACGAGAGAGAAGTCAACGCTTCCGGGTGAACTTATATCGACAGATGTATGTGGACCTTTTGACAAGTCATTTCAAGGAAAGCGGTATTTTGTTTTGTTTAAAGACAATTATACAAAGTTTCGCTACGGTTACTTTCTCGCATAGGAGTCAGAGAGTAAAAAGCCACGAATAAAACATCTTAAGATTGGTTTTACGTGTTATGCTCATATTCCAAGTCAAAAAAGAAGAAAGTTAGATACCAAAGCGATAAGAGGACGTCTCATAGGATATGATGGTGATGAACGATATAGGATTTGGATTAAAAACCATCAGAAAGTTTTTCTGTCTATAGATGTTAAGTTTGAAGAAAAAGCTGAAAGCTGTCTTGTCATGTCAAATTACCAATTCAAGATATACCAAAGCAAGAGGAGGTAGTTCAAGAAAGATATCAAGATTCTAACAAAGAAAATAGTGAAAACGAGTATAAAGCTGAAACCGATACAGAAGTAGAAGATGAAGATATAGAAATTTACGAAGAAAGACTAGGCGATCGTTTGAGAGCTCGTTCAGCTTTAAAAAAGCCATCTGTTTTAGATGAGTACGTAATGACAGTAGAAATTATTAATCCTACTAAAGTTCCTGAGACATTTGAAGAAGCACTTAAACATGAAGATACTGTTGGGTGGAAACGGGGAATGGATTCATTAAAAGAGAACAATACTTCGGAAGTTGTAGAACTAGAGATCGACTGAAAACTAAAGCAGATGGTAGTATAGATAAATACAAGGCTCGACTAGTTGCTAAGGGTTTTAATCAACGGGAGGGTATTGATTACAGCCAAACATTCAGTCCAGTTGCAAAAATGTCAATTATCCGATCTATTTGAAGCGTTGCTGCAAATAGAGGAATGCATCTCGCACAGTTTGATGTATCAACGGTTTTCTTATACGGAGAACTTGAAGAAACAATTTATATGGTACAGCCAAGTGGATACGAAGATGGTACTAGCAAGGTATGTACGTTAAAGAAGAGTTTATATGGGTTGAAGCAAGCTCCGAGATGCTGGAACAAACGCTTTGGGGATTTCCTACTACGTTGTGGATTTAAGGTGAGCCAGACTGATCCATGCTTGTATGTTCGAAATCAGGAAGGTAGACAGTTATTGGTAGTTTTATACGAGGGAGCGTTTTTATATTCGCGGAATAGGGGATAAGGGGTGGAAATAAAAAAACCAAATTATTTTTCTTTTTCAATATATTCACCTGCAAGACGGATACATTTTTCACATCTTTCAATTAATTTATTTATACCCTCATAAAAACATGATTTCTCTTTATCTGCAAAATACGCCGAAACTGCCTCCTTGACTTCATCATCGGCAGTAAATTTTTTACCCCGCAGCTCTTTTTTCATTTTCGGAAACAGGTAATAATCACTCGGGGCCAGGTCTGGGCTGTAGGGTGGGTGATTCACAATTTCGAAGTCCACCTTATGCGGGGCAGCTAACGCAACGCGGCTCTTGTGGACGGGCGCGTTGTCGTGCAAAAGCAGCACACCTTTCGTCAATTTTCCTCGTCATTTCTCTTTAATGGCTTCTTTTAGTCGCTCTAATATTGAAGCGTAATATTCTCTAGTTATAGAAACACCTTTATCGTTATAATCAATCAACAATATTCCTTCCGAGTCCCAAAATACCGTTGCCATGAGTTTCCCAGCTGATTGTGACACTTTAAATTTCTTGAGAGGTGCTGTGTCCTTTTTATGCCACTGCATGGAGTCTTGTTTGGACTCAGGTTCATAATGATGAACCCAAGTTTCGTCTCCAGTAACAATTCGACTCAATACACCATCCATGTCTTCATTACAGAGGTCCAAAAATGCACGCGAACACTCTACGCGCTGTTGTTTTTGCGGCGGCGTGAGCATTCTCGGCACCCATCTTGCGCTGACCTTAGACATGCCGAGATGATCGTGTAGGATTTTAAAAATTGTTGTATCGGATACTCCAACCATTTCTGCGAGTTGTTTCTTCTTTAGTCGAGCATCTTCGAGTACAATTTTTTCAACTTTTTGGATAAGTGCTGGCGTGGTCACCTCAATGCTCCTGCCCGGCCTCGGGTCGTCTTCAAGGGATTCCTTTCCTTGTTTAAATAAACTATGCCACTTGTGCACCATGGTTTTTCCTGGACAAGAGTCGCCGTAAACCAATGACATCTCATTCATTATGGTCGCGACTGATTTTCCTTGCCTGGTAAGGAACTTTATAACGGCACGATATTCGATTTTTTCCATATTTCACTTTTCACTCCTGATTATGATACTTGGTTGACGATACCTCAAAGACAAACTGTCTATTAACAATGAAACCCCCAATGCGCCTAATCACCCCCCTACAACCCGCTCATTCAGCGAATATAAAAACGCTCCCTCGTATGTGGATGATGGAAAAAAGAGTGCAAAGACGACTATTTTGGGCGAGCTTAGGACGCAACTAAGGAAGCATATCTTCTGTTTGCTCCTAACACGGTTTGAGGCACTTCATTCTACAGTATTTCATGGCAGATTTGTAATTTTCAATAGTTTTCCAGATAATCACAGTTAGGTCTATTCTCTTGAGATATTCTTGCTCATTTGCTTGACAATTTGTTCCATAAATTTCAGATATTGTGTTGTTCTTCAATGAACTCTGTAGCATTGACAGCCAGACACATCGTGGCTTAATGTTTGGTCTCTCCTGTGTCTTCTTTTTCAGTTTCTGTTTCATCAATTCCATAGGATTAGACTTGGCACCTTGAAGGTTGAAGGTCTTCTACAAGAAATTTACCATACCATAACGATCGTTTTTTAAACACCTTGTATACACATTGGTGTAAAATTTTACAATATAGGTATATGCAGTACAGGAAACCTGACACTAACCGCAACGAATTTCACGCAGAAACCGAATTTTCTAATCCGATTAACCCCAACCGCATTCTGTATATTGTTACCTAAATCTAGGTCCGAGACGGAACCGAATTAAACAGAAACTCGACGTTTATTTGTCAGGTGAGAACTTGAGGCACTAAATTAATTACGTATTCGTTAATATATTTAAGTTTACGCCACTACGAAAATATCGAAACACTCCTTTTTACCTCGCACACTAATTATACGGCCGTAAAATATATCCTACCGACTGCGCCACTTTAATTGCCGTATAATTTCGGTATATTTCGCGTTAATTCCAACGTGATCGGAATAACTCCGCGAACTTTAAATTTATTAAGGTCAGACGTGACGGGCGGGGACAATCCTGCATACGCGAAGATTGGGTGTTAAATCGGGTATCCGATCTGCCAGTATGGATGTGATTGCGGTTAAAAGACATCCGAAAATGTAGTCGTCGAAACGGATTTAATTTGCATGAAAATGGTGGCGTTAGGTCACGTTTCTCGGTAGCTGAATCCACACACAGTAATTATTAGATTGAATCTAGACTGATGCTACTTTTGCAAACTATACAGTGTGCTCAGTTAATACGCGGAAGCCCAATATCTTGGTCGATAAGAGGGATAAGTCTGAAACAACACTGTATAGAGATTTGATTAAGTGCAAATAAAGGTGAGAAAATGAGATTAAAAAAAAAATCTCCGAAGTCAATTACAGGTCAATTTAAAAATCTAAATTACCTTCCACCTCCAGTTAATTCTTATATGCATAGCATGTAAATAAACCGAAAATATCCAGGAAAAATGCCTCATCTTCGGTAATTTTTGTCAACCCGCTTCCGAATGTACTCGATCCTCCATAATTTATTACGCCGCCTCGACTCTCCCATATAAATATTGATGCTATCGCCATGTATATTTAGATTTCCTCGATCTGCTTTCGCTTTTACGCTATCGTCGTGAACGTCACAGGCAGGCTCTCCGTTTGGCGGAGTCCGGGACCGATGAGAACTCGACCGTACGTTTACAGGACAGCACGCAACCCGGAGACTGACGTTAAACGGATTAAAAGTTGCGAAACGGACGGAAGTGCAAAAGCACTCTTACGAGTTAGATCTAAGTTTAATTGGAAGTAGAAGCGAACGCGGACACGTTTTGCATGTTAAAAACAGAGTAGCGGATCCTCTCATTTGATGATGTAGAACTGCTTTAATAGCTGTGGAATTGATATATGTGTGTTATGGAAGTTAGTCGCGTTTCGATAAAGTTTCGAGCCGTGTAAGCATCCTATTTGTGATGAGACCTGTTCATTTAATGGTAATCGAATTAACGTGAAGTTGAAAGGGTGATTATGCTGTAAATGTCCAATAAAACTCGCTTCCGTAGTTTAGGACGTGTTTTGTTACAAAAAACAACTGCTCGAAATGAAAGTTTAATGTTTTATACAAGGTTCTGTGGTCCCTTGCGTTGAGCATAAATAGAAGCTGTCACAGGATTTCTACAAAGAGTTTTACGTGATTAGTACCAAAAGATTCCACAGAATTATCACAAAGAATTGTGATAAAACTTCTTATTATTACAAAAAGAACTGTTATAGAGTTATTATCAAAAGACTAGATTAGAAAAAATGCGACGAGATTGTTACAACAGCAGTCACAAAGCGCTATCGCAATAAGCTTGTGTTGTAGCCTTGAAATTGCTGTCTATTTAACACCAGCAGTGGCAACAACATAACCTAGTGGTAGTTTACTGTACTAAGTATATATTATGGTCAATCACACTCCTGCTAAGGCCGAACAAGGTTCTTGAGCCTTTTATTCTTCATGGAGTCCCTTCAAGGGCTGGGTGAATAGGTAGCTAGGTCTTCGCTGCTTCATGGCAGGGAGGTGATAGATGGTGGTGTTCTTGCATCGGTTGTTGTTACACTATGCTGCGGCAACTTCGGCCAGTGCCAGGGCTCTGCTGACATGGATTTTCGGATCTATCAATCCTTTCCAACGTCTTCTCGGCCAGTCCAAGCATGAATTGCTTGAGGGAAGGAACCCCCAGGTCGTCACAAATCTGTCGATTGCGGACGAACCACGGGGCTCCCGCAATCATTCACAGCATCCTATTCTGTAATACTTCCAGCCTCTTGAAGTTCGTCCTCGCCAAGCTAGAGATCGGCAGCGCTCCATATGTAATAATCGGCCTCAAGATCTATAAATACAGGAGGATTTTGATCTTCAATGCCAGTACACTCCTCGCACACAGTAGGGGAAGAAGGAAACTCCTAGCGCCATAGAACTTCTCAATAGATCTGCTCACGTGTGCCCGCAATGTTAGTCGTGAGTCCAACCTCATCTTCAAATACAATACCGAGGGACCCCAGGAGAGCCGAAATCCATCCACGATAATATAATCTGGCGGCGGTCTAAGCCTCTTCGTGAAACGAATAGCGTTTCGAACAATTGAAATTTCGTCGAATGACTTTTTCTGAATCCGAACTCTTCGTCCTGTATGATTTCCGTGATGAAGAGCTCTTCGCTGAGTCTCGCGAGAACGGATTCGACAATCGTCCCCAAGCAGGAGATCAAACAGATAGGCCTATAGCTCTCCGCGAATAGTTGGTCTTTCCCGGGTTTCAAAATGGAGACTACTATTGTGTGTTTCCACACAGATGGGAAGTGACAGAGGCGAAGAGATGAGTTTACGACAGGGACCAACTGGAGGATGGCGTCAGGGGGCAGTTTTTTGAGGGCTCTGTTGGAAATTTAATCGCTACCAGGAGCTTTGCCGGGTTTGAGGTGAATGATGGACTTTACCTTATCTTGGGAAGTGAGGGCAAGATCTTCTCCCTCTAAGTCAGGGAGGCCGCGAAGACACTCCTCCACGATGTCAGCCGTCTCGTCGCCGGAATCCACGTCAGCATTGGACTCGTGAACAGATTGCAGATGGTTTGCGAGAATTTCTGCCTTTCCAAAAGGCGAGTAGGTAATGCCATCAGGCCCTGCATGGGTCGAATGCTCTCAGACTTGTTTTTGTTCAGCTTTAGGGCTTTTGCCATTTGCCACAAGAAACCGCCGTCAGTCGCGAGGGAAGACACCTTATTCCACCAATTATCCTCTCGGAATTCTCTTAGAGAGGTCCTTAGTTCCCTAGAGAGCGCATTTGCATGTGCTATATCGACAGGGTGGCCAGTTCTTTGGGCCCTTTTCTTCGCTCTTCTGCGATTCTGCAACAGCTCTCGGAGGAAGTGTGGTAGCCATTTATTTGGTTCAGGCCTAGCATATGAGGTGGTAGTTGCTATACTGTTCGAGATGTTGCTGGTCAGCCCAGAGGCGGCAGTTTCCAGGTCTTCGATGGTATTCAATTCGGGATTATTCCCGAATGATAAAGATTTCATTTTTGTTTCGAAGGATTTCCGGTCAACCCTACTAAGCATATTATTACAAGGAACTGTCATCAGCTGTCATATCACCAAATTAATTACAAAGAACTGTTATTGTTCCAACGAGCAGTCTTACAACGATCTGTACAAGATTATTACTGTGAACAACGACAAGAAAACAACCAGCAACTGTCACAAAGTTACTACAAAAAACCGTTACGAGATTATTGCAATCGGTTGTCAGAATTTATTACAAAGAACTGCTATACGAGGAGCAGGCTCAGCACGGAGCTGTCACATGATCCATCTTTATATCAGAATCTGTTACCAGATAATTACTAGCTCGATTGAATTATTGCAAAGAACTGTCACTAGATTGCTAAAAAGAACAGTGGTAAGGACATTCCAATGAGTTGTCACAAGATCATTATAAACAACTGTTACTAGATTATTACCAGAAGAAGCTACAAAAGATTACAGTTGTCACAAGGTTGACAGAGATCAGTTTTAAGGTTCGATCAACAACTTAATATGAAGAACTGTAAATAGATAGCTACAAAGAGATTATTACAAAAAAAAAGATTATTTTCACAAATTTAAAGAACAATTACGAAACTGATACAAAGAAGATTTTGAACGAAAGTTTTAAAGAGAGCAGTTACAAGGTTATTTCACGCTGACTATTTCAGAGAACAGTTATTACTAGTCATTACAAGCAGCTGTCATAAGTTTATTAAAAAGAACTGTGACAAGATCAGAACCTGTTAGATATTGTCGCAAAATTATAACAAAGAATTGATACACGATCATTAATGTGAGATAAAACAAACAAATGCTTAAGATTTCCACTATATTTAATAACAACGACAGCTGTTTCGCTACACTGTAGCTTCGTCAGGTTGACATATACAATAGTAACTATCTACACACCCGTGACTCATACATACGTGTGTGGTTATTAGGAATTCTAAGAACTAAAATATAAAGAACAATTTCTTGCCTAAAAGTGTCGGGTCTGTACAGAAAGTATAAATAATAAATAAATAAATATACTGCTAACAGATGATATGGGAATTAGGGAAACTTAATATATTTAACAATGGTGATGAGTTTAGGTCCACTTTATCGTTTTATAAATTGTCTGAATGTTTATATTTATTAATTTCTAATGTCTCTAGTAAATCTAGTTTAATATTTTTACTTTCTACGTGAAGGATACCAAAATCTGTATTAAAACTGTGATTATTATCTATCAAATGATTCGCGTAAGTCCGGGCTGAGTTGCTTATTTCTAAGCTCTAGCTACGAAATGTGGTAGAAACTGACGGATGATGTTATCCTCAGGGGTGTTGGTTTGAAATTAATTTGATGGTCCTTATGCGATTACGTTTTGGAACCTGTTCACTACAACCCGGTGGAGAGCGGCGGGAAGGGGCCGATCTAGATCCAGCCCAGTTGTCCCCGCAATGAGGGGGTTGGTGGACGTAGTGACCCTCTCAATGGTTTTCGTCGCCAGCTGGAGGGCATATTGATGTAAGGAAGGGACGCCCAGATCGCCAGTAATCACGCACAATATACTGTTTTGTTTGGCTTCGAGACACAGGACCGGGACAGTGCATGTGGACGAGATATGTCATCAGTTTCAGGTTTTTCAGGGAGAGCAGACTTTTGGAACAAAATAAATTTGCAATATGTCACAGGGATTGTCGATTCCTTGCACCAATTTCACGAAACTTAATAACTTCATAACCCTATAACTTGAGCTGGCGAAACTAAAAGACTATATGACACCTATGTTTGACTTTGACAAACAGTTCGAAGTGGTTATACAAGACCGCCAAACGTCGGAGTCCGGCGGATCTAAACTACAGGGCTCGTCCATACGCTGGTAACGGACGGATCCAAAACAAACACAAGAGTGGGAATAGGTATCTATGGGCCGAGATGCAATGTCTCGGTGGCCTTGGATATAAGCCCAACAATTTTTGAGGCAAAAATATTGAACAATGTGCCCAGGAATATTGGAAAGGACGTTACCAAGGTGCGTTTACATTTTCTTAGACAGTCAATCAGCGCTAAACGTTCTAGGGGCATGTAACTTTGAGTCGAGGGTAATCTAGGACTGTCTGCTGACCTTTAAAACTCTGACCCCTAAGTAGGTGGTTACCAGAACACTTGGGGTACGAAGGGAACGAGACGGCCGACGGTCTTGTAGAAAGGCAGCGAATCTCACTTCAAAATTAAGACAATCAAAAAAGTTCATTCCTTAGTACCATCACGGCTTTATTCACTGGCGCACTTAGAACCGGCTGACATCAGAGTCATAGCCTCCAAGAAAGAAGATCCTGAATTTCTTTAGAAGTTTGGAGATGAAGTGGGACTAAAAGACCAAGGGTATTCACAATAGATCTCATTGGTCGTAGTGAAGAAAGGTAGAAATGCCTTAACGATCCACCATTAGTCTAATCTAATCTAATCGAACCCTATAACATAACGACCTTACGATCCTGCAAGTAAGGCTTTTGTGAGTTCGCTTTCTCCCTCTGTTAACCCGGCATTTGTCATTGAGCTTGAGTCAAAACATCATAATGTTAAATAGCTCAGATTATGGAGCTTTTTTGAGGTTATGCTGAATCTCGAACGTGCAGGTGTTTCTTTAACCTCGGATTCTGATTCAGCAACCCCAAAAGCATGTAGTAAATATAGCCTGATCTCCAGACTCAAACAACATTTTTTTGCGTGGCTGTGTTATTAAAGCAACTACAAAAAATTTTAAAATTGTCACCTAAATATGTTACAAGATTATTGCAAAGAATGATACTTCCATAGAACGCAATCTCGAGGTTCTTACCAGAAGCAGTCACAAAATTAATACATAAAATATTTACAAGGTTGATCAGAGACTAGTCACAGGGTTTGACTACAAATTTGATACATAGAACTGTGACAAGATTATTATCAATGCTAGTGCAAGTAGGAGGCTTTGAAAGATTATTACCTAGAGCCGTTACAAGATTTTTACAAAATACCATCATGATATTATTATCAGAAGTTATCGTAAGGTTCTCAGAAGCAGCTGTCACAGGATTATTAAAAACAACTGTTACGATTAAAGATTGTTACAAAAATTAGACACAAGCTTCGATCACAAGTTTTATACAACGAACTGTTGTGTCATTATTACAGAGGTTATGTTACAAGATTATTAATAAATTAACTTTGTTAGCGAGAGGAATCACAAG
The DNA here is from genome assembly GCA_023690525.1 of Holotrichia oblita. Lineage (NCBI taxonomy): Eukaryota > Metazoa > Arthropoda > Insecta > Coleoptera > Scarabaeidae > Holotrichia > Holotrichia oblita. Next base: position 215,196,992 of record CM043015.1, read on the forward strand.
CTCATCATAAGCAGTCGTCACGAGATTGTTACAAAGTATAATTTGAAGGAACAGTCACAAAATTATTACTACACGCAGTTGTTAAATTATTCCAGAGAGCTGTCATTAGAAGTTGTGAAAAAAATTATTAATAAATACTGTCACGACATTGTTATGGAGAGTAGCCACAAGGTCATAAACAATTGTCACAAGGTTATTACAAGGAACTGTTACAAAGCTATCTCGGTAGGCGAATATTGTCCGTTTTACTGTGTTTTCTATCAGTTTTTCGAGCATCTCGGGCTGTATAGCGCTGATTTCGGCACGAATGTTTGCCTTGAGCTGGTCAATGATCTCCGTCTTGTTGGCGTACATTTTGCTTTCCAAATAACCCCATAAAAACAAATCTGAAGAGGTCAAATCTGGAGATCTTAATCGCCAGTCATTGTCTCCACTTTTTGACACTACACGTCTAGGGAATTTTCGTTGCGGAAATGGCATTGTTTGGTTAGCAGTATGGCATGACGCACCGTCTTGTTGAAACCAGTAACCATCCAGATCTTTTTCACGGATTTGTTGGTTGACATAATGAGCCAACATCCATCGATATTGATTTCCATGGACTGTTTCAACTTCTCTGAAGAAAAATGGCCCAATGATGGTTTTGGCGCAAACGCTGGACCAAACAGTCACTTTTTGGTTATGCAATGGTGTTCCATGGATCTCGTGTGGATTCTCATCCGCTTTCCAGGTGCGGCAGTTTTGCTTGTAAACGCCGCCAGAGAGTTTGAAATGAGCCTCGTTGGTCATCAAAATTTCCTTCCAAAAATCAGGTTGACTCTCAAGCATTCGAGCGACTGTTTGGCCGTATTCCAAGCGACGTGGACGGTGTGTCGCCAATATTCTGTGAGTCAATTGCACTTTATACGGAAACAAATGCAAATCATCCTTCAAAATCCACCGCAAGATGGTTCCAGTTCATTGGAACGTCTTGGGCGTTTATGAACGGCTTGTTGACAATCTCCCACTGCCCCGTGCTCAACAAAATTCGATACCAAACGACGAATAGTGTTGTCAGACGGTGCTTGTCGGCAGCGATATTTCAGATGATATGCACACGTTGAATTAACACAACTGAACGACTATTTTCAATATACATCATCACCACTTCGGCGCGTTGATTCGGTGTGAAGCAATTCATGGTTAAAATTGTACTGAATTGACGTTTCAAAAACAGTTTTATTCTAGTCAACCAGTTGATAAATGTGGAAGTTATTCAATGTTTATATACCGACATAAAAGATGGCGCACCCTGTATAATTATCAGAAGCTGTTGTTATATAATTATTACGATGAGAGATCAAAGAACTCTTACACAAAGATTATTACTATAAGATTATTGTAAAAACTTGTCACAAGATTGTTACAAAGATCAATCACATTGACTTGATCACAGGCTTAATACAACGAACTGTTATATGGTTACAGTTGTCATTAGAAGTTGTCAGAAAATTATTACAAATACTGTCACGACATTGTTACAGAGAACAGTCACAAGGCTATAAGCAGCGATCGTATTACAAAGAACTGCTATAAGATTGTCACAGTATGATTTCTAAAAGCTTATTAGAACGAGTTGTCACAGAATTATTATGAATAAATATGAAATAATTTTTACAAAGATTCTTACTGGAAACAGTCACTAGATTATTATCACAGGTTCAATACAACGAAGTGTCACTATTTTATTACAGAGAGCTGTCACAAGTTTATCATCATTACAAGGTAGTGTTATCAAATGATTAGCAAAAGCAGTCACATGATTATTATAAAAAATATCACGAGATTATTACAAAGAGCAGGCACTGTTGCTTTAACGAAATTGCTACTGACTCGACTGCATCATCAAGCCCGATTGCAAATGATTGTTGCACTTTTCCAGCCACACTTCTCTCGTAATGAAAGTTCGAACGTATACGATCGTTTCTTATGAATTTTACAATAAATGTTCTACAATCCACAATATATTAACCGATTTCTCTCTGGTGGAAGCTATTTTATATATCTCGTTTGTGGCCTTCAGAATAAAGAAAATCGAAAAGCAGTAGATTAGGTAATTAAAACGTCGTGATTTTCTTATTTATTCGAGTGCCTCGACATCGACCATAGATAATATTTTGGCATGGTGGTCTCGTACCAAATCCACCATCAAATTCATTTGGCTGGCTGCTTAAAAGTAATAAAAATCGAAAAACCGTGGATGGGGTAATTATAACGTCGTAATTCTCTTATTTATTCGAGTGGCTCGACGCCAACCACAGATAATATTTTAGCATAATGGTCTCGTACCCAACCAACCATCAAATTCATTTGGCTGGCCGTCTGGGACTTTCAAAATAAAGAAAATCGAAAAACAGTGGATGGGGTAATTAAAACGTCGCGATTCTCTTATTTATTCGACTGCCTCGACAACGACCACAGATAATATTTTAGCATGATGGTCTCGTACCAAACCAACCATCAAATTCATTTCGCTGGCCGTCTGGGACTTTCAAAATAAAGAAAATCGAAAAACAGTGGATGGGGTAATTAAAACGTCGTAATTCTCTTATTTATTCGAGTGGCTCGACACCGACCATAGGTCATATTTTGGCATGCTTGTCTCGTACCATACCAACCATCAAATTCATTTGGCTGGCCGATTACGACCTTCAAAAGTAATAAAAATCGAAAAACCGTGGATGGGGTAATTAAAACGTCGTGATTCTCTTATTTATTCGACTGCCTCGACAACGACCACAGATAATATTTTAGCATAATGGTCTCGTACCAAACCAACTATCAAATTCATTTAGCTGACCTTCTGGGACTTTCAAAATAAAGAAAATCGAAAAACAGTGGATGGGGTAATTAAAACGTCGTAATTCTCTTATTTATTCGAGTGGCTCGACACCGACCATAGGTCATATTTTGGCATACTTGTCTCGTACTATACCAACCATCAAATTCATTTGGCTGACCGTTTACGACCTTCAAAAGTAATAAAAATCGAAAAACCGTGGATGGGGTAATTAAAACGTCGTAATTCTCTTATTTATTCGAGTGGCTCGACACCGACCAGTGTTTGGCATGCTTGTCTCGTACCATACCAACCATCAAATTCATTTGGCTGGCCATTTACGACCTTCAAAAGTAATAAAAATCGAAAAACCGTGGATGGGGTAATTAAAACGTCGTGATTCTCTTATTTATTCGACTGCCTCGACAACGACCACAGATAATATTTTAGCATAATGGTCTCGTACCAAACCAACTATCAAATTCATTTAGCTGGCCTTCTGGGACTTTCAAAATAAAGAAAATCGAAAAACAGTGGATGGGGTAATTAAAACGTCGTAATTCTCTTATTTATTCGAGTGGCTCAACACCGACCATAGGTCATATTTTGGCATACTTGTCTCGTACTATACCAACCATCAAATTCATTTGGCTGACCGTTTACGACCTTCAAAAGTAATAAAAATCGAAAAACCGTGGATGGGGTAATTAAAACGTCGTAATTCTCTTATTTATTCGAGTGGCTCGACACCGACCAGTGTTTGGCATGCTTGTCTCGTACCATACCAACCATCAAATTCATTTGGCTGGCCATTTACGACCTTCAAAAGTAATAAAAATCGAAAAACCGTGGATGGGGTAATTAAAACGTCGTGATTCTCTTATTTATTCGACTGCCTCGACAACGACCACAGATAATATTTTAGCATAATGGTCTCGTACCAAACCAACTATCAAATTCATTTAGCTGGCCTTCTGGGACTTTCAAAATAAAGAAAATCGAAAAACAGTGGATGGGGTAATTAAAACGTCGTAAGTCTCTTATTTATTCGAGTGGCTCGACACCGACCATAGGTCATATTTTGGCATACTTGTCTCGTACTATACCAACCATCAAATTCATTTGGCTGACCGTTTACGACCTTCAAAAGTAATAAAAATCGAAAAACCGTGGATGGGGTAATTAAAACGTCGTAATTCTCTTATTTATTCGAGTGGCTCGACACCGACCATAGGTCATATTTTGGCATACTTGTCTCGTACTATACCAACCATCAAATTCATTTGGCTGACCGTTTACGACCTTCAAAAGTAATAAAAATCGAAAAACCGTGGATGGGGTAATTAAAACGTCGTGATTCTCTTGTTTATTCGACTGCCTCGACAACGACCACAGATAATATTTTAGCATGATGGTCTCGTACCAAACCAACCACCAAATTCATTTGGCTGGCCTTCTGAGACTTTCAAAATAAAGAAAATCGAAAAACAGTGGATGGGGTAATTAAAACGTCGTAATTCTCTTATTTATTCGAGTGGCTCGACACCGACCATAGGTCGTAGTTTGGCATGCTTGTCTCGTACCATACCAACCATCAAATTCATTTGGCTGGCCGTTTACGACCTTCAAAAGTAATAAAAATCGAAAAACCGTGGATGGGGTAATTAAAACGCCGTGATTCTCTTATTTATTCGACTGCCTCGACAACGACCACAGACGATATTTTAGCATGATGGCCTCGTACCAAATCAATCATCAAATTCATTTGATTCGATTTTTCTTTATTCCGAAGGCTACAAACGGCGAGCCAATTAAATGTCATTGTTAGATACATAATATATTAACCGATTTCTCTTTGGTGGAAGCTATTTTGTGGATTGTAGAACATTTATTGTAAAATTCATAAGAAAACCACGATCGTGTATATTATGATGTGTCCTGATAGGACAAGTTTGCGGGCTTTAACGACCTATACAAAAACATTTTCACATTTAAATATTTCAAACTACTACATTTATTGCCAAAATATATTTAAACGCTCTAAGATTATATAGTTTAGATAAAAGATGTTATTGAATTAATAGCACATTTTAACCAGACGATAATCGTCAGTTTTTAAAGATTAATTATCGACATATCGCCATCTATATAGGACGAAGTAATTAAACTTTCCGATGCGCTAACGCAAAATTTACAAGTCAGATTTACATAAAAAAAAAACTTCCACTTAAGAGACGTAGCCGTATTAATATGCTAATGAATTGATCCTAGTTATCATAACGAGACGAAGTTCTAATGTAAAAACTTATAGGAGATGCTTTAAACTTTGTTAGAAATAAAACCAGCTCGTACCGGACTTATAATACGACTTCATAATTTCGTACGAGATGGTCCTCTTATCTACCTAAATCTCTCTTTACAGCGATTACCCGGCTATACTTCTAGACCATTCGTATTCGAGGATAGGCGTTAAAGAGGAACCGGAATGGAACGAAGAATACATCACGACATCTTCAACTGAAGTACAAATTCCTACCTCAATCGATGATACTGTTGAAACACAATTCACTTCTGACTCTACCAAAAATATTAAATCTGAGGATGTTTACCAACCTCAACCACAATCACCTCCAGACGTTATTGATCCAGCATCATCATCGAGTAGAGATCAAAGTCGACCTGTTATTTTTAGAGCGGCGAAGAGACGATCGCAATCCACATGTACAGTCGCAACTAATACGAAGCCTGAAAAAAGTGTAAAGACTCAGAGAAACTGTACAGGCGTTTTAAGTTTGCAAAGTGATCATAATTATACTAGACCGGTCTCGCTTGATTTCGATTTTGTTAAATCGAGGAACGGAAGCAGGTTCTTCGTACACGATCCGGCCACAGACGCGAAAGAAAAAATGCAAAATTTAGATTTGCCGAAAGTTCCTAAAAAACGAGGGCCTAAAGCTAAAAATAAATCCCCTATACCTTTAGATAATTTAAGAAGGTCACCTAGGATTAGCAGAACTGTCATTATCCATCCACAGCTTCCGATTGTACCACCACCTGTAACAGAGCAACAGGTCCGATTTAATTGGAAAGATTTTGTTTTAGATGGTGACAAGAAAAACGCCAATTTAATTCCTACAACTGATAATCAACGGAACCAATCGGTTGTGACTCCTGTAAGTGTCCCGATACATCTGGCAAATAAACCAAAATCTAAAGAAATTAATCATAGATTTAATAAGACTAATCTAGCGCCGAGGGTGTTACCACCTGGCATTTTAATACCAATATGTACTGGTACAAGTACTAATACAACAAACGCGATAATCCAGCCTCAAAGCAGGTTATATCCGGTTCCTCTACAACTGGGATGTGCTACGATTACTAATACGATGCCCACTTCAAATCTGATAGGTCCTCCTAATTATGCACCTACGTTGACAAATTCTAGACCAATATCAGCTGTAATAAGTCAGATTCGTAACGCTATATCTTCGGACAATCAAGGGATGAATAAATTTGCTACACTCCAATCTAAACCTAATCCGACTATGGTATCGAATAAAGTTGGAGACCTTCAACAAGCTTCCTATAACACACCAACAATTGCAGGATCTGCACCACCTAATTCTCAACCAGATTTTAATATGACTGGATTATCGAAGGCATTAGCTTCGTGGGTTGAAAAATCTGCCGATTTAACGAGTAATAAGTTGATCAAGGTGCAGAGCAAGGATGGGAGATTCTCAAAAATATTTCAAGTACAGCATGTGAGTTCTGTGCAGAAGAAACCGGTAAGCGGTTTGAGGGTTAAGACGCAAGATGAACTCAATGCCTCTGCAGTAATTTCACCAACGAAACCAGACGATGGTGCACCACCACGGTTTATTAAGTTCGTCGAATGCAACGGGCCAAATGTGCAAAGTGGGAATAGTAAACAGAAGCCTTACGCGCCGAAGCTTTCTCCTTGCGTAACCGAGGCACCTGAAGTTACATCCATAATGAAAGATAAAATGGTGATGATCAGCGATAACGGTAAAACGATCAGAAGGATGGTGTTTCCTACGACTAGGGTGTTCGAGAAAGTGCCTTCGTTTTGGAAAAGTAGAATGGGGAATGCACCAGAAACTTTTCGACCAACTTTTGGTACGACCATAAGTAATCCTATTGATAATCCGGTGGTTCAAGACGAGAGCAATCTTAGCAAGGATGTGTCTGGGAAGAGGATCAAAGGTGTTGGCAAATCTAAGAGTAAATCAGGTAAGTTTAGCTATAATTTTTTGGAAACAGTCAAGATTGGAGGTTGGTTCTCATTTATCTTTAAAATAGATTTCGTTAGATTTAAGTCTAAAGTTTCTTCTTTTGCAAAAGACTGGTGTTATCACCGCTTTAACAAGATTAAATTGAACTTCTGAACGTGTCAAAGACCAGTATGCATTTCATTGGATCGCAATCTTTCTTTGGCATCGGTGAAAGTCGATCTGGTGGGGTGGTCCAAGAATGAGTAGTAGAGGAAAATGCTTCTCTTTGGTTGCTGGTTGAATTGCATCAATACAAAATCTTTAATTGTAGGAGAACCTTCAAGATCTTCGATGAAATTAGAGTCAATTTCGAAACCCCAGTCCTCAGCTTCTGTGTAAGGGGAAATATCATCATTGCAGTCTTCAGCATTGCTTTATTTACTTTGGTCCTTTTCTTCAATAGTAGTCTTTCGGTAGTATCGGTGATTATCATGCTTCCATTTCTTTTTTTTTTGTTGTGCTCTGTTTTTGTCCTGTTTTAGGATGTTCTTCGAATGTTTCTGATGAGAGAAATAGTTCTTCTCTATGTTTAGGTTTTCTATGTCTACAGGCTGATCACCCAGATTTTAGATTACGTGGTATAGTCATGTTAGTCATGTGTCATGAGCAACTCTCACTCATCCGCGCACATGACACTTGATCATTGGATGTGCTGGGTTGACTACTGGCTGGGCTAGGTGATTATGACTATCACCCCATTGTTATCTTCTAAATTGTAGTATGTTTTAAAAGAAGCAGAAACCCTAACATCTATGAAATTGCACGCAAAATGTAATTGCCATGGTTATCTATCATGAAGGTACGATTGAGCATATGAATTTTAAAATTTTTGGGTCAAATTTAGAGCTCTTTCTCCATTCGTACATTTTTGTATTTTAATTTTTACGATTCCTTACCAACTCGAGAAAATTGTTGGGCCTCTGTTGGGGCAGTTTTTGCCTACCAGGCATCATTAGTGTTGGGACTATAGTCACTTTCTAAATTGATTTTGCTAGTAAGGTGATTCCAGTAATAAATTATCCTATGAGCGTCTATTCCAAGCTTTTTTTGGTTATCAAGACATTTATCGGTGACTGACAATTCAGGAGCTAGATCGGTATATGCGGTTACAGACTTGTCTCCGTTTCTGACTTTGTACTACAATAGTTCCAATCTTGCCCGATAGAGGGAATGCGTCTAAAATTAGCTTGCTATCCGAATTATTGTGCAATAGGGCGGTCAAATAGTGTCTAATATTTGGAGGAACGCTAGTAGGCAGAATCTATCGTCAGAGTCTAATACTTAACCTCTTTTATTGCTTATGCTAGTAAGTTGATTCTCGCAATTATACTCACCAAATTTCCCAGTAGAGTTTTTAATGAAGACTCAGGGCAAAACAATAGTGTTAAGCTTGCTGCATACTGCTTTGAGATAAAAATTAAACGTGTGTGTTGGAATTTTTTGTGATAAAATTGTTGGACCTTTCTTCTTGGATGATAATTTGAATGGAGAAATGTACATATTTGGAATTGTTAGAAAACAACGTAGTTCCGATGTTGACTAACATTACTGGGAACGATGATCAATATAGAGCAGACCAGTTGTTTTTTTTAACAAGATGGAGCTCCTCCGCACTACACACAATCTGTTCGACAGTATTTAAGTGAAATACTTCCTGAGCAATCGACTGGAAAGAGAGGCCACATTACTTCTGTTTGTGAGGTCACCTAAAAACTAAGATTTATAAAACTCAATCAACTAGTCTAAACAAACTGCGTCAACGTACGAGGTCTGACTGGAAGCAATTTTGGAAAACTTGTTCATCGAGAGCATTAATGACCCCTGTACATGTCTGTTTCATGACCATTTCAGTAGTAAAAGTAGTCTCCTTGAGCACCTCCTTCGTTTTAGGGAAGAGGAAAAAATTACATGAGGCTAAATCTGGGGTGTAAGGTGGGTGTTCCAGCACAAGAGTCCCTGCGAATGTTAAAAATTCGCGAGTAAAGATGGCTGAATGTGCTGGCGCATTGTCGTGATGCAGCAACCAATTCTTGTTGGCCCGCAACTCTTTTTCGTGCAATCTGGCGCCGCAATGTCTTCAGGACATCAACATAGTAGGCAGCACTTACAGTTTGCCCCTTGGGCACCCTGTGTTTCAAAATGATGCCTTTGGTGTTGAAAAGAACTTTTTCGGATACTTAATTGTCAGACCTCGTATTACTAATTAATGCCGTCAAATCACTGCATAAATGCTCTAGAGTATGTAACGTACATGTGTCCTCGTCAAGTTCTGATTTTGCGAATAAGTTTGCACGGTGTTTGGGGAGTCTTAATTTGAAATCAGTGGCGCTACATTTATCTCTTTTACACCTATTCAAACCACCTAGCTGTCTCTGGAGAGACATTATTTTCCAACTTCTATTTACGCGACTGGCTCTCCGTTTCGTTCTGCTTGTATAGCGGCGAATCGGTGACTAACAACACCCTTGTCACCGATAATTGGAACGTACATATCTTTCAAATACAGGGTGGGCATTAGTGCGATGAAGTCCAATTACTCCTGTATTATAAGAAAAATGAGAAAATGTTAATGAGATAAAAGTTGAAGAGCATGGGGGGTTATAACCTAAAAATATGTTTAACTATACAGGGTGTCAAATAAAGACCTTTAATATACCTTTATTATAATATGGGTTTTGCCATGTTATTCAGTTTACTTTAGAAGATATGGGAAGTTTTGCATGACTTTAATATCAAAGTTGGCGTCTCCTACCGTACTACGGCTTCCTTTATCGGCGTGTTCAATATTTATACACAGGGCGAGTCATAAATAATTAATTTCTGCTGAAAGGAGATGTCCCACCCTGTATATACTAGTAGCAGCCAAAAAAAAATAGTCATTGTTATTGTGTGGTGTGTACCAGCCCCTAAGAAGCAGCCTCTAATCTTTACTTTTATATGTTAATCTTCACTATTTACACAATTTAAAACGAGAGTGACAATCTGAACGTTTTTAGAAAATGACCAGCAATCTAACGAAACATCTCCGATAAATCAAGAAAACGACATTGAAGCGGCAGTCCCCTCGTTTGTCGTTCCCAATTTGATTGCAAAAAAAAATCTCCAACGGCGATTTTTCACCAAGAATTCGGACGGCAGCATCGTGATACACATCGAAGACGAAGATACCAAAACGAACCCCGGAAACGAGAAAACAACACAGATACAGAATATTCAACGCACTAGCGGATCTTCCGAGGAGCCTTTCGACCAGAATCCCACAACGGAGACTCAAAATCAGTTCCAAGATACCATATCCGAATGCGTCGATAATATCATCCAGAATATGTTAGATGATAACGATGATTTTGAGGAAGTAGGCGTGTTGAGGGTTGATTTGGATGAGAGCGTATCTAATTTGGATGATAACGGGAAAGGTGATGCTGTAGCTAAAGACGTGGAAGACTTCGAGCATTTGGATATAGAAAATTTTATTCCTACTAACTCCATTTTGGTGTCAGTTTCTCAGAATGTTAGACAAAATAAAGGAGACGTACAAGATGGCGAAAAAGGTAATTCATCTGTTGAAGAATCTTCCCAAGCTGATGAATCTAATCGTGCAACAGAGACAACAGAATCTCAAGCTTCTAATCCACCTCCCACAACAACCACCTCAATTGCAAACAATACAGAATCGGAACCCCTCAAAAATCCACCTCCAATCGAAGCTGAAGGAACGAAAGCTTTAAGTCCGTCTGAATCTGATGACGTCCAATCGAAACCTTCAACATCTAAAGATTTAAATGTTACGAAAACGAAACGACGAGCCAGTAAGAGTCCAACAAAATCACCCGATGATGTACCTCCTACTGAGAAGAAAACTAAAAAAAGGATAATTATATCCTTGGCTAATTTAGACGATGATTCCACTAAAAAGATTCAAGAGAATGTGATCTCGTTGTCTCCAATTAAAGTTAGCCAGGCAGAAGAGCCGAAAGCGGAAGTCCCACCCATACGAGAAAAAGAAATTGTTTTAGAGGAGGGTGAAGATGATGAGGAGCTTCCAGTGATTCAAATTCAAGACGTGGAAGCTCTTCTCGGGGGTTCGGGGCAAAATTCTTCAAGCGATAACGATGATATGGATGGTGACGATAACACTGATAATGTTACGGCGATCATAGGAACTAAATACAGTCAACCTTCCGTGGTCTTGCACAGAATATCTCAGGAAGAAATAATCGAGCGTTTATCTCCACCTAAGCCCAAGACGAAACAGGAAAGTCCCAAGGTTAAAAAGAGTTTAATTCGAGAAAATAAATCGCCAACAAGAATTAGAACGCTTAGATCTGCAACTGATTTACCAGATAAGGAACCTAAAGCGGAAATTGGCCCAAATGAGGAAGTGGATGTTAATTCTGGAGAAGCTGATAAGAGAATAAACCAAGAGGATGCAGATCATGTTAATCCAGAAGGATCTCCTTATCCAACGCAAAAACGGAAGTATTCTAATCAGAGAAGATCGGCAAGACTCAGTAAACAATTACTTGAGATAAATGCTCAGGTTCCGGATGCTGAACATGTTGAAATTCCTATCGAAGATAAAATTGTGGATGAAAACGTTACTAGAAAATGTGAAGCAGGTAAGATTAATCAAAAATTTTTTGGAGCTTAATCTGAATCGATTTCTTCTCTGGTTGTTTGCAGAAATTGACATCACAGGCTTGCTATTCACGTCTAACTTCACTTATTGCCAAATGTGCCGATTGGAATGTGAGAATCTGTCCAGTCATCTTCAAACGGTTCATTTCAATAAAAAGGAGGTGCTTAGTTTCCCGAAATTATTGGAAGGTAAGTGCGATTTTGATTTGGGTAGAGCTATTGGTTATTCAGAACTACAGAGTTTGCAGAGTTTTTTTTGTTTGATTACCCCATGTAGGGCAGGCAAAACTGCAAGTATGGGTATCGTTTGTTTTCTCAGATATCAAGATAAAGGATACGATTTACTAAAAAATTGAATTACCAATTGCCAGCTGCTGAAAATCTAACGGTCTTGCTTCATGGGGACCTGGCTATCTATAACTACAGTCACTTTCATTTTGCCTAACGTCTCTTGTACTACCGGGTTACAATGAAATTAAGAAATAATGTACAGGGTGATTTTTTGAAAACGCCACCTTAAATTATTTGAGAAGCTGTACCTTCACGAGTACTGCCACCCTCTCCCCTCCCACCCTTCCTCGCGCATTTCAAATGGAACAACCTATCGTGTGGTACCTCCAATGACAAATTAAAAAAAAGTAAACAGGTAATACCCCACCATAATCCTAATAAAATAAGCTTTCATTTGAGGTACCACACCATGACTTGTTCCATTTGAAATTGCAGGAAGGGAGGAGAGGAGACATTCGCGGCGAGGGAGAGGGAGGGGGTAACTCACATGCCAAACTGTTTTCTCTTTGAATTCAAAGTAAACGTGCACTTAATACGAGCTGTTTGTTTTTTGCTGCTGAAGATGAAGGATTTAAAAGGAACCTAAACGCAGTAGTTATCAGTAGAAATGTTTGTCGAAATAAGTATCACATAGGGTTAAGTACTTCCATGGATAAGAACGTCCTTTATGAGAAGTACCATTTTTATGAAATGGTACTTCTCATAAAGGTTGTATTATGTTGAGCTTAAATCTCAACGAGGTCATTCAATCACAGACATTTTAGTTCCCGACGTTTATTATTTTCTGCATCTGTACTATTCTTAAACAAAGGTGAAGAAGAAGTTTTATTTCTTGGTCCAATTCGTTAAGAAATGCTGCTATGAAGATAGTTTAACTTGAAAACGTCAAGCATTGCCAATATATAGAAGTCGAATATCTGCAATAACCGCTTATGATATAATTACAGGAATCACCCTACTAGCAAGAGCAATAAATATAGACAGACTATATAGAATAAGACAGACTATGTAGTTTCGACCTGTGCGGACTCATCAGCGTCCCTGGAAATACGAGATCTATCTTCTAATCGCTTCTCATCACGCTGATCTGCATTGCACAACGGTCTAGACAACAAACTAATTCTAAACTCTACTACTGAGCAGATACTGAGCTACCTCGGACGAAATTTCTCTTCTAATGCTTGACCTGTTTTTATTGCTCTTGCTGGTAGGGTGATTCCCGTGTTTTTTGTTTGTTTTTTATATTTTGGTAATCCTCGATGTTTTTTTATTTGCTACGTCATGGTACGCTGTTCTATTGAATCACTACTATGATTACGTGGAGGATCGAGACACCTAGCAAGACTGACAATTTACGGTCAGTATCTGCAGTTACCGATTTGTCTTGTCGATAAAAATGTACAGCAGGAGAAAATAGTATCCTGTCAGTACATGTAAGAAAGACGCCGTTCACTCAAAATGCACGGGTACTTTATTGACTTAGTATACCTACATGGACTGTCTCTGGCACAGACATTATTTGTATGCACTCTAGGACAATAAAGTTCCCGAAGGGTTTGAGTAAGAAGCCTCCTTCTTTCTCGCGCTGTCCGGATACTTTTTTCTCCTGCTCTACTACTTCTGACTTTACTCGATTATTGACGGAATGAGTTTTAGATGGACGCTTATGAGGCCTAACCAGGAGTTAAAGAAAGTAAACAATTTGTCGTTACTCAGAGGAAGTTTCGAAGAAGGTAACTTGACGGGCATAGGATCATTGAATATATACAGGGTGCCCCGACTTCGTAGGGACAACATGGTTAACTTTTTTATTTGAAAACATAGAGAGAGAAACGGTTAAATTAGCAAAAAGGTCTAGATGCAAAAGCTCACTAATAATCCATTCTCAAATTTTACTACTACATTTGTTTAATATTGAAGAAAAATAATATCTTCTAATTTCTTTTATTTGCCGTAACTCTTTTGTTACTTCAGATATGAAGTGCAGTTTGAAGCAATTCAAATTGTAATCTAAATACTTTTATTGACTTTTATTAATAAGACAAATTTGTCTTGCGCATGAAAAATTTTGAGGAGAGATTAGGTTACTAATAATAGGCACACATGAAATTTCTGTTATTAAATGTTAGTTTTACGCTTTTCAAACTTTATATACGTACAAAATACATAGTATTTTTCAAAATTGTCCGTTATACATTGAAGTAATAACATTGACACTTCTGACAGGTTCGTATAATGACAACCGTGTTGTTTTCACAGATAACGCGATAAACAAAATGTTGTGTGTCCGCCCGTAATCAGAATAAGCTTAATTTTCCAAATTTTGACAAAATTTCCATATCATGCGATAGATGATTGTATTCAGCAAAAAATCTTTTAAAGGAGTCACAAAAATTGCACGGTTCCAATTTAAAATTTTGAGGTTAGGTGAGATTACTAATAATTTGCGTTAAACAAATTTGTTTTATTAAACGCCAATAAAAGTATTTAGATTACAATTTGAATTGCTTCAAACCGCATCAAGTAACAAAAAAGTTACGGCAAATAAAAGAAATTAGAGATTTCAGTTTTTCTTCAATATTAAACAGATGAAGCATGACAAGTAAAATTTGAAAATTGATTTTTAGTGAGCTTTTGCATGTGTGGCACACAACCTCGATGTGAGGTTTCCATCTCTTCAATTTTTCTGGCTGTTAGATTAGTACCAATTAACTGTCTTTCGTTGTTGCATTCATATTCCTTCCGTTGTTTCATTTTTCTCTTTCTTATTGAGTCTTGGGCTTCTTAGCAGAGATTCAGTCATGGTTGACAGACAGTCATCAGGATTGAGATTTATTGCAAAGAATTTGTAAGAATCGAATGCAGAGTCACATATCTGTTTATCAGTACGTCCGATATTCTGTATCTGAAAATACATTAGCATTAGGTGGCGGCTTTCTTAAACTCGTTGATTACTTCCTCAATCACTTTCTAGCTTGGTCTATCAAGCCATGTCTGGTAGGCAGCTAAATTCGGAAGAGGTATCCTCGAAATATCCAACCAGTAATATAAACTGGTACCGGGGCTGGTCAGGAGGCTGACCCAGGGTAGGTCCATCGCGGCGGTAGTGATTGATAGTCTAATCGCAGACTAGAGAGTCCTCAGCTTGGTGGGTGAGCTGTCGCCAGATAAGCAGCGTATCTGCTCGGGTACTGAGTATGCTTTCCTTACCTACTGGTATGTGCTGCGGACTCTGTAGTCCAATGTGTGATTAGTAGCTGTATATTTCGATGCGGCTGATGATGAGTCATATTGGCGGATATCGTCTTATTAAATATTTGAAAGGATTCATTACCTTCATACTACAGATTTTGCGGTTCAAAAAAGTTATTTCCAGAGACTGAAGCCTATCAGAAATGTGGGGTGGTAACCACTCCACTTTTACTGAGTCCAAAACGGCCTCCCTTTTATTGCGAAGATCAATCTAAGATACCTAAAAAACGATCCAAAAAGTGCTATTTCTAAGTTATGTTTTACATATTATTTGACGGGTCTAGGACAACTGGCCGCGGTCAACTAGCCGCGGCCAACTCGCCGCGGCCAACTAGCCGCGAAGCCAACTGGCCGCGAAGACAACTGGCCGCGAAGACAACTGGTCGTGAAAGGAATTCGAACAGAAGACAGTTTACGTTAATTGTAAAATATATTTGCAAAATCGCGTGGGGGTGTGAAATATACAGTCAATTTCTCTTATTTTTTAGAACAAAATACTATAAACTATGGTTGCCACAAATAAATAATTACAACAAAAAAAATTTTTTTCAGTATGGTTCTATAAAAATGTTGTTGAACGTATGCTCAAGGAATGGAACTTCCTATTAGGAGTACAATTACAATAACGTTGTGATAAAATTCATATTCTTAGACAGTATGTCCAAAGAACTGTTGTTATGAATAATCTTGTATATATATATATGCAGACAACTTTAAATACTCAACTAATTGACCATTACAAAATAAAGCCAGTTAGACGTGTATTATAAAAGTGGCTGTATTTGTTATACATACAAGCCTTGTCATTCTCCTAATATAATAGCACTAGAAATAGTTTTGTCGTTCTTACTTTTGTCAATAGCAAAGTTTTATTTAGAAATCTACTTGGTAATTATGGGCAATACCTCGCATGTACTCCAACAAATCTCTGTTTCCATAATCCCTAACTATTGTTAATAAACGTTGGTCCGCATCGCGATATTTTTTTAATTTAACAGGTGCAGCACGTCCAGCAACTAGTTCTTCATAATATTTGTCTTGATAACGTTGAACGGCGCGTAAGCCATCAATAAAACGCCATATTGTAGGGTTATCCATGCCAAGTTCTGTTTGTAGACGACGATGTGCTGCTTCAGCATGAATATTTGTTCGGTCTTCTCCATTTAGTGTTCTATTGTAAACATTCCAAATATTCGGAGAAAACATAGGTTCTCTTCGTCCTGCTCCTCGTCTATTCCTTCGACCAATATAATTGTCCTCGAACCAATCAAGTAGTTGTTCTAGTTCATTCGGTAAATTATCTGACAATGTTAGTATTGCGTGATCCAAGTCCGGTATTGGCACAAATGCTAAAGCGATAACCATTTTAGCATACATCGCAAAATCGGCATCATTTTGATAGCGGTGTATCAGATGTAATTGGCCTAGATGTTTTTTCATATTTTGCGCCAAATGGAAAAAACATCCTCGTACTTCTGCTTGTGGAAAATGCGCTCGAAAACTTTGCAGTGCGGCTAATTCAAAGTCACATGAAACTGATTGCGGATTTAAAGTTGGCACTAATTGCTGTAACATATCAAATAGTTTGTCATAGATATCTCTAGATTTACGAGGAAGAAGAGCAAAAAATGCAATATGTATTCCTCCATATCTTTTGACTAAAATAACAAATACTTGTTGAAATAAATTAGGTGCAATCTTAAACGTTCCATCCATAAAAAAATCAGCGCAATTTGCTACCATTTGCAAGTTTCGTTGTCTTCCAAAAATCAAAATGCGATCTGGTGCGGGTCCACTATCGGCAAGTAAAAAGTTCTCTGTAGTGTCGGGTGTCACATCATAGCTTCTATAGTGTTCCGGAATTTCCAACTCATTTAAAGTCCAATATTTTCTAAACAATGGTTTATGACTTGTGACGTTGGTTCCTGTGTTTCCTGTGCCCGTTTTATAATTCTGTTCACGACTCTATCTGCTTGTACTTTGGCTGCGGTAGAATCATGGTTGTGAACATTTACGGTTTTGATGATTTCTCCGTTAGCTACATGAACTCTGGCTTTGCACTCTTTTCTTCGTTCACATCGCCAAAACTGCACTGTTTCACATGTTGACAGTCTATCAAACACATATATATATCCGTCTTTGTGAAATTTATCACGATTTCGTTGCGACTTAATAACGTTTTCCATTATGATGTCTCTGCTTCACAATATGAAATCAAACTAAGGAAAGGAAACATTTCATGCATTTATATGTATGTAACTGCATTCTGCATTAGTGAACTAATTACCCCTTGTTAACCACAAGCAATTAATATTTTATTATTTCCTAGTTAAGCACGTCTGTAATTTTCGCCTAATTTGCTTCATGGATTAGTAAATAAAAATATGTTTATAAGGCCTACATACGACCATTTATATACCTATATTTTGCATTACTG
This sequence comes from Holotrichia oblita, assembly GCA_023690525.1. Classification (NCBI taxonomy): domain Eukaryota; kingdom Metazoa; phylum Arthropoda; class Insecta; order Coleoptera; family Scarabaeidae; genus Holotrichia; species Holotrichia oblita. The sequence goes on from CM043015.1 coordinate 215,214,726, forward strand.
GCCCACATGCAATTAATATATTATTATTTGGTAATTGAGGACGTCTGCAATATTTAATTTGAAAGTACAACTTTACAATTACTAAATAGAATAGACACTTTTGAAATTATTTGGTAATTAACTATCAATAAATATACGTAGAAAGTTATGGTTTAGAATGAAATACAATAATTTCTCGAATAACAAATACATTAGCCACTTTTATAATACATGTCTAATGTATATATGTCTAATATGTTGTAATGGTCAAGTATAGTTATGTAATTAAAGTAGTCTGCACATATGTAGTATGCAATATGCAATGCAATGCTTTTATAAAAAATAATGTATTATATTTCTGCTCTTAATATCAAGTTGTATTCCCTAAAAAAACATACTTTTGTATACAAGCATATCTATGATTTTCGCGGCGAGATGTCCTCGCGGCCAGTTGTCTTCACGGCCAGTTGTCTTCGCGGCGAGATGGCCGCGGCGAGTTGGTTGCGGCAAGTTGGCCGCGGCCAGTTGTCCCATACCCTTATTTGACATATCCGTGAGGTTTTTCAGTTGGTAGTTTGATAATATGAACTAAAATATTACTATATTTAGTGACGATTACTAAATATCAAACTATGAACTATGAAGTTTAGCCTCTTGGTCATATCGATAAATTCAAGGTCATCGAGCCTGTTAAGGTAGACCAAGCTCAAATTCTAGTTTCTTCTTATCCCTAGGAAATGGACGGTATAAGACTTACTACCGCAAACATGTGCCCATGGGCGCAAGTGTAGTCACCGTTTCAACTTGTCTGGCTTATTGTTCTGCCCGAAAAAAATGCGAAAACGTCAACAATCATTTAGGTCCATCTGATGACCTGTTTAGGATGTCATTTACAGTTCGTATGACATCTTAAACGAGAGGACGTTAAAATTACGTCAGTGCGGTAGTTGGGTACTGTGTACATCAGGACTAATATGATTGGATTTGTTTCCTATTATTTTGTAGCAACATAAGGTCTAAGGGACGGTTACGGTTACATAGGAGCATGTCTTTTGTTCAATTTTATTGTAATTAATTACATTTAACCAAACTATTCCCAAAACAATAAACAAAATCAATCAACAACCAATCTTTTTAAAGGTTCCGATGACAGAAGAGGAATTCTGAAGAAATGGTACCTGATAGCGAATTACGAAGCCATAATCGAAGCAGGAAAGAATTCTAACAAAAAAAGGATTTGTTCCCTATGTTCGAACAAGATTTCGAAGAAGGAAACGCCAGTTTCCCATTATATACAGTGCGAATCTTCAAAACCAATCCCTTCAAGCGTAAGCACTTCACCATCAGTATCAGGAGATGAAGTTAATTCCGATTTAGATCGTTTAACGGGCGAACTTCAAGCCGAATTCTCCCCGAAAACTTGGCAAAATTTAGCGAAATCGTTGATAGTATCTCTGTATCTTCTAAACGGAAACGTTTCCGCAATAGATCGACTTTCTACATTCGATTATTCTATAAGACGACCTATACATATCGAGAACGACTCGTTATTGCTCGAGATGGTTCGAGGTCGTCTCAATTTGGCAGATTTTAGCCAATTGAAAGTGACGATTCAGACAAATGTGGTTTCCTTACCGTTATTCCTAACTTCGAAGCACGAAGAGGTAATCGATTTGCTCGTGGATCAAAGAATTTATTACGGGAAGGCTGCCAAACGGTACTATCTCTTCACGGATAGTCTTAATGAAAGTAACACCAGAATAACTTACGAGGATGCTTTAGTAAATTATACCACGAATCCTGTCCGCAGGGATTCTGATCAAAATCAGGTTTCACCATCGAAGCGACGTAGGAAGCGTGGACGTACCAGATTGACTAGAGTTAAATATGGCGCTCATCATAAGAAACCTGCTCTAGATATTAATTCCAAATTAAATGAATCGAGTATCAGTTTGGAGAAGATCGAATTAAATGAGTCTCAAATAACTGCAGTTGAAAATGAAGCAATTCCGATCGAATTGAATCCAGATTCTGTTGCTATAGAACCGAATACAGTCGATGAAAATGGAAAGGTGGAAATTTCGATTGATGCAGGGGTTCGGGAGGAGATTGCTACCACATCTGTTGCAGTTGAGACTGAGACCGTTGAGCCAAAGATTCAGAGTAAAGAAAAGGGAACTCAACTTAAAAGTATGGTTGTATCGAGCTACAGGAATAACGATAGCTGTAAAAGTAAGTAATACCTGATTAGATTTTAGAGATTTTTTAGATTGATTGAGATCATAATCAAAATTATGTCTTTAGAATGTTTAGACACGGCAACTTCCACGGTTATGTTGACATCATGAAGACATCTTATTACGGTTTCAAAAATATTTGTGTGTGTGTTATCACAGTAGACTACAAATACACCTTCTTTGCTTTTTTGGCATACCTCTTGTCCTAACCTGGTCCAGGGCCAGTAAATTAAAAGCCTCAACATCTTCCACAACCGGGTGCCCTTCATCCAACCTCAGACAAAACAGGAGCCCTCGGACACCTCTAACACTTTACAATATTTTGCCACGTGTCCGCATGCTTTACTAATTAAAACAAATTTTCATTACTTCTGTCAGGCAACCTCTTTTTTTTATTTCCCAATTGAATTTTTTGCGGTGCTTATTCTTTCACAATCTACTAGATCTAATTTAAAATAAATTAAATTTTAATTTGGTATGATAATATTTACATCTTTGATGCACATACTCTGACATTTTCTTCCATTTAACAGGTAATCCATCATCTTTTAGGAAAGTTTTCTTTAAATGCATGCATATTTTTGTTTCCACCACTTTAATATCCCCTCCTTTGAGGTTAAATCCGGCTAGTTCTAAGGTAAAACTATTTGGGGCATCGATGGACCAGCATAACTTTATTGAAACATTCTTCTGCTCCAGAGTTCCAGCTATGGTCGGCACAATTTTGTAATTTTTGTAGTTAATGTTGCAGTAGAGGAGGGTGGGACACAACTAGAGAAAAATACGTTTACTTTGCTGTGAGCTCGTAAACCGGGGATTCTCGCTGATTTACGTCTAATCAACATCTTGTGCACCACCTCCAAGGTGTTTGAAAAATTGCTTGAATGCCAAATTCGTCGTTAGTTGATTCCGCTCATCTTTTGCCTGCTCATCAGTCGGGCTTTCGGCCCAAGTATACTTGTGCCTCTGCACTGGCTGCTGTTTGTGATGACATCTTCTCTGCGGCTACTTGTTTAATACTCCTTGATTTTTCGCGTGCATTTGACACGGTAACTCATGAGATACTCTTGCTTATTCTTCAGGTCATCGAGTTTAGTTGTGACGCTTTACTGTTGATTAAAAACTACTTATCCTATCGAAGTCGAGAGGTTGAGCTATCTGGAAAAACATCCAACTCTCTTCTGGTCAGCAATGGGGTTCCACAAGGATCCATATTGGGCCCTTTGCTATATACTTTATATACATCGAGACTCCAGGACTGTTTGGAACATTGTTCCTACCATTGTTATGCAGATGACACGCAAATTTATTTATCTTTCAATTGCTCTGATATAGTTATTGCAAATAATCGCACTAATTGCGATTTCGCACGTATTGTCAAATTTGCTGAACAACACTGTCTTAATATTAATGCCAAGAAATCCACAGACTTAATTTTTGGTAGAAGGGCTGATATTGAGTTCGTCTCTTCTAGATTATCCATCGTAGTCAATAATAATCGCTTACCCATCACCAAAGTTGCTAGAGTTGTAGAGTGGGATGTACTAGTAATAAAGAACTATTATTATTATTATTATTATTAATTATTCGGGACAGGTGTTTCGATGGGCTAATGGGAAAGGAATCATCTTGATACCACTATGAATAACATTATCAGCAATGCTTACTTGATTTTTGCCTTCGATGACTTTATCAACCTCATCTTTCTTAATTGATGTCATATTTCTGCATTGTAAATATAGACGACATAATTTTGATTGTGTGAAAATTCCACAATATTAAAAAAAATTAAAATATATTTATTTATGAATTCATATACAGGGTGTCAAAATAATGTGATATTCTACCATATAAAGTGTTTCGATTTTATGAGACTATAGGGTGACATGAAATTATTTTCTACTATACAGGGTGTTTATTTTGTGCAAACAAATACCTTATTCATAGGTATTTAGATCGTCCAAATCATTTTATTTGTCGAAAATAATATCTAGCTATCTCTATCCGTTTTCAAGTTATTTACGTTTGTTTGAACGTTTTGACAGTTTCATATCTTGGCTGTGAAAGTTTGTAGGAAGGAGTGTGGGCTCGTGGATACACATAAAAAATTAGTAACACCGACAACATCACAACGTCCCGAGTTAATGAATTAAATTAACTTGGGACACGTGCTTCGAGAGCACATTGTCCCTGAACATAGTCCTTGAAATCGCATTGCATTCTATCTGTTTATCGACATTCATAGAAACCTAGAAAAAAAACTTGCATTTCAGCGCCTTCCCCCTCCCTCCCCCTCCCCGTAAAATTGGTACATTTTTTCCCAGTATAATAAAATGATATATTTCAAATATTTCAAAAACTATTATAAATATACGAGGTCTGACAATTGAGTATTTATTTCAAATTTCAAATTGGTTACAAATTAGATATTACATCCTTCAATATTCTCCTCCGCCCCGCACACACTCCCATTCGTGATTTCACGACTGGAAACAATTTTGGAAAGCTTGTTTATCAAGAGCGTTCATGATCTCTGTTTCATGACCATTTCAGTAGCAACAGGAGTCCCTCTGAGCACCTCCTCTGGTTTAGGGAAGAGGAAAAAATCATATGGGGCTAAATCTGGGCTGTAGGGTGGGTGTTCCAGTACAAGAGTCCCCGTGGATGCTAAAAATTCGCGTATAAAGATGGCTGAATGCGCTGGCGCATTGTCGTGATGCAGCAAACTAATTCTTGTTGGCCCACTACTCAGTGTTTCAAAATGATGCCTTTGGAGTCGAAAAATGTGACAATTTTGGCTTTCATCTGCGATTTGGATATGTGTGTCTTTTTGGTTCTTGGCTCCCGGGTTTTTTTCATTTACAACTCTGACGTTTGGTTTCTGAATCGTAGTGGAAAATCCAACTCTCATCACCAGTAATAACACGATCGAACATTGCCGAGTTTTCGAGCCAGTCCTGACAAATGCGTTTGCTTCTGGTTGGAAGTCAGCAATTTGGTCCACACTTTCCTCATGCTTAAATCGTCATGTAAAATTAGCTGAATTGTCTCACGATTGATACCAGTAACTTCCGTTATGTGTCTAATCGAGCATCGACGATCATCATCATCAACACTTGCTCGAATTTTTGCAAAGAGGTGGCGGTTCGAACTTCAGCTGGTCGACCAGAACGCGGAGTGTCATTGCTCCTCCTCAAACTTCTTGTGCCACTCATATAATGACGATTTTGATATTAAATTTTCGCCACACTTCATTCAACGCTGTGAATGTTTCAATTGCTGATTTCCTCCACTTAACGGTAAAATTTCAACGTTACTCTTTGCTCAAAATATTCTGACGCAGACATCATGGTACAGAATTGTGAAACACACGTTCACTCCTCTGCCATAACACGTAAACTACTACTTGAAACGAGTTGAAACTTGGGTAGCGTTTAGTTCAAAGTCCTCTCTACCAAGCATGTTACCTTTAGGCATCATTTCATAACTGTAGCTAGCAAATTTCTAATCCTGTACAGATGAGATCTTTCGGCACTCAAAATATTTAAAATTTTAAAAGGAACGTCCACTCAAAAAGTGTATTCTAAATAAACATTTATTAAACTCGTAAGGCTACAATAATAATACAATTATTGTTACCTGTATATTTAGGGGGAGACATTACTTTTGTTAAGCAGTGTACATAACGATATTTTATCGTTGAAGTTAACGTACCTCTAGGATTACCAAACTGTCGAACGTGTAATTACGGACAAATGGAACACTCTGTATAGTTGAAATAATATAATTTTATTATTTTTTTAGCACTAAAGATAAAATTAATTAAATAATTAACATCTAATTAATCAAATTAGCATTTAAACAGTTTTATATTTAAAAAAATTTCTTTTAAGGTATTTATTTAAAAACAACAAACAGATCGGCGAACAAAAGAAAATCGAAATTATTAATCGACGTGAGGGATCTGTGCGTTTGCAAACGTTGCCGCAAGTACTTCCTTAAATCCTACTATCTCAAACATACGAAGCGGTGTTCTGTCGAGACGGCGAAACCGATCCCGTCCAGGAAACGAAAATTAAATCCGAAGAAATCCGGAGGGAAAGACTCAAAGGACGGTATGCTATTCATTTTATAGTAAATTTTGTTCGCAAGCGTCCGCACGAATTGTAATATGATTCGGTCGTCTCTCTGTTTTTAAAGTTAAGTATCGAGGTCGCGTATCCACGTGTCCAACACTACAGTCCCCGGCTGGAGTGAAGAAATACTTCTGTATCTTCTGCAAGCAAACTTTCACCAAGTTGAACCGGCATTTGGAGCACAAACACAATGATCAAGAAGAGGTCCAGGAGATGTTAAAATATCCAAAACGTAAGTTTTTTTTTAAATTATTATTATTTAATTACTAATATTTTTGCATGTTTAAAAAATCCATACAATGCGTATTTATTCGTTAATAAATAATGTAAAATTTCCAGGTTGACCTACAAAACTGTTTTAATAGAGATTTTAATCGATATTGAGTTACGTAGCGCTGCCATAAATGTTTGTCTCTTCAAATAATATTCGATAGCTATAAGGTTTATATGCAAGCCATCTATTTGGTTGTGATTTCTTTTTCTAACTAATTAGATTAATTAAATTATACTCGTATATAAATTATTTATTCAATTGAATTCAACTTTTAAAAAAATTGTTTATCACCTTGTGAGCACCAATAAATAATGTAGATTATTTCCTTCACCTGTCAAATTTAAATTTTATCAAATCACAATCACAACTGAAGTTGAAATTAACCAATGAACGGTACCGGTTCTTGATATCAGCAACTATTACAAATCGACTTTTCGATATTGTAGGTAACAAAGCAAGTATTTTTTCATTAAATGTAAAATGTGTCAAATAGGTGAAAATGACAAAAAGAGATTTAGCGATGTTTCGGCTGAAATAATCACATCGATTTGACAACTCTGATAAATACAAAGAGACGTAAAGACAGCGTCTGGAGACAGTTCAGACAGGCAGTTTTGTGACGAACACAAGTATATTTTGGACGAGTCGACGCCAGTAAGTAAACTGAACGAAATTTTGAAAGACTTTAAAAAAGAGAACGGAGATGACTATAAGGAGTATACTGTAAAATGTATGTGGAATTCTACACCAAAAGTCTTCAAGAGTTATATTTTAAGAAGCATAACATTAAAATTGGTCCTTTTCAAGGAGTTGAATTCAAAAGTTCTAGAGATGCTCGTAATAGCAAACAACGAGTACTGCAAAAACTTCCAGATAAATGAAAGCAAAGTGCGACCTCTTTAAGGATTGACAATTTATTTGACATAGACCATTGTGACGAGACAACGCCAAATGGACTTGAGAAAAAAGTCAAGAAGTCAAGGAATTTTTAAATAAAACCATGTTATTCTGTGATACTCTAAATGTCGTTTCACCTTTCAGCAAGCTAAAGATTTATTAGTGCAAGGTTCAAGCATGCTGTAATTGTCCGGTGAATAAGGCCAATACAGTTAACTAGATCGTCTACTAAAACTAAACCTACCAAACCTAATGATTCATTTTCTAAGGAATTCAATTTCATCTTCTTCATTTAGATCTTTTACAACATACCTTTCTACGCCGTAAGTTGGTACAAAACCTTTGTGAAACTGCTGTTCAACTATTGTTTTTGCCTTGTGCAAAATCTTCAGTACTTCTTCTAGATTCTCTACTTCTTCTTCAAGGAAGTAATAGGTTATCCATGAAAGTCATCACTATAGGTTTGTACCAACATAACTATAAACTGATCCGCAATCGCCCGGAGCATGCGCAATTAAAAAAGGCTGTTCGAACAACAAAACAATAATCTGTGATCAATAGTGATCTGTTCCAACACAACACCAATTGATTTGAAGACTGTAAGAGGATAATCAGAACGATTCGTGGATTTTTTACAAACCCATAAATCGGGACTATACAGGGTTTCCACGGCCAAGTGGGACATAGGGAGAATACATATAAAATCGGTTTTCGGTGAATTTTATCTCCCTAATACTACTTCATTCAAAATTAAGGGCCGCATATTATAACTGGGTTAACAATGAACATCTCCACAATCATAGTACAAAGAAAGTCATTTTAATGAAGCCAAAAAATTATTATTTATAAATCTATTGTTCGTGAATTGCTAATAAGACTTTTAATACGTGAGTTAGTGCAAGCGTCCGTGGTGTAATGGTTCGCGCGACGGCTTAATAACGCAAATGCAAGGATTGTTTAGGGTTCGAATCCCGGCAGATTAGTTTTATTTTTTAATTTTTATCTCCAACAATAATGCTACAAATTCAATAACACTACAAAAATCAGAGATTTTGAAGACTATAAAATCGATATTTTGTACGATTATACGATTTTTAATTGTTACTAACGACGAATCATTTGTCAAAATAAACAACAAATCTTAATAAGATTAAAAAAAAATAAAATTCATTTCTCGGATTCGAACCCCAAACAATCTGTGTCTTACGTTATTAAGGCGTCGCGTGAACGTCTGCGCCACGGCCGCTTGCACTAACTGACGTATTGAAAGCCTTATTAGGAATTCATGTACAATAGGTTCAAAAATAATAATTTTTTTGGCTTTATTAAAATGACTTTCTTTGTACTATGATTGTGGAAATGTTCATTGTTAACCCAGTTATAATATCCGGCACTTAAATTTGGATGAAGTAGTATTAGGGAGATAATATTCACCGAAAACCGATTTTACATGTATTCTCCCTATGTCCCACTTGGCCGTGGAAACCCTGTACAAGTTAATGCATGCGTAGTTGTACGTAAGTAGGAAATTATACGAAATCGACAAATGAAAACCTAATCTTGTACCTAGTCGCTTTGGCATACACATATAACTTGAGCTGTATTGCTCATTTTGGTGTTTGTTGTTTATTCTTTGAACGGTGTATCTAAGTATGAGCGATATTAGCGATGATTTGTATAGGATTATATTCTCCATTTTGATGAATTTATAAAGAGCAAGTGACAGTAAGCCCTCGAATATAAGGTTATGTGCCAAGAATCGCAAACAGTAACAAATTGCTCCCACTGCCATCTATACCCAACTATTACAACTAAAATTCTGTTCCAACAAGACAGGTTTTAATTTTTTTTTTTTAGTTTGGGGTTGGCAATTGACCGCACATGTGTACTACATTTAGTACAAATTAACATCAATCACTGATTATGTGTTGGAACAAACTTTATAATGCATCTCAGCTGTCCTAAAACTCTGTTAATCATTTTCTAGGAAAGGTTGGTGCATTAACTAGGCCAAAAGATAAACGGGTGAATTATACAAAGGGATTTAAATTCTGGAGCCTATCTAAGAGATTTGTCATTCTTCATTTTCTTTCTGCAACATAAGTCCTCAACAATAACAACTGATTTCAATTCTTTAAATTAAGATCCATTTTTTCTTATCCCATTTCCAAAACATTGCGAATATTTTGGCATTTTTCCAAATACTGTCCTTGTGTAGAAGTAAGGTCATGTCTTCTTAAAACATTAATAGCTTGCTGCTCCATTTTAATCGGATATTTCTTCAGATTTTTCAGAAGCATCAACATTAACACCGAGAAAGGTCACAATAGAAAAAACCAAAAAATGCTTGTTATAGGCGCTCATAGTATATTGTTGGTTGAGGAGTGAGTTGCGATGAAATTAGGTCTTGTATTTAGAGGAACCCTGACGAGACCGAAAAGGTCGAAACCACATTGGGGCGTTTCTATTGCTTGATCTTTCTTCATTGCATTGATTTAAGAGACATAAATTTATGGCACAATTTCAAAACAACAGAATTACTTCATTATTGTTTAAATTACTTTTTATTCTCCAATCAAGGTTCCAGAGAACGAGAACAGATCCTGTACAGATTACGCACGAAAGGAACGTTCGCCTTCAACAAAAACTCCGAACTAAACGGTGGAAAAATCATCGTATCGCGAAGACCCCATCCAACTCTCCAAAGAACAAGCACAGATTTCCTACCATGTCCATCTTGCGGCAATTATTTCGCTAAAAAAACTCTATACAGACATTCGAAACGTTGCTCCAAGAAAGAGGGTCTCCAAAAAGATCTGAGACGGACCGCTTTGGCGCTAGTCAACAAGGCCCATCCGAAATGTAATAAGATCATGGCAAGTCAGATCATCCCACGTCTAGTGGACGATAACGTCAGCGAAGCTATCAAGAACGATGAATTATTGATTTTATTCGGGAATCATTTAACTAGCAAGCATCACACGCCCAATATCGGGAAAGGATACATCAGGCAGAATTTACGAATCGCCGGGAAATTATTTTTGGCTATGAAGGCTCTCGATGTCGCCATTAAAGAGTTTTCGACAGCCTATAATCCTGAATATTGTGACGTGGTGATAAAAGCGTTAATGGAGGTGGCGGGGTATAATGTCGAAACGACTTCGTTTAAGTTGCCGGAAATCGCTAAGAAATTAGGTCGAATTATTAAGAATTGCAGCGAGATTTGGAGTATGGAGTGTTTGAAGACGAAACGGTTAGAGGATCGCGAAATGGCGGTGGAGTTCTTGCGGAAATTCGAGGAAACTTATAAGACTAATATTTTGGCGAAATTAGCACCACGACCCTCGGTGAAAAACCCGAATAACGAGTTGAAGAAGATGTTCCAATTCTCCCAAATTAAAATGTTGGAATCGGCTGAGAAATTAAAGGAAGATTTCTCCTGCGAAATTTGGAACGATCTAGCCAACTCGTTGCTGGTACATTTGCGCCTCCTCAACAATAATATCATGCAAGATGGTGCTGGGTTATACGTTTCCGATTACCTCCAAAGACATGGTTTAGATTCCGAGGAAGATTCAGCGTCTTATCACAATTTAGGACTCCTGATTAATTTCCCTAAAAATTACCTCAAAGTGAAATTACACGCTTCCTCAATTTGGCTCCTGCTTAGCCAAGAATTTTGTAGTGCCATGGATGTGTTGCTGGAGAATCGTGAAGACGCAGGAGTACCAATCGAAAATGTTTATTTATTCGGATGTCCGGAGCATAAAGATCGTTATCTTAAGATAAGGGATGCTAAGAATTATTTGAGGATCAAAGCTAGCTGTCAGAATCAAGTTGAACCGGCTAAAGAGGACGTGGAATCTAAACCCGAATCAGATTCTAGCGATGATGTCGCAATAACTTACGCTAAAAATTTAAGGAAAGCTTACGATTACCATTCTAATAGGATGTTGGAGCTTACTGCCGAATTACGCTCAAAATTCACCAATCAAATCTGGATCGAATTGGTGAAATGCGTTTTGACTTGCGTCCAATTAACGAACGATAAAACTTTCGCTGAAGTCGTCCAATATTTGTTACTAATTGATTATAATGAGAGAGAATACACCCCTGCAACCGGAGATTTGAGCATATACAACTCATTAACTGATTTATCCGAAGATTGCTTTAAATTGCACATGCGGGGAACCCCAATTACATTACTCTTAAGCTCTCCAATATGCGACGCTTTAGATCTTTTGATCGAGAAAAGATTATCGGCCGGGATTGACCCAGAAAACCCATACGTCTTCGGTTGCAGCGGAAATAAATATAATTATTACAGGACTGAAGGTTGTATAGGGAGTTTACCAGTCACTGATGGTGTAGATGGAATTTTAAAGTTGAGATCTAGGATCGTCAACGACATGATCAAAAATGGCAGCACTGGAATTCAACTGGAGAAGCTGCTACCGGAAAGCAAAGCCGACTTATTAGATAACACCAGAAGAGTCTTCCAGTATTCTCAAGACAGAATGTCCGAGTTAAAATCTAAATTAGAAGAGAAATTTTCGTTAGAAATCTGGTTGGAATTGATCAGATGTCTTCTGACTTACATCCATCTCTTAAACAACCAATGCGCGGAAGATGTCGAAAAGTTACTGATCACCCAATACAATCAACGGGAATCATTACGTTATAACGAGAACAAGACGGCTTACCACGATCTAGATGATCTGAACGATTTTCCCCAGAATTATCTTAAAGCCAAGATCGATGACGGTTTCGTCCTGTTAAGTTTAAATTTTTGTGAGACCGTGGATGTCTTACTGACTTACCGACAAGACGCCGGAGTTCACGTGGATAACCCGTACGTTTTTGGTTGTCGTGGCAATAAGGAGAATTATTTCCGAGCTCATGGGATAATCGCACAGGTTGCGGCTAAATGCGGGGTGAAACGTTTGAAATACGATAAAGCGAAGAAGATCAGCGGTAAAATCGAGATGCAAGAACAAACCGTGGACGTGAAGGATATCTCGAGGGCGGAGAGGGAGATCCTTCTCAATAATTGGAAGATTGATAGTATCTTTAGATCGGCAGGTGAGTTTTGCTTGTTTATCTTATATTATAATGTTCTATTATTATCTTTTTTGTTTCTATCATTTATCAAAATATTTCTTGAATTATAACTGTCAAAATTTTGACAGCTCTAACTGTCAAATTATAAAAATGTAAAAAATGTGTTAAAAAGTACTTACCTTGCTAGTGCTTTTTGTTTTGATGTAACTGTCAAAACAGTTCTGACAGCTGTCAAATTCTTAAAGCAAATTTGACAATTTTAACTTCCAAGATACTACGATGCTTTTGCTTTTAACTGTCAAATTATGAAAACGCTCGGTTTTATAGTTTTGACGGTTGTAATTATGTTTGACAGGTCTAAATTCTGTAAAAAGTGTTGTTCTTTTGAAAGGTTTCAAACTGTGATGAATCTGTATCCTTTACTGTTTTTAAAGGCTGTGATGTATTTGTATGTGTGTTACAATATTTCTGACAGCTGTTAAACCGTAAAAACTAACTCTAAAACTGGTTTGACAGCTGTCAAATTATTAAAGCAGATTTGACAATTGTAACTTTCAAGATACTTTTGGTAGTCCTAGGTCAAATTATTTTTCACGACTTCAATATATGTTCGCATTAGTTTTTGTTTTTAACTGTCAAATTATAAAAACACTTTGATAGCTCTAAATTCTGTAAAATATGTTGTTTTTTTGAAAAGTTTCAAACTACGAAACCGATATCTCTTACTGGTTTGGGGTGTTCGATGGACGCAATATTTCTGACGGCTGTTAAAACGTCTATTATTTCAAGTATAAACTAACTAGGTTTGACAGCTGTCAAATTATTATAGCAAATTTGACAATTTTAACGGCCAGAATACTTTTGAGAGGGACAAAAATTATCAAATTAGCTTTTTATTACAGTTGTAATATTTGCACACGTGTTTTTGAAAACTGTCAAATGTTACCTTTAACTGTTTTGATTGGAGCAATATTTCTGATAGCTGATTAGGTGATAATCTGTAAAAGCTTCTTTTGAAAACTATAAACGAACTGTAAAAATATGTTTCGCTATTGGTTTTAATGGATGTAACTGCCAAAACAGTTCTGACACCTGTCAAATTATTAATCCAGATTTGACAATTGTAACCGTCAAAATGCTTTTGATCGTTGTAAAATCATTAAAATAGTTAGTTATTACAATTGCAATGATTGGTCGCGTGTTTGAAAACTGTCAAATTATAAAAATGTTGTCTTCTACTGTCATGATTGGTGCAATATTTCTGACAGTTATTAAACTGTAAAAGCTAGTTTTTAAAATTATAAACGAGTGTAACTGTCAAAAAAGGTCTACCAACTCTCAACTTATTAAAGCAGATTTTGCAATTGTAACTGTCAAAACACCTTTGACAGATGTAAAATTAGTTATTTTTTATTACTTCGATACTTGCAATTTTTCTTTAACTGTGAAATTATAAAAACACATGTGCTTATTATATTTATTATGTTATAATTATATTTTGGCGGGTGTAACTATGTTTGACAGCTCTAGATTCTGTAAAACGTGTTGCTGTTTTGATGGGTGTAATAGGTGCAATATTTCTGAAAGCTGCTAAAAGTTAATTTTTGTTTTAATATAAATTAACTATAGAACAAATTTGACAGCTGTCAAATTATGAAAGCAGATTTGACAGTTGTAATCGCCAAAATACTTTTGACAGTTGTACAAGTGTAAAGTTATAATATTTGCACACGTATTTTCGAAATCTATCAAATTAAACCGTTTTTGACAACTGTTAAACTGTAAAAGTCTGCTACTGTTTCTAATGCGTGTCATTGTCAAAACAGATTTGACAGCTGTCAAATTATTAAAGCAAATTTGACAGTTGTAAGTAGCAAAATACTTTTGACAGTTATACTACTATTAAATATTTATTTATTACAGTTGCAATACTTGCACGTGTTTTTGAAAACTGTCAGATTATAAACACACATATTTCCTTACTGTTCAGCCATTATTTTCTTGCTGTGAGTGCGATGGTGGGAGAGGAAAAGGGAGAGTTGTCATTAAAATACTTTCTCTTAGAAAACTGTTGTTTATTTGAAACTGTAAAATAATTTTCATAATGTGTCGTGTGTGGGTGTAATTATTAACATATTTCTGACAACTGTCAAGATGGAAAAGTTTTTTTAATAGTGTCAACTTAAAATGATACTTATCATTTTTACTGTTTTCGACAAGTGTAACTGTCAAAACACTGTCAAATTACTAAAGTAATATATCTAATAGCTGTCTATGAGAAATGCTTCGTCCAAAATTAGTTCAAATAAATCCGATCGAAAGAAATCGTTGTCGTTCTCCAATTTGCCAATACAGCTTCACTTTGGTTTGGGATAAACTGTAGCCTATGCTTAGCAGCTTTTAACTAGAAGATTAATAATCATTGCTGCCAAAACTTGCGAAAAAGAATTAAAAAATTGAGTCTAAGAGCTAGTTCTAATTTTTGTTAAGTTTGATCTTTTATTATATTAACAACTTTTTCGCTTTTATGTTTCAGATAAAATGTTAACACCTAGAACTAAACAACGTGGTAAGCTATTCACTTTTTTATAATATGATGTTTAACTCATATTATTTCTAACTAATAATTTAATTTTTTCAATTTCCACCATTTTAGATTCCAACGTTATCCCGAGAAGGCGGTGGACCGAAACGGAGATGTCCTGCGCCGCGAAGAACTTCACGAATTGTCTGACGAAAGGCTACCTACCCAGCGTTTACCAATGTCAACAGGTGATAGCGGATAACGTCGAACTAGGAAGCAGGACGCCGGAACAGCTGAAGGCCTGGGTCAACAACCAAATCCAGAAGAGGGTCAAAAAAGGTATCCTACCCGAATTCAATAATCAGGCGGCGAGCAGTTCGGCCCGCCTTCCAGACGCCACGCCGCCAGTTTCGAAACGCGCCCCCAGGGTGCGTTGGAGCGACGTCGAACAGGACCTGGTCAGGTTGTATTTCGCGGACTATCTGACGTCTTCGACGTTGCCCAGTGCTTCGGAGTGTCGGAAAGTGATATCGCAACACGCCGAGTTGGAGAAACGAACGCCGGAACAAATGCGCGCGTGGATCAATAATAAGAATAAAAAGAGGAATGTTGTCCAGTGATTTTTTTTCTCGTTTTTATATTAGGGATAAAAACTGATTAATTGTTAAGTGATTTTATTGTACCATCAAATGTGCTACGATGTAATGAAGTATAATTTTTGTTTTTCATTTTTTAGATGATCTATATTAAGATTTATTAACTGGTGTCATATATTTTTTAATAAATGTAATGTTACAATTCGTTAAAATGTATTTTTTTGATCCTCAGTACAGTACAAAATAAGGCTTAAAATGGTGCACTTTATGTCATAAGCATGTCGAAAATCGAATCGATTGCTTCAGTTCTGAATTCAAATTTGGTTTATTGTTGTTGTATTTGTTTTCATTGGTATTGCATTAGACAGTATTTTTTGTACTTTAGACTACTACTTCAGATAAGAATGATAAGATAAATATCAATCATCAGATGTTGAATCTTCATTTTTCCTTCTCTTCGTTGTTTCATTTTGTTTTTGATTAGGTACTTAATACATTTTGTTTTCCTTTTAAAATGTTCTCTAATCTAGTATATGCTTGTCGAAAGGTAATTCATCTAGACTATTGTCGAAATCTTCCCAAAAAAATTACAAGTAGCTGATTTCCAGTTAATGTCCAATTCAAAATAAATGGTCAAAGTAATAATAATAATAATAATAATAATAATAATAATAATATTTATTTAGCAGTTTGATTTGCGAAGCAAATATCTGCATTGTCAAGAGATTCATACATAATCAACAATAAAATATAAAATCTAGTATAAGCCTAAAATAAAACATGTATAAATACAACGTATATATTACAAATAACAAAAATATTATAAATACAACGTATATATTACATCGCCCCTCCTCCATGACAAGAGCTCGGTGTATATTAATAATAAAATAATATATATATATATTAAATATAAAACTCATCAATGCCGTAGAAGCATTTGTCAATTAAATATTTTCGAACAGCGTTTTTAAAACCGTTCAGGTGATGTATCTCTCTCAGATCCCTTGGAAGCTTATTGTAGGCCATAACGCAGTTATAGTACGGTGACCTCTCAAACAACTGACCTTTATGCGACGGTACAGCAAGATCATCAACACCCCGTGTATTATAAGTTTTATTATAATATCTGTTGGAACGGAACTCTGATATATTAGACTTGGTATAGACCACACACTCAAAGATGTACAGAGACGGAAGTGTAAGTATATTGTTGTCTACAAAACTATCCCTACATGAACTCCTATTTCTTAAAGTAAAAATAACACGCATAATTTTCTTTTGAATAATAAATAATCTCTTTAAAGAACAGGATCTGCCCCACACTAATATACCATATCTTAATCTAGATTCTATGCAGGCCCTGTAAAATGTTATTAGAGTTTCAGTGTTTACATTCTGTTTTAGTACTCTAACAGCATACAGCAAGGAGTTCATCTTTCTGGCAACACTGTCGATATGACTATTCCAAGACAGATGCTTGTCAATCGCGCAACCTAGAAATCTGTTTGTTACACATTCAGGCACAGATAGTCCGTTCGCACGCACCAAAACCGATGAATCACGCCTTTTATGGCAGTCAAAAGTAATCAGACTTGTTTTCAGGGTATTTAAATGCAAGCGATTTGACTGAGTCCAGGAGAGCATTTTATGTGCGCATTCCGTACCCCGCATAGACAACTCCCGAGTCCCTCCTCCGAATATAATTGCCGAAGTGTCGTCCGCATATTGGCATATACTCTTAAGGTTGAAAGATCTATGCATATCATTCACGTATATTACAAACAACAGTGGGCCCAAGACGGAACCTTGGGAACTCCCACATTTATTGTTTTTGACTCTGAGAAACCCACTCTACCATTCTGATCAATTTTTACAACCTGACTCCGATCCCTCAAATACGATGCAATCCAGTCCCCACAAACCCCACGTACACCATATCGTTGTAACTTATTCAACAACAGCTCATGATCAACTAGGTCAAATGCATGAGACAAATCAAACATTAGGGAGGACACCATCAACTTATCCTCCAGCAAGTCGTGAATCTGCTGCAAAACTTGAAACAGCGCGTCTTTAATAGATCGAGATTTTAGGTATCCATACTGACATTCAGCAAATAATGAATTGTGTTCAAAGTAATCGTATAAACGCGAGTACATGACCTTTTCAAAGATTTTCGAGAAACTAGACAACATTGATATGGGGCGGTAATTTGCCACACTTTCACGGTCCCCCTTTTTGTATACTGGAATCAACTTGGCGATCTTTAAAGCCGTTGGAAAAGTGCCCAGGTCAAAGGATTGATTAACTAGATGCGCAAGGGGAGCCGCAACACAAGTTGCTACCTCCTTCAGTACGCTAGATGGCACGTTATCAATTCCCACACATATCTTACCAGGCAAACTCATGATTATATTATATATTTCAGTCTCATCTGTTGGGAAAAGGAACATAGTGTCTGCACAGTCAGCGGGCATATCAATGTTATTTGAGTTACCTTGCAGATCGAAGCTCGCATTACTGAAGTATTCACTAAATAATGTGGCTAACTCTGAAGAATCATCCACATACTTCTGGTGACACTTGATTTTTATTGGAGGTTTTTCTTTATTTGAAGTAATAGTTTTACCCACAATTTCCCACGCGCACTTATTTTTATTGTTAGCATTAAGAATGCACTTACTGTTATAATTTACTTTGGTTTCTTTAATCAAATTACTGTAGTATTTTTTAAACTTGATATAGCCTTCTTTACTACATAAACCCTCCTTAACTAGTCTATTTAAAAGTTTTAATTTTTCAGACGCTTTTTGAACCTCTGCCGTTACCCAATCATTCTTAATCAAACCAGTTGTAGGAACTCTTCTGATAGGGAAAGACAGATCAAAGTAATAAAAGAAAGTATTGTAAAAACTACTATAACTCTCATCGAGTGACTTATTATTAGTTAAAACACTCCAGTTCTCTTCTTGCAAAGCTTTTTTAAAAGCTTCAATATTTGTTTTTGTAAAATGACGTTTACTAGTTATATTTTTTTGTTTTAAATGATTTTCGACAAGTGTAAACTCAAGAAGTTGTGCATAATGGTCCGAAAACCCCGGGTCTAAGACAGACACATCACAAAATTCGACATCAGCATTACTAGCTATATTATCAAGAAGAGTACGCGAGCAAGATGTAACCCTAGTGACATCACGCACTAACAATTCCATATTATACGAAGCGAAGGTATCAATTAATCTTTCAGATAAATTGGAGGAGCGGTACATATCAATGTTAAAATCGCCGCACACAAAAACAATTTTTCCCAGCGATATTAATTCATTCAGTGCACTGTCCAAATTAAGAAAAAAGTTGTCTACATTTCCCAGAGGGGACCTATATACAGACAGAACCACAACATCAGCAACACCAAAGTCAACAGCGCAAAATTCAAAATCTTTTTCAACGGGTTCTGTTTTTAGATTTCTCGCGACAGCGTTATATCTATCTTTTACAAAAATCGCTACTCCACCGTGTTTGTATTCTAGTCTAGTGAAATTCGAAACTAAATTATAATACAAGCAGGATACAAAGAGGAAGACTTAGAAGGATGCGTATCGATCAGATAAAAGAACTGCAAGGAAGAGAGTGGAAAAATTGGGCGTAGAAAGGACCGGACTGCACATCCGACACTTGAAAAGGTATAAGCATACGAGAAGAAGAAGCACACATTTCAGTCATTATAGAAGTCAAGTACAAAAAGTTAATCGCCTTTTGTCGTCATTAGAGTGCAAAGTTTAACCAACTGATTATCTGATCGTCTTCATCAATATTACTCGTATTTCTGGGTTTTACAAGACGTCCAAACTCTTTCAAAATTGTTCATAGGTGATCGAAATAGGATAAAGAGCCAATAGCGTTTGGCGGCTTTTGTTAACAATTGACTACAGTTAATCACTATAGTCAACAGTTGAATCAACAACAAATTGCTGTTTAATTGTTTTTCAGATGCATTGGTAAGAATACCGCATCTATCAGGCTTCCTACCTTGTTTTTAAGATTCCTACGCTCTTTTTTTGAGAATGGTCTGCTTTTTTTAAAGATTCTGGTGTCAGAATTATAGTAAGCTTGTCCTGAGGGAAAACTAGAAAGGCCAGTATAAAGATTAGTGTCATAGATGGATTTATTGTTAAATCTAAGCTCATTAAGAACTATGTTCATTAATCGATCATAAACCGTCAGTAGAAAGAAAGCTATTTTCGTAAATAAAAATATACAACTAGTTCTTATGCAAATTACATACAGAATAGTAATGTTGGTTGCCTACCCTGCTTTTTTTTCCGTTACGGAACCTGGCTGCTCTACCCCTTGCCACGCAACTTTTTCGATCAGCTGATTCAATAGAGTTGTGCGTCTTTTTTAGGTGGTCTGTGCTACACCCACAGTAACACCAAATGAGCCAGAGCAGAGACGTTCGGCCAGAATGAGGAAACCACCCACGAAACCGAACCTTTAATTTCTTTATTTCATAACAATAAACATCGGTATCACCACACACCACAACTTTGATTAATCAACCGAATACCGAATGGCTATTCGGTTGATGATGAAAACCCATGCGTTTTCGAAACACGTGTCCCGAATAATTAATCAAAGTTGTGGTGTGTGGTGATACCGATGTTTATTGTTATTACGAGCCCACATTCCTTGAAATCACTCTCTATTTCATGGTTAAGATTCCAAAGCTACACTCATCAGTTTTTCGTGCCCGAATGGCTATTCGGTTGATGATGAAAACCCATGCGTTTTCGAAACACGTGTCCCGAATAATGAATCAAAGTTGTGGTGTGTGGTGATACCGATGTTTATTGTTATTACGAGCCCACATTCCTTGAAATCACTCTGTATTTCGTGGTTAAGATTCCAAAGCTACACTCATCAGTTTTTCGTGCCCGAATGGCTATTCGGTTGATGATGAAAACCCATGCGTTTTCGAAACACGTGTCCCGAATAATTAATCAAAGTTGTGGTGTGTGGTGATACCGATGTTTATTGTTATTACGAGCCCACATTCCTTGAAATCACTCTCTATTTCATGGTTAAGATTCCAAAGCTACACTAATCAGTTTTTCGTGCCCGAGAAAGTTTCTTATTGAATATTTCCCGTGCTTCATCTAAATTTTTTCGGGCATAAGGTTGTAAAACTTCCTATGGTGAGCCAGTGATTTCTGCAACAGTAGTAGCTCCCATGCGGAAAGAAAATACAAGACAAGACAAGAAAAATAATAGTTTTATTGTAACAACTTGATGTGTTCTAATTTTTAGGTGAACAAGCAAAAAATCCTGCAAAATCTTAAGACAGCAATTTAAAGCACACGTTGATAAGTTTCCTTGCCCAAAATCAGGTGATCCTGCACCGGAAAAAACTGTGGGGTGGCCTTATTTTAAAAGTTTACAATTTTTAAAAGACATATTTGAAAAAAGCGCTACCAGTGGCAATTTAACAATTGATACAGAGGGTACACTAAAAAATGAAGATGATTGCAGAGATGTAGATGATGCTCAAGATATTACGAGCTCAGCTCTTATCGATATTTTCCTGTTTTTGCATGGTACAAAATTAAAACTGTATATCTACATTACAGGCCCAATTAAATTTTGATTTACTCGTTCTCAATTTCTTTGGGAGTAGTATACAGACCTCCTAATACAGATTTTAAAGCCTTTGTCAATACTCTAGAAGAAACTCTTTGTTTGCTTAACGTAGCATCTGATTACACAATATGCCTGGGCGATATTAATATTAAACTCCTTGATACTGATAACAGGGCAACGCTATATTTCAACGATATGCTGAACTCTTTGGAATTTGGACAGGCTGTCGGTGAGCCTACTCGTGTTACAAATAAGTCAAGTACCTTGATTGATGTTGTTCTCCTGTCTGACGCAAGTATTCTCAAAGACGTCAAAATTACTGAATTCTCTGGGTCTGATCACGAATTGATAAACAGTCGATTAAATGTTAATAAACCGGGTGTGGGTCCACGCTTCAAGGTATTGCGTGATTTCTATCGTTTCGATAAAATTAATTTCTCGGATGACCTCAAGCGAATTCCTTTTCAATCTATATTCTACATGGAAAGCATTGATGATAAAATCCAGTTTTTAAATAATAATATCATTAACCTATTTAATACTCATGCTCCATGGAAAACTATTAAAATTACCAAGGGTGAAGCTCCTTGGCTTACCGATACTGTCAAATTGCTGATGAACTTAAGGGATAGGGCTAAACGTCGATTCAGAGCAACTAGGCGGGACACGCATTGGAACTACTACAAGAGTCTCCGTAATCTTACAACCTTAAGTATTAGAAACGAAAAGAAAGCGTATTTTAATTACATTGCGCATGGTAGTTCGAATGATATGTGGAAACATTTAAAACAGATTGTTGGCTTGGATAACACAAGTAATGCCTTGCCTGAACGGTTGCAATGCCTCGATAGCATAAATAATCTCTTTATTGACTCTCTGCCGCCAACCACGGATTCTGGTGACTTAATAACAACCTATAATTCCACTACAATGCATAATATACCTACTAAATTCAAATTTGAGATGGTTACGACAGATACTGTTCATACATTGCTTCTTGATATTAAATCAAAGTCTTTTGGTGGTGATGGTATTAATATCGATATGATCCGCTTGTGCTGTCCATTAATTACCCCTTATTTGACCCACATAATAAACTGCGCATTGGAACAAGGATATTTTTCTTCCGCCTGGAAAAATGTACTGGTAATACCGTTGCCAAAAAACAAAGACCCTGTAAGCTATGCTGACTTGAGGCCTATCAGTTTACTACCTGCATTGTCGAAAGTGATGGAGAAAATTATTAACCGTCAGTTGAAAGTATTTTTAAAACAATACAATATTCTCCCTGATATCCAATCTGGCTTCAGGGAAGGTCACAGTTGTGAGACAGCTCTCTTGGGCGTCACGGATGATGTCATATCTGCAACAGATAAGGGAAAGCTGACAGTTCTGACATCGCTTGATTATACCAAAGCCTTTGACACTATTTCTCACGATCTTTTAATAGCTAAGCTGCATTTTGTTGGGTTTGGGGAGGGTGCTATTCAAATGATGCGTGGTTATCTGGGTGGGCGTATGCAGAGTGTCAAATTACCTACTGGGATTTCTGATGCGCGTTGCGTCAGACAAGGTGTACCACAAGGATCTATTTTGGGACCTCTTCTATTTTCCATATATACGTGTGATTTCTGGAAGACATTGAATCACTGTTCTATGCACATGTATGCAGATGACACACAAATATATCATTCTTTTTATAGTTCGTATAGCGAAGACGCTATTCATAAAATTAATTGCGATCTCAATAATTTACATAAGATGTCGAATAATCACTCCTTAAATATTAACCCCTCTAAATCGGCTGTTATGTTGTTCGGCAATAAAAATGCGACGAGAGAGCTCGCTGGGGGGATTAAATGTAATGTGGGGGGTGTTGAAATTGAGTTGTGTCAAAGTGTAAAAAACCTGGGCGTAGAAATGGACACTGCACTTCGCTTTAGAGGACACATTTCCAACTGTATCAAAAAAGCTTACATGGCTCTAAAGCTCCTATACGCGCACAGATCTTATCTGGGTAGTTCCACTAAAGCGTTGCTTTGTGACGCATTGGTCTTGTCTCCATTCGTATATTGTTCGACACTGTACGGCGAGTGTATTGACGGGGATACTGCGCGAAGAATACAGCGAGTGCAGAATTCTTGTATAAGACTAATATTTGGAATTCGCAAATACGGTCGCATAGCGCATAAATTTGCTGAGTTGGAGTGGCTAAATATGTATAATCGACGCTTACTTCATTCTTATTGTCTATGCCACAAGATTATTCGTCATAAGCAACCAACGCACCTCTACAACAAAATTATGTATCGCCAAGATATACATATAACAATGTTGCGTAATATTGAGCACAGTATCACTCCTCCATTCCATCGTACAGCACTATTTGAGAGGAGTTTCACCTATACTATTTACAAACTTATTAACGGGTTACCTCCTCGCCTCCTGCGAGCTGGCGAAAAATTATTTAAGCGTAATATGAAGCAATCTTTATTAAGGCAGCAATTGGCACAGGTGACTGTATAATTGTGTAGTTGCATATGTATAATCACGTATATAATTATAATGGTGGGTATAGCATTATTGAGTTTGTATTTTTAGTGTAATTTAGGCGTTACTTCCCTCATCACACGCGTTAGTTTTAAGTTAGCTTCTAGGCAGGTTATTTCTCCCCTTCTTTGTTTTAATTTAATAATCAAGGGTAAAGTTTAAAAGCAGGGTGATACCTTGTGGTGTCACATCTGAACTTCCCTTTGGGGTTTTCCGTCAGGCCAGTTTTGTTTTTTTGTTTTGTTTCTCTATTTTTCATATTAAAATATATTATGTACCGTAATCTGGGGCGAAAGCGGACAGTAGGGGTAAAGACGGACAGTCGCGTACTTTCGTCGTTTTCGTCAAAGCCACGAAATCGGGGGAGGTTAAGTTGGGATGTAAAGACGGCAACAGCTCTGTTTGAGTGTAGTACTGGTGAGCTGTAGCTCGTTGGATGGAAAAAATCATTTTCGTAGCTCGCATGTAAGTGTTTATGGAATTAACTGTTTTGTTCCATTTTACAAACTTAAAAAAGAAACTCTTGCATACAAGAAACGGTTGGGATTGGTCATACGAAACATATTGTCGGTTGTTAAGCAGTTAATTGGCAAAAAATACCCATAAAATAAACTTGCTTTAATAAATTATTGTTAGAGAGAATTGAGAAAGTTTAAACAAATCGCTTTTCGTAGGGGTGAAGACGGACAGCATGGGTCGGAAATATCAGAGGAAAATTGGCATTTCTTTTCGGAACTACACCGAAGAAAATTTACTTAGAGCTCTGGACGATATTCGAAAACGTCGAAAAAGTTTAAGAGGAGCTGCCGAGTACTACAATATTCCTAAATCTACGTTATGTGATAAGATAAAAGGCCTTAAAACAAAAAAACACGGAGGACAAACAAAACTTTCCGACGCAGATGAAAAAAAGTTGGTTGACGGAATAATAAAATTTTCTGAATGGGGGTTTCCAATGACCAGAAGTGACATAAGGTTCTTAGTGAAGGACTTCCTCGATAGAAAAGGAGTGAAGATTGCGCAATTTAAGGACAACTATCCCGGCCCTGACTGGTTTTATAAGTTTATAAGCCGCCATAAAAATATATTAACAGAACGACTTGCCCAAAATATAAAAAGAGTACGAGCAGCTATAACGAAAGAAACTGTAAGAAGCTATTTTGAAAATCTAGGAGAAATAGTTGAGAACGTTCCAGCATGTAACATCGTAAACTACGATGAAAGTAATTTAACAGATGATCCAGGGAGAAGTAAAGTCCTATGTCGTCGTGGTTCTAAGCGGGTTGAAAGGATTATAGATTCAAGTAAATCTAGCATCTCCATAATGATCGCCATAAGCGCGTCAGGAGCTTTATTGCCCCCGTATGTTGTGTATAAATCAGTCCATTTATATCCAACATGGGTTGAAGGAGGTCCAATTGGAACGGTTTATAATCGGACGAAGTCTGGCTGGTTCGATTCAGCAACATTTGACGATTGGTTTGATCGAATTCTACTGCCATCCTTGAAAGATCTCGCTAGAACGTCACAAAGCCGATAACGATAACCAAATAAGTGATGTCGACGAGACTGATTTTTTTTTTTTTTTTTTTTAATGTGTGGTGGGTGCTTAGTTGCAGTGACTCCGTAAGCTGTATTACTTGTCTGGCTATCACTGCAACTCTTGCGGTGTAGTTTAGTGTGTGTAAGTTGTGTTTAAATGGCTTTGTGACAGCATCATATCGCCTTTTATGATGCCGCGCTGTTAATCACTTTGCTCCCAACAGCGAATGGCAAGTCGATCCGGGATTAAACTCTCTGAAAAAATGTCACCGTCCCTCCAGAGAATTGAACCCCGGCACCTATCGTCCTCTCACGACAATAGTCAGCCGCCTAACCACTGCGGCCATCGACCCGATAGTAGAATAGACAATGTAGAAATAGGAACCTATATTTTAGTTCAGTTTAGTTGTCCTAATAATAATTCTAAATATTATATCGGCTGTGTGACGGAAGTTTTCGATGAAACTAATAATAACGTTTTCCTCGCAAAATTTTTACGAAAGCAGACGTCGGACAAAATGGGTTTGTATTTTACATATCCAGTTATACAAGATGAGAGTATTATTGACAAAGGTCAAATAGTTAAAATTTTAAAAAATGTTATTGATCTGAGGCGTCAAAGATACCAGTTTCCTCATTTGTCAAAAAATGTTAAAGTAGAATAAAAGTTTTATTTGTTTTCTTAGTGTTTGTTTGTTCATTGCAATACAATTTTATTTTATTTTCGTATTTATTACTATTTTTTTCATTTTTAGTGTCCGCCTTCACTGTATATCCGGGCTAACACGATTCTAAATAAAAATAAACGCCTGTCCGTGTTCACCCCACACATAGGGGTGTAGGCGGACACTCGTTACCAAGAAAAAGTAGTGGGGAGATTAACATTTTCAAGAAAATTTTTATGAGACCTTATTCCAGATGGATTCAGGGTTGTTCATTATTTTCTCCAGATTTTTTAGGCCCAGTTTTTAAAAGTTATTAACAAAAATATTCAAAAATTGTCCGCCTTCCCCCCAGATTACGGTATGTGTCCTGATGGGGAATAAAGACTATTATTATTATTATTATTATTATTATGATTATTATTATTATTATTATTATTATTATTATTATTATTATTATATTTGACTTCAGATCATGCCGAGAACATACAAACGACAGTTGGGGGCTCGAAAGTATAGAGATTATACTGATGCCATATTGGAAACAGCTATAAGAGACATCATAAATGGAACATGATCGTATCAGCGAGCATCGGAAGTTTACAATGTGCCACGGAGAACATTAGTGAATAAAGTAAAAGGCAAGCACTCACAAAGTGTTGGATGTCCACAACCCCTTCCTCCAGAAGTCGAAAGGCCTTTGGTAGTAGTGGTCATAATAGCTAGTGCTGAGTTTGGATGCCCTCTCACTATGCTTGATTTGCGACTTGTAGTCAAAGCACACTTAGATAAAGAAGGTATTAAAATAAAAAAAAATTGCCAACAATACTCCTAGAAAAGATTGGTGTGAATTATTTCTCAAGCGCCATAGAGAAAGACTAACGAATCGGCGAAGAGTTAGAGCCGAAAACACTGAAGAGCAGATGACAAATTATTTCAACAATTTGCAAGAGCACGTCATCGATATACCACCGAACAGAATCCTAAATTATGACGAGACAAACTTAACGGACGATCCTGGATCCTCAGAAGTGTATATTTGGTCGTGGAACAAAATATCCAGAAAAAATTTTAAACAGTACGAAATCTTCAGTTTCAATTATGTTTGCAGTTACAGCTGCGGGGGACTTACTACCACCCTATGTCGTCTATAAGGCTGAAAGGATTTATGATGCATGGTGCATTGGAGGTCCACCAAAAACCAGATATAACCGTACAAAGTCTAGTTGGTTTGACTCATACTGTTTTATGGACTGGTTCGAAAAAAATATAATTCCGTGGGCAAAATCCCTTGAGGGTCCAGAAGTGCTAGTGGGCGATAATCTGGCATCCCACCTAAATGTAGCAGCATTAAGACTATGTAAAAAATACAACATCAGATTTATATTTTTGCCAGCAAACTCTACTCACACTCGACATTAGTTTTTTTAGATCCCTCAAAATCTGGTGGAGAAAGATATTGACTGATTACAAGACAAAAAACTCTAGAGATAACACGGTTAATAAAGTAACATTCCCTGGATTATTGAAAAGGTTAATTGATGATATTCAATTAAACGAAGAAAAAAATATAAAAAGCGGATTTCGAGCAGCGGGAATATTTCCTTTTGACGTTGATCAGGTTTTAAAAAGAATGCAAAAAAAACGATATGAAAATTCCGATACAAAGATTAATGATTCTCTCCTACAGTACTTGAAGGATCAACGAAAACCAAATGAATCCATGCCTAAAAGACGGTAAAAAAAAGATGGTAAAAGTCCGTAACATTAGAGGACCTTAATCTGGAGGTTTCCAAAGAAATAGTAGAGAGATCAGAAGAAGTTAGCGAAGGAGAACCATGCTCGGACAACGAACCCGGCTCAGACAACGACAACGAGTCCTGCTCAGACGAAGAAAACGAACCATCTCAAAATGACATTTTGGAAGGAAAATATGTGGTGGTTGCTTTCCCTGGAAAAAAAGAATACGAAACATTACGTTGGGCAGATAGAATTACAAGAAGACAATCTTTTTAAAATAAAATTTCTGAGGTCTAAACCTCAACTTGATAAAGCTGTCCCGATTGTGGAAGACGTAAGCTATGTTTCAAAACAAGAAATAATACTAGTATTACTCACGCCAACTAATGTGTCTTCGTCTAGGCAGTTGTTTGTCTTTGATACACATCTATCTGGTTTCAACTTTTTCTAACACTAAAGAGTTTTAGGTATTTTATTAAAAATGCTGTTATCATTACCTGAATGAAATATGTACTTATGTAGCTTATTTTCAATATATGTTCTGATTAAATTTTATGTTTAACTTCAATAGAAGATTATTTTTAAGAGAATAAAAAACTGTTTTTCAAATTGGGTGTTTTTTTATGCAGAGTCACTATAACTTTTAAATATAATGAGACGTTCTATTTACTAGAGGCTTAAAACTGCAATGTAAATAGTTTAAATGGCTATTATGAGCTTTTTATTCTACGTTGCAAAGTTATCCCAATCGTGAGGTAACTTTGCCAGATTTTTGAAAATTAAAAAAAAATAGTTCTAGTTAGAAGAATCATCAAAATGTCAAATATGTCATAATCAAACCAAATCTTTAATTGGGAAAATGTTACAGCCATGAAAGCTCAAAATATGGTGCAAAGTAACCCGGTTTGACGGTATTGTATAATGCTAAAGGATCATAGAAATTATAGAGTATCCAATAGTAGTACTTATCTAATTACAAAGAACAAAGAAGAAAGAAGTCATCGATGTAGCCAAGCGCTTGGGGAGCTTTCTTTTCCGTGACAATCTTGAATGCGTTTTCGAACACCCTCTTTCACTTTATTTCTCAGCGATGTCTCTTAAATAAAAAATAAATAAATAGTGCGCCTTAATAGTTATGTTACATCCAATGAATTTGACATTGAGGACTGTCTAATATTTCTGCTTTTATTTTTTTGTGCTCAATTGAGGCATTTGCGTTGTATCGTTCCGAAGAGCCTTTATAAACTATTTAATTTGAGCTAGTTTAATATTATACAGTAGACGAAAAAGTTAGTTTACTCTTTTCTAACCCAGTGTTGTGTTCTGTCTCTGCTATCCCAGAGGCACTTTGCTGGTTATTGATAAATCATTACCATTTCCAAGTCTACACAAATCACGCATTCATGCTCGGGATACGAGTAGGTACTTTATCTTGTCTACCACCAAAACTATGGTGTCGTATTCTTTTTTCAATTTAGTTGAATGAGCAATCGGTATTGAGCCAGATTTGTTTCTATTGTGTAGAAGCACTGATATTTCTGCTCCATTACTTTCTTTCCCATTATGTGCAATCAGTTTTTTACAAGAGTTTGTGGGTTCAATATTAAGTTGTGTTTAGACACATTTCAAAATCTTCAATCTTGTTTAGACTCTAACAGTTAAATGAATGTATATCTCGAATAATTGTTGTTAAATGTTAGATAATATATACTGACTTCCAGAAAAATTGCAACACCTAGAAGCTGTTTAACGATTTTATTGAAATTTTCAGAAAACGTCTATTTCTATGAAACAAAGTTATGATTAAGTTTTAAAAACAAAAGAATAAAAGCTTTAAAAGTTTTTTCAATAATGAGTTGCTCCGCCACGATTTGTAATGCACTCATCTAGACGCCTTGGCATGCTATTAATCTATAGCTGCTTGTGGTATATCGTCCCAAGCTTCTCGAATCCGTTGTTGAAGATCGTGTAAATTATCTGGAGGGTGCGGTAAATTACCTATTCGCCTACCAATCATATCCCATACATGTTTAATGGGCGACAAATCAGGCGGCCGAGCAGGCCATGGGAGGACGACAATGTTAGATTCTTCCAAAAACCGTGTTGTAGCCCTTGCCGTATGAGGGCGCGCATTATCCTGCTGGAAAATGGGATTTTGCAGCCCCTGAAGATATGCAAGGCCAACTGGTTGTAGCACATTAGCAATGTAACCAGGTGCGTTAAGGTTGCCGTCAATAAAGACCAAGGGTGATCTGCTACCATAACATATTGCACCCCATATCATAACTCCTTGAGTGAGGGCTGTGTTGCGTTCCACAAAAAATGTTGGATTTTTACGTTCTCCACGCATCCGTCTGACTCTCCTACGACCATCATGGGCCCACAAGCAAAATCGGGACTCGTCACTAAACACAATTTGATGCCATTCCTGCGCCCAATTAACCCTTAAGTTGCTCCACTCTAGTCTGCGTAGACGGTGAAGTGGTGTAAGAGGAAGACATAAAAATGGACGATATGAACGCAATCCATAAGATCTTATCCGGCGATAAACAGTTGACATTGACATTCTGAGTCCTGTACCTCTCATCCAATCATTTGCAATTGATCGAGTTATTGAAAATCTATCTCTTGTGGCCAAAAGTCTTAAGCGACGTTCTTCGCGATCTGTAGTCCTTCGAGGACGTCCAGATCCACGGCGACGATGTTGAACCCCTTCCTCGGACCATTTGGACCAACACATCAATACCATTGAAACATTTCGGTTTACAGGACGAGCAATTTCTCTTAGCGAAAGTCCGGCCTCTCTCATACCAATAATACGGCCACGTTCAAAATCACTTAATTGGACAAAATGTTGATGTTGACGTACTCTCGGCATTGTTATCAAGTGCAGAATGAAATTGTGACGTAACAACAACAATTTGCAAACTTGACAGTTACTAAATGGTCTAATACTTCAAATTTATAGTTACTATGTGCTATGGAAACAACATGCAAAAAAAAAACTACTGGCTAGATTTTATTCAAATTTTAATCATTAATTTGTTTAATGAAAATAAACGTTTCCTGAAAATTTCAATAAAATGATTCGACAACTTCTAGGTGTTGCAATTTTTCTGGAAGTCAGTATATTTCTCTTATTGTTGTAGCAGTTATTACCGATCCACGTGTTATGTAGTAAGTAGTTTCACAGTAAATAAAAAAGATGAATAGGGAGTTAAACTTAATTGGCAAACCTCTAAAGCCATTAATATTCCGTACTTTACGAATAACTGTCTTTTAGGTACGCAACCGTAATTTTTTTTATAAATATGCAAAGAGCAAAGCCGTAACAACAAAAGCGTTACGTACGAGATACACCATAAAATCTCGTTGGAATTTCCGTTGGACGCATATTTTTCATTCTGCGTTCGTTATTACACGAAATGTCGGGGTCAGTTTAGGAAGCCGTTTTGAGGACGGAGATAAATAAACTTCATGAACTGAAAACGGGAACCATAAAAATGTTATAGGTACGAGAGAAATGGGCGGAGAAGCTGAGGGTTATATCAGAGATATATTGGTTCTCAAAACTGGAGCATTTTCATCAATCATTTCTATATAAAACGAAAGAGAACTTCTACGAGTTATATGTCCTGACAGAATTTACTTAGTTTTAGATAAATTCATCTTGTATGCGTATTGATACATCATCTGAAAAAATGTAATCAATAAAAAAAAATAGACAGGCACATTATCTTTAAACTCTCATTCAAGATCACATCATGTTATTAGAAACTGTCGGGGGCATTTTTAAAATGATGTAGAATGATTTTTATTTTGACAATCAGTTTCTAGACCCCACCGAGTGTTGCTCAACGGCGCCCTCCGTTGCTACAGAGATGCTTATCTAGGGGGCGTAACCTATCCTTGAAAATCACACCAAATTTCGTTTTTCGTAAATAATGTTTAAACGGTTAAAGATAGAAAAAAAGTTTCAACGGCAGACTGACAGCATTTACGGAGCTCTTTCGATTGGTATTGTATTTATACACAGGGCGTTACAATAAAAACGCAATAGCGCATGTTATCTTTATTTCTTCGAATTGTAGGAAATGAAACGACTGTATTTGTTGTCAAATACTGTATCTATACAGAACTAGTTTTGATAATTCCACAGGGTGTTCACAAAACGATGAAATTTTTATTACTTTCTTATTTTAACGAGAGTTTTACGGAGTTGCATTGTGCTGGGTGATTCAGTAAGGGTGGCGATCGGCTGTATCTCGGAAAGCATTTGTCCTAGGTTCTGCGGGAAAAATTTTGATAGTAAAAGAGGCCAAGAGAAATTTCTGGAAATTATTTTCAAGTTTCAAATTTTACCGCTAGGAGGCGTAACCGCTATGTTCAAATCTAAAATTCCTATTATCTCAGAAAATCGCAGAATAAGCTATAATTTTGATGTCATCAATTGAAAGTCCATTTAATACCAGATAATTTTCTTTCGCGACATTTTTTCGTATCTGTGATAATAAGAGAGGGGGAAGACTATTTGTCAATGTTTAAAGTTTAATATTTCTGTTACTATTCAACTTATCCGAATAATCTTGGACTCGTTGGAAAGGGAATTGTGTGGACTTTAAACAGCGTTTATACGCTATATCTATTAGTTTCAAACTGATAAACTAGGGTCACTTTTTGGCGCGGCAATTTACTTTTACGATTTCCTTAAAAAAATTAAATAGAGCGATACTATTGCGTTAATAGGTTCGTATACGAACTTAAATTACATATATTTTACTGAAACAAACTGAACAAAAATAGCAATCATCGGTGTGATATTGTGGCCCTCGCCATGTCATGGGCACTCCAAATCTGAAAGCATGTTGTTGACCACCGTCGAAGTCCTAATAAACACACCTGCATTAACACAACCTCTTACTCCAGTAGATACAACTAAACTGCGGTTTTTTTTCTTTTCTGAGGGAGCACACGTGTAACCACTCTCCCTTTACCGCTACCTACATTCCGACGTCATTCGTTTGTTTGTCTGAGAAGTTCCTTATCAGTGTTAAATTAAATGCATATAAAATAAACTTTATGGAAAACGTAATAAAACGGAAATTTAGGCTAATTTTGTGCAGTTTTCATTAAATTCTTGCTTCCCCTCCCTACCCCTTCCTATAGGATTGTTGAAGTGCTTAGCTATAATATTGCACAGTATCAGCCATAAATTAAATTAAATTAAATACAGTTTATAATTAAAAACCGTTTTAAATCTGTCAATATGTTTCATATTTTGGATGTTTTGCAATATACACAAGCGGGACAAGACACAATCTCAAGCTGGAACAGGATGTAGAGCTGCTTAGTGGGGCGTTAACCCCAAGAAGACCAGCCAAGGACGCCCGTTGGTCGAACAGAACTCTGGCAAATTTCAGAGCTAAAGTCCGTCACCTGTTCAATAAAGCAAAGGTTGACGGGGATTGACAAAGTTACAAAGAGAAGCTGACTACGTACAACAAGGAGATAAGGAAGGCAAAAACGAAAAATTTTGAAAATTGCAAAAGGCGGGACTGAACCTGTGATGGCCTTGAGAAAACCAGATGGTAGCTAACACGGAAGGGGAAATGGAGCGGGCTGACCTGCTCCTTCAAACACACTTCCCTGGCAGCAAGCAAGCATATTCGGCAGAGACAACCCCTAACACCAGGAAACCCAAACGGGAGGAATGGGAAATCGCTGGGCGAATCTGCACAAGACAACGCATGGAGTGGGCAATAAACACTTTCCAGCCTTACAAATCACCAGGAGCGGATGGAATTTTTCCCGTGCTCCTGCAGAATTTCGTAAACATAACGAGAAGCAGTCTGGCATTGGGATATGTACCCAAAAACTGGAGAAGGGCGAAAGTCACCTTCATACCAAAAATAGGGACGGAAGATAGGACTGATCCCAAATCCGTTAGACCTATTTGCCTGACAAGTAATAGATAACTATATAAGAATGGAGGAGGAGGAGAAAGCTCCACTTCACATAAGTCAGCACGCATACAGGGCAGGCAGATCGACAGAGACTGCCCTGAAAGAGCTAACAAGGATCATTCAGAAAACCCTGAATGCAAAAGAAACAGTCATCTCCACCTTCCTAGATATCTCAGGTGCGTTTGATAACACATTGCATGATGCGAGCACTCGAGACAAGGGGGGTGAGCAAAACAGTAACCAAATGGATAAGCGAGGTGCTCTCCACAAGGACAACTGAGACAACGGTAGGCCAACACACTACGAAGATCAGAACTACCCGTGGAACACCTCAAGGTGGCGTTTGCTCGCCTTTGATGTGGAGCCTGCTGGCGGATGGGCAAAATCGATTGGAATATTCTAATATCGAGTGTTCCATTTAAAAAAACATAAGTTTGGTTCGTCAACAACTGCTTAGACCACGAAAATATTTTTAAACCGTAGTCCACGAAGCCCTCAATCAAATCCCAGAAAGGTTTGTCAGAACTCCTCATCGTTTAATTACAATCGTCCACCCCCTCTTGGTTGCACCACGCTGTATGTAGCTTCAACGTCGGATAAAAATGAATCTTGCAGTGGTCAACCCATAATGTTTTTTTGGCATAAATATACAGTCGTAAATATTCGTTTATACGCAAAATATTTTCTCAAAAAGACATAGAGGATATAGTTTTGGAACAATGCACAAAGTAGATACATGGTTACTACAACTTGACGCAGTCTCATTGAAATCGGCGTTTAACACTTCGCATACTTCCCCCTGTAAGTGGAATAGACACATTTCTGTTAAGTACCTCCTTTTACTATATTATATAGCGCCCAATTTGTCATAGTTGATAGTTATATCCTATTCAAGTTATTGTCTGCAATAAATAAAAATGAATTTATTAAGGGGTCCTTAAAGAACAGATAGTTAATACGCCCTTAATTCCGCTAAAGTAACGATCGAACGACTCGCCTTTATTACTATGAATTTACGTTTAATGATAACCCAATTCCGGCTTTATAATTCGGCGATGAACTCCCAACATAACAGTCCCCAGTTGTCGTTTTATCGGCGTTACATTAACACTGTCGCTAACAGAACTGTAGTCCTGTAGGTGAAAGCGTTCATCGTTCATGGTTTAACGGTATTAAAACGGTCAGTAAAAGGGCACCGTTGATAGTCTCCATGATCCTAAAAACGAAACGAGGGGTAATACTCCGATGCCTTCCAAAATAATCTAAGGGGTTACTTCCGCGTTACAAGAACCTTTTAAAAGTTAGAATTAACGGCAGTCGAATGGTAATTAAAACAATTTTTAATTAAGTTAACGTCGGTAAGGTTTTACGCGCGTATTGATTTTTTAAATTTTAAATTAAAATAATTTCATTTTCCATCCAACGTTCCATTTATACAATCGTGTATACTGCCTGTTTATTTAACCTTTGTTTAAGGTCCAGGTTGCATATGTAAATACCACAAAGAGAAGGCTCATTATCTATCGTTTAGTTCGAATCTGTGATGTGGTCTTTTCGCGAATCGCAATTAGTTCGCAATTACCAATAGCCGATTCGAACCGTTTCCACTCAAAGGGGCGTAATCGCATTAATTTGTTTTGGGAGATGACGTATTTCGATTGGCGGTTTGAAATTACTGTACCGGTAGATGGCTTAACGGAAAATACATAATCCTCTTTCTTTTTTTTTTATAAAGACTTATAGGATTATCCGTGCAGCGTGATCATCGATCGTCGTCGATGTTTTTTTAAAAAATTCTTTCCCTCGATTTCCTCGATCAATAGGGTGGTTTCTGTTTTTATAAATTTAGATTTAAGTCGGGAAAACATGTCGTGAGGAGGGCAGATTTGTTTTATTAATGTCTATCTGCCTGTCGAGTTTTCGGGATATATTGGAACGTAAAACGATATTAAATTACAATATGGAAGGAAAATTATGTAGATGTAGCTAAATTTAAATAATAATAAGCGAAATCACCTAGATTTAATAAACTGCTCCACGATCGATAAATTTTAAAAAATTGAAGTAAATACGGATTTGTATGTAAAATTTGTTAATGAATATGATGGTGATTTTAGTTGTAGTTAAAAGTCACTCTTTGATATTTGGGTCTCATGAATAAAACGTAGGGTAGATGCATTGGTTGTGGCCACTTTAAGCAATATGGTGACAGACAATCATTACGGTTTACTCGATAATTTCAGATCAGATTCTTATACCAACTATGTAAGTAGAAAATATTGATATTACTATTTCTAGACAAAAATACAAAATATAAAAATACTATACTGACAAGGACAAAATTTCAGTCAAGTATAATTTTGCTAGTTGTGGCCACCAATTTACCAGTTGAAGCCAGTGAGTGCACTAGTTCTAGCCATATGCGTTAAAATATACAGCGTTAGTAAAAAGTCCCCGGTCGAATAACTTTGTTATTTGAAAATTATGATTGATGATTCGGTATGGGGGTATAGTTAATATAAATGCATTTTATGCAATACAGTTTATATTTTTTTCACTTCCGGTTTAATCGGCAATACGTCCAACTTTTTTTTTTTAAACGGAACGCCCAGATTTTTTTTAACACTTTTGAATGCAAAATAAAAAACTACGTTCAGGAAGTATTAAGATGTTTATTTTTATTCACAAGAAAACAGTTAAAAAATTAAAAAAGTGTCCTAATACAGAAAAAACAAGGTACCTTTGAAAAAAGTTGTTGTTTAGTGTTTGCATTCTTTTTGCCGTCACATTTGACAATTTTAAAAGCGTTTTAACTTTTGCATCGCTATAAATTAATTCGAAGTCCTCAAATAGTTGCGGCGTTGATGGCATTTGGAGTGGTGCACTAAGGGCTTGTGCTAATAGTATTGTCACTCCTTTGGCTTTTTTAATTAATAAGTCCTTGCAAATAGGAACTTTTCCTACAATTTTTAAAACTGGTAAGGTTCTTCCTTTATACAAGAATGGAGATAAGGAGAATGTACATAACTATCGGCCAATTACATTGTTGTCTTCCATTTCCAAAATACTCGAACGTGTAGTCTTTAACAGGGTTTACAACTTTTTTCTTAAATATAATATTCTTTCTTCGAAGCAACATGGCTTTCAGAAAAAACGTTCGACTAACACAGCAATGTTAGACTTTTTAAACCGATTATATTGTGAAATTGATTTGTCCAGGAAAGCGATTGGAGTATTTATGGATTTAAGCAAGGCTTTTGATTTAGTTAATCACGAACTATTATTAAATAAAATGCATTATTATGGCCTTCGAGGAGTAATTTATAGTTGGTTCTCTTCTTATCTTTGTGATCGTCACCAAGTAGTTGAGTTTGAAGGCAAAAAATCAAGCTATCTTTACAACGAACGTGGAGTTCCGCAGGGCTCTGTATTGGGACCTTTACTTTTCTTAATATTTATTAATGACCTACCAACCATTTGTACGGCGGGTAATTTGGTCCTATTTGCTGATGATGTGTCATATGTATATGCCGGAGATAGTTTTGACGAAACTCTCATAACTGTCAAAAAAATGCTGTATAAATTTTCCAATTGGTTCATGTCAAATGAACTTTGTTTAAATGGGGATAAAACGGTGTTCATGAATTTCACGCCCAGGTGTAATACGGCAAACTTCAGTTATCTAATAAAATTAAATAATAAATCCTTAAAACAGGAAAAATCGGTCAAGTTTTTGGGTTTATACATTGATTGCGATATTGGCTGGGATACCCATATTGATAACCTTTGTAGTGGACTGTCATCCGTTTGTTATGCTTTATTCAGGCTCGCGGGATTGGTAACCAGGGATGTGCTGTTAACTTATTACTTTGCTTGTTTTCAGTCTAAATTGACATACGCAATAGCTTACTGGGGAAAATCTGCGAAATCGCGAAGAGTTTTTCAAATTCAGAAACGCGCTCTACGTAATATGGCTGGTGTGCCAATGCGTTCTTCTTGCCGACAGCTATTTAAGGAATTTAACATTCTACCGCTGCCATGTTTATATATTTTTCATGTTTTGTGCCTTGTTAGAAGTTATATCGAAAACCTCGCAAAAAATAATTTCAACCATAATTATTATACAAGGTATGGTAGTGATATTTTAACGCCTAGACATAAAACAACAACCATCGAGAGTAATCCCATATATGCTGGAATTAGACTTTATAACAAATTGGGAGCTGAAATTAAAGACGTCATAAATACAATCATATTTAAGCAAAAGGTTAAATCCTACCTTCAACAGCACTGTTTTTATAATATTGATGAATTTTTGGAGGCCTAATAAGTTTATTACACATATTTGTAAATTAGATATATACATTAAATGTTTTGTTGTAAGTGCTAGTTGTAAGTTTTTAAATTGTAATACACATATTGACATATCCCATATTACTATACATGTGATCTAAGGGACAAATATATTATTATTATTATTATTATTATTATTATTATTATTATTATTATTATTATTATTATTATTATTATTATTATTTTAGATATTGACACATTTGAAAATGGCAGTAAAACTTACTGAATCAGAACGAATTGAGATATTAATGATGCGTGGGTACGGTGATCGTCAACGTTCTTTTGAAGAGGTTCGTATTTTGTTTAATACTGTTTGGACAATTTCCTAGTAAGATCATGTGACACCTTTAGCGTTAGGAATTATGATTGCAACATATCTGATCATACTTCTCAAATACTGAAGTTTCCTATACAAGAAAAAATAAAACAATCTAATAAATTAAGTGTTTGTAATCGACGTTGTTTTGATGAAGTTAGTATAACTTCTTTTATTGAATTGCTGGGAAATGAAACGTGGCAGAATGTTTTCGATGAAACTTGTCCTGATACTGCATATAATGTATTCTATGAGACAATAAATTATTATTTTCAATTATGTTTTCCCTTGAGGCGATTTACGTCTAAAAGAAGTGACAAACACTCTAACTGGGTATCACCAGAAATTTTAGAAATAAAAAATCAGGCACAGATATACAATGATTTATCAAAGAAATATGTGGGGTTCAGACCTATTAGCAAAAAACTCAATATGTTGTATGATGAGACATTAAAACAGGAGCGAAAAAAATACAATGAAAATAAAATTAATCAATCCGCTAACAAAATGAAAGCTATGTGGGGCGTTATATCTGAACTTCAGGGAAAAAATACTGAGATAAGAAACGACATCACGATAAAGGTTGATAACAAAGAAGTAGCAGACAAAGACGTAGCTAATAATTTTAATGTGATTTTTACACATTCTAACGACAATGATGTACCTATAGATTATGACTTTTTGAATAAAAATACTGAATTCAATTCCAATACGTTCTTTTTCTCTGCTGTTATCAATTCTGACGTTGTGGATGCCATTAATAACTTAAAACCATCAAATTCTTATGGTTTTGATGAAATGTCTAATACATTAGTAAAAAAAATTAAATATTTTGTTTGTGATGCTTTAACGCATATTATTAATTTATGTTTTTCAAATGGAGTGTTTCCGAACAGGCTTAAAATGACGGTCGTTCAACCATTATATAAGAAGGGGAATTCTAATTGTTACTCTAACTATAGAGCCATCAGCTTGCTCTCTTCTTTCTCGAAAATCATTGAGTCAATAGTAGCGAAACAAATTACATCTTTTTTTTCAAAGAATAATGTTTCGTCATCATGTCAGCATGGTAATATCACGAGTAGGAGTGTAGAGACTGCGTTATGCGAATTCACTTATAAAGTGATTCAAAATTTAGATAAGGGTTTACTTGTATCAGGACTTTTCGTTGATTTTTCGCGTGCCTTTGACTATGTTAACCATCGGATTCTCTTAGAAAAGTTGTATAGATATGGCATTCGTGGTGTGGCTTTGGACTTTTTTCAATCTTATTTTGCAAATAGGGTGCAGACAGTAAAAGTGAGGCAAACTATAAGTAATATTCGCCGGGTCGAGCAAGGAGTCCCACAGGGATCAATTTTGGGGCCTCTCCTTTTCGTGGTATATATTGGTGATTTGCAGCATTATTTCAATAATGTTGAAAATATCTATTTGTGTATGTATGCTGATGACACAAATATTTTAATTACAGACGTATGTGAAGTAAATTTGCAAAATAAAATTAGAGCAATATATGCGCAGGTGACTACATGGTCTGAAAAGAATAGATTACTACTAAACAAAGATAAGACCGTCTGTAAGAGGTTTCAGTTAAGAGATAGGGAGTTGATTGATGATGCATTACTTGACATACCATTGGTTACGGATATAAAAATTCTAGGTATTGTTTTTGATACGTGTTTAACCTTTAAGTCACACATTGCGACTCTTTGTGAACGATTGCGCAGAACCTGTTATGCTCTGAAATTTTTATCTAGTCAGTGCAATAGTAATATATTATTGACACTATATTATGCTAACTTTCACTCACTCGTGCGTTATGGTATCATATTGTGGGGAAATAGTAATGAATCTCAGCGAGTGTTTGTCCTTCAAAAATATGCTATACGAATTTTGTCAAATATAAACTTTAGACAGTCTTGTAAAAATGAATTTCGAAATTTGAAAATTTTAACTTTGCCTTCTTTATATATTTTTGAACTGTGTACGTATATTTATAAATACAAACCGTTTTTCACTCAAAATGATTTAGCGCATAACTATGGCACAAGAAATAAGCATATCCTAAGACCAGATTACCACAAGACAGCAAAATATAATAAAGGTTTCTTCGCCACTGGGTGTAGATTTTACAATGAATTGAGTGCTGATATAACTTCCTCTGTAAATATTAATATATTTAAAAAGAAATTAAAAGATTTATTGTTATCGAAGAGTTGCTATACATTAGACGATTTTTTCTGCTAATTTTGCTTTCTCTTCTTTTTTGTACTATGTGTACTCATTATAAGTATCCTGCGTTCGCCTGTTTTGTTTTTGTATGTTATTTTTTTATAATTTGTACTTTTACAATTACCTTTATACTGACGTATTTTGAACATTGCTATTGAGATTGTAAATCAATTAGTGGTGCGAAAAATAAAACACTATTATTATTATTATTATTATTATTATTATTATTATTATTATTATTATTATTATTAATTCAGCAGAGAACGCGACATGCCAGTATCACGACTCTGCGGAAGATGATGCTCACCACACCTTCTTCGAATGCGAGAGGTGGAGTGACTACAGAGACACTCTACAAGACGAAGTAGGACCTTTAACGCCGGATAACGTCGTGCAAACGATGCTGTCCGGACACGACCACTGGCAGAAGATCGCCACGTTCGTCGAGAAGGTGCTGAAGGAGAAGAAGAGAGGACCCAAGCAATGGAGGCAGCCGATCGAGGCTAACTACGAGGTGCCATCCTGAAGTAATGCGACCAGCGGTTCCGGGATGGATTCTACACCTGACAAAGTAAGGTTTTTTAGTGGGTGCGAGCCCCACACACCGGGGACGGGTCTCGTCCCTGATGGTGCGTTAAGGCATTTTTCCTCACTCAAAAAAAAAAAAAAAAAAATTATTATTAATTCAAAAGTTTGAAGTCTTTCGTCAGGTGAAGCATTTACCTAGAAGGGGACGTCCATTAACAGCAACAGATGAAGAAACTAGTTTGAATGTGTTACTTACAGTGGAACAGAATTAGGTCAAATTCATGAGATCTCTCAAAAATCTGCTCATAAGATTCTTAAATCAGCACGAATGAAAGCCTATAAAATGTATCCCGTCCATGAGTTAACTGAAGATGATCCAGATCGTAGACTACATTTTTGCGAAACAATGACGGAATTGATCGAGCAGCAGCCTAATGTTTTAGATCACATCATTTTTTCAGATGAGGCAACGTTTTGTCTCAACGGCAGTGTGAACAGACATAATTGTCGCTACTGGTCAATTGAAATTCCGCATTGGATTGAAGAAGTCCATACACAGCGTCCTCAAAAGGTGAATGTCTGGGCTGGTATTGTTGGAAACAACATCATAGGACAATTTTTTATAAGAGGAAATTTAACTGGCAACGTCTACTTAAATTTATTGCGAAATGAGATTGTTCCAGCACTTGCGGCCCTCTTTCCAAATACAAACATAGGTGATCACCCTAATGCATGTTTTTGGTTTCAACAAGATGGAGCTCCCCCCAATTTTACCCATAATGTCCGCGATTATTTGAATGAAATTTTTCCGGAACGTTGGATCGGACGAAGAGGAGCAATCGAGTGGCCAGCATGTTCGCCAGATCTCTCGCCATTAGATCTTTTCTTTTGGGGTCACTTGAAATGTCAAGTGTACAAAAATCGTCCCCATAATCTTGAACAATTGGAAGAGAGAATAGTTCAAGAAGCCAATCGCATCACTCCAGAACAAATACAAAATTCAATAAGAAATTTTACTGACCGTTTACATTTTTGTCAAATTGTAAATGGAGAGCATTTTGAACAATTATTGTAATCGCAACCTGAATAGACAGGTATCTTGATTTTTCTGTATTAGGACACTTTTTTAATTTTTTAACTGTTTTCTTGTGAATAAAAATAAACATCTTAATACTTCCTGAACGTAGTTTTTTATTTTGCATTCAAAAGTGTTAAAAAATCTGGGCGTTCCGTTAAAAAAAAAGTTGGACGTATTGCCGATTAAACCGGAAGTGAAAAAAATATAAACTGTATTGCATAAAATGTATTTATATTAACTATACCCCCATACCAAATTTCAGAAATGATAATTTTCAAATAACAAAGTTATTCGACCGTTCCGGGACTTTTTACTAACGCTGTATATAGTTTACCTAATGGAAACATTTTATTGAAAAAAATACAAAAAAAAGAACATTAACATTTAAATACATTTCAAATAAGGCTTCATTTCTGGAACGGCATATACTCCTCTTGTCCTTATAGCTACAGGTTCGTTTATTTGGCACTTAATATCTTCTTTGTGGTATACCAGATTAAATCAGGTGGATTTGGCCGTTTTCAATTGTTTATCCCACTTTTTCTCATTGCATAGCAATTTATCTTCATTAACAATTTTGGCGGGGTAAAAATTGTTTTCGTATCTTACAATTACTAACCATCCTACTTTAAATTGGTTTTCTTTTCCACCTTTGTTTACTTCTTGGATCATATCTTCTTGGATAGCACTGTGATTATGTTCTAACTGTTACTTCTTTGATTAAACATTTTTGAATTCTATAATTAAACTTTTCTTGTTTCTTATTGTAAGAATGAAAGTGCGAGAGGATTTCGCTACAACTTTAAAATATTCAGAATCAGTGCCATATTTCACTTTGTCATCTGCTATTTTTTTATATAACCTCCAATTCCATCAGCTGAACTTTTTCCATGGCCAACCTCGCTGAAGTTATATGTAATATCTTCTAACTGAAATGATTCTAATTGTCGTACCATAACTTCATGAAACAGCAATGTTTTGCGAACATCAGGGTTCACATTTCTCCCTTTCAACAGCCTGTCAACTTTATATTTAGGCGATGTGGAGTCAGGCTTCTTGATTTTCAAACGTTGCAATTTTTTATATAAGCTATTCATTTTCATTCGGAGAGTTTTGTTATCGTTCAATAATTTTTTGTTGTCTCTAAAGCATTTGCGTAAATTCTTTTGTACTCGTTTCTTCCCTAATTTAGCTTGCTTTGATTCCGAATTATTATTGATATCATCTTCAGTTTTTTTTCCAATTCAATTACTACTTTTTGTCGTGCCCGTGAGTTTTTTTTTCCATAAATTTTGTTGTTTACAACGATCTCGCTTTTCTCGATCTGATAACTTGAGTTTTTCTTCTTTTTTCCTTTTTTCATTTCTTTCACTTTCTTTTTGACAGTAATTTTTGTAAGCCTCTGGATCATTTCGTATTTTTTGTCTTCTTAATCTTTCTGCATTACGTTTTTGCTCCAAACGACGTTTTTGAACTTCAGTATTAATCTTGTTTCTACGCTTTCCCGTTTTCTTCGATGGTAATTGTTGATTTTTAATATTTTTTTCAATAGTGTCAGGCAGCTTTCTTGTACGTAGTATTGGAGCCATCTTCAATAAAAAAATTATAATTAATTATTAAAATCAATTTATCAATGCATGTGGACCCTCGAATAGCGAATCTTCAAATAGTAAGGAATACGGCTCTGTTTCTTTGTCAAGCGCTTGACCTTGAAGCGAAGATCCATAAGAATATACAGTATGTCTAGGGCTATCCCGATCAGAAAGAAAAGAGAAAGAAGAGCT
Source organism: Holotrichia oblita (assembly GCA_023690525.1). Classification (NCBI taxonomy): domain Eukaryota; kingdom Metazoa; phylum Arthropoda; class Insecta; order Coleoptera; family Scarabaeidae; genus Holotrichia; species Holotrichia oblita. The sequence goes on from CM043015.1 coordinate 215,258,818, forward strand.
GCCGCTACGATAAAGTGTTTTACAACCGCTCCACTCTACATCTATCTCTTTTTTTTCTGTACTGCAAGTTTTCTCTGGACTGAAACTTATATTATACAAAGAAAAGTAATGGAATATGTTTATGATAATAGCATTGATAAAAAAATTACATTAATTATTTGAGAATGTATAACAATACAGGACATAAAAAATCACAGTTAGAACAGAATCGGCCAGCATTGGATGTGGTGTGTTCTTCAAGAGGTTCTTCTTCGATAGGTATTTGGTCATTAATCTTGTCTTTGGCATTCTTTTGGTTAATAGTTTTTTTGACAGTCTTCTGCTTTTTTTTGTTTTCTTTCATAATCTTTTCGTTGACATTTGCTTCAAAAATTTCTATCAATTTATCCGACGTTACGACTGACGGAAAACGAATATTCTTTCTTTTCTTTTTCACAATATTGTTCTCTTTTGGCTATGACCTTACATCTTTCAACACTTCACTAACCGTTCTTTTTTTAAGGAATCTAACGTCTTCAGCACTGTTAACATCGTTAGCAACTTTTTCAGCAACTTGCTGCTAGGTTGTTCTTCCGGAGCTGCTTGAAAGTCAGGAGTTATTTGAATTTCAGGAGCTAATCGGACTTCAGGAGTTAATTGGGCATTAGGAACTGACTGAACTTCGGGAGCTAACTGAACTTCAATATCTAATTGGGCTTCAGAAGGTAACTGGACTGAATTTCAGCAGCTAATTGGGTTGTAGGAGTTAATTGGAGTTTAGATACTGACTGAAAGTCAATAGGTAATTGAGCATCAGGACTTAACTGAACTTCAGGGACAAAGTGGCCTCCAGGAGCTGTTTGTACTTTATGAGTAACGATATTCTGGAGTATACTGACGTGGTTTTCGCTTACGTTTGTTTCCGTATTACTCTGATTTTCGGTGTCAAATTCTGGAAAGCCAAAAATAAAGAAACTGCTTCGGTATCCCAAGACATAGAGGGTACTTTGGTGACAACTTTTTCTTTAATAGATCGCCATAAATTGTACAGTTCCAAAAACCGCTCTTCTCCCTCACAAAATAGCCTGCAGCGTTTTGAGACCATTGGAGTAATAATATTAGAGGAAGCAATAAATAATATACGGGGTAACAATATTAACAACCAGGGGCCTATCAGCGCGATTTACTGTATAAACAAATAAGGAAAGGCGACGGAAAAGGAAACACAAAAGATCAAGCTACAGAAAAAGTGATTTGTTATCCAAATTATACATTTTATTTTGTTTTACGATAAAATTCCTATTATCTCAGGAAAACGCAGAATGATCTATAACTTTGATATCATCTGTTGAAAGCCCGTTCAACACTAGATAATTCTCTTTAGTGACATTTGTTGTGATAATCCTACATTATCGAATTTGTCCAGATGGTAGGTTTCGAAATGCCTAAATCACATCCGTGCCCATTAAGACCACACAGAAATAAAAAGGGAAGAACCTATGAAGGAAGTTAAGTCGTTTATAAACAATAAAAACAAAACAGGTCCCAGAATAAAACCCTGAGGTACACCTAATGTAACCAGTAAAGTAGCAGATGCGAAATTTCTTACATTTCTATTTGTTATTCTATATGAGATCTCTGCAAAGTGAATTCTATTCGACAAATATGACTCGAACCATCGCATGAGGACACCGTCAGTCCCATAATATTCTATCTTTCTTGACAGAAGATCATGCTTAACACAGTCAAATGCACGCGTGAGAGCAGAAAACACTCCAGGATCATGATCTCCCTCTTCCAGTGCTATTTATAATAGAATGAACCGCTGCTATCGTTGAGTAATTTTGTTTAAAGCAGTGCTGCTTATACGTGATTATAAACTGCTCCATATAAGTTAGGGATATTATGGAAAATTTGATTTTTCAAAAGAAAAAAAAAACGATTTTAAGCTATTATTTAGTTTTTAAATGCTTGTTTCTTATTATAAAAAAGGTTACAAATTTTAAACAAAAAGACAAAAAATAAAAATTATCTGAAAGTGACATGAATGAATACAAATTTCTTCTTAATTTCCTTTTCAGCAATAGCGAGTACGTCTTCCGTGGGCTTCAATGACAGCTTGGCAACGTCTTTGCATGCTGGTTATGAGATTAATCAAGTTTTCTTGCAGAATCTGTTGCCAGAGTTGTGGAAACAAATATCTCAATTGTTCCATTTTTTGTGGTTGGGGATTATGATGATCCAAAGCTATCTGCAACTGATCCCAAGCATGCTAGGTATAGCTAAATGAGGAATTGCATCCCTAACTGCCATGGATCGGTGTCGACAATCGTTATCCAAAAAAAAGGAAACCAAGACCCACAGCAGCATGAAACTCTGGCACAATGGTGTTGATCACCTGATTCAAGTATACTTCTGAATTCATGTTTCCCGGAATAACCAGCAAGTCGGTAGGGCCACCATAACAAATGCCTCTCCATACACAAACAGAACTTTTTGTACTGATTGTCGTTGTCGTGGTACCAAAGATTGTGTCCAGACACGCGTTCGACGACTATCCCAAAAACGACCATAACTGAATTCATCAGTGAACAGTACCAACTTCCACTCTTCTGTCCAATTGACACGCCCTCTTGCCCATGTTCGCGAATCAATGGTACACCTTTAAAAAGTCGTTTAGAACGTAAATTTACATCCCATAAACGTCTTTTGACAGTTTCAGTTGCTATTGATGTTCCTGCGGCTTTTGCGAGCCCCCTACTCAACATTCGACATGTGCTCAAAGGTTCCCGGTGTGCAGATATGGTGACATATCAGTCTTCAGCAGGGGGAGTTATTGATGGGCGGTCTTGGGCGTAGCACACCAATTGCTCTATTTGCTTTGTCAGATGTTAATTTACGTGTAGGCATTGCGAATTAGCAACGAACAAAATTATGTTACCGAATTTGCGCAATAAGTCAACACATTGACAAGTCAACCAAACAACCAATTGATTCGTTAGAACGAGTTTGAACGAAAAGAGCTTTCCACAGGTCACTACTTGCAATATAATTCTAGATTTATCCGTATCGCAGAAGTGTGATAATTACCAACTTTAATAAAGTGTCAAACATGGCAAACGTTTGAAAATTAAAAATTTGAGCAGATTCTTAGATATATCCTTAGCTTATGTGGAGCAGTTTAACTTACTCCTCTCGTTATTCATCTGTTAGTGGTATTTTTCCAATCTGATTTTGAATGTTCGGCAACATTAAATCCAATCTAGTTCTTATTTTCATTATAAACATAAACATGGCTGGTGACATGTTTATTATATTATGATGTGCTTTCTTGTAGTGCAAAAGAAACTTATTCAATTTTGTTTACACGTAACGTTCTGCTTATCTGTTGGAAGCAGGATAATAGAGAGCACTTGTTGCATGTTTAATACCATCACCCTTCATAAATTCTTGAAATTCTGTTGATGTAAACTGTGTAAATACTTTCTGTATTTACATAAATGTTTGACAATAGTTGACGAATACGTTTTTGTAAACGTATTCGTCAACTATTTGCTATAATATACAAAACCGCACGTCACTGGAAAACTTGTGCACTTATTGGGATACCTTCCACGAAATTAACGTGACGTTTCCTTCCAAGAATTCGTCTCTTCCTCATTAAATTGCTATAATATTTCCTCGAATATATTGCAGTCTCCTCATCTCTCACTATTATTAAAAGCTGGTTTCTAAGAAAAGTATGTAATATTCGAAAATAAGAAAGGCCGTATTAATTAACAAAATTAAACCGATTTAGGATTGGATTTGAAAGACAACAGAAGTTAGTTTTTACCCACACGCGCAATCATATCCTAACAGTTACATCAAGTTTGTGGGCAATTTGATTGTTAAGGGGGGCCAATCCGAAGATGGACTCGACACGAGTTTAACCCTTTTGCTCCGGTCCCTTTAAATACAATGCTAGATTTCGGTGCCAAAATTGAAAGAAAAAATCAAATCCTTAATAATTGCGGCCAATAAATATTAATTAAATATACCGGGTGTCCCAACCAGGGTAACTAGGTACGGTATTAGGGAAACGGATGTACCTAGAAATTTGAAACAAAAAAATTATTCAGTAAATCGGCTAAGAGAAAATGCTGGAAATTATTTTCGAGTTTCTGAAATGCCCTCCAGGGGGCGTAATTGCCATCCTGAATTTGAAACCCTGTTTTGTGCAAAATTTTCTTATATTAATGATAATCATAGTGAATACTATTTTAAAGATGAGACAAATTCAAATTTTTTTTGTTAAATGCTTTTTGCTCTATCTCTGAAAAGAAAGTGGTGGGGGGCGCTAGAATATTTTCGAAAATAAATGTCGATAACTCTAAAAAGGCTTAACGTATCTTAATAAACTTGGAGTCGTCAAAAAGGGAGTTTCCTAGACTATCAATTGAACTGTGAGGGAGGTGATTATGTTTGCTTACCTTGCCGCTAGATGGCGTTTTCTGACATAATCGCAAAAAAATTAACTTACTGCAGCTAGTGAGAATCGCATCTCAATATCTTTATCCTAACCAAAGATATGAATAAAGAAATTTATACTAAAAAAAAACATTTTGGGAAGCATTTCCACTTTAAGGTTTGTTATTAATGTCTAATTATTATTCCTAATTTACCAAATAAAATGCTAATTTATTATTTGGGATGCCAAACGATATTTTAAATCGAAATAAAATTTTGTTATTTGTCTTTGTTACTTCTTTTTGGCTTTTTTCGAAAGCCAAAACAATTATAAAATAATAAGTGTGGGAACAGTAAGGAAACTAACTTAAAGTCCAACGAGCCGGAGTGCTTATAAAATAATAACAATAAATTATGGAATCTATGAAACTAATAACTCGAGGACGATAAAACACAACAAAGTTGATTGAAAGGAAAATCAAAAAGTGTTTATAAATGTTCAAAGTGCCTTCCGTCATTTTCTATGCAGGAATTTATCCTGCGTCATGTATTTAATACGGCTGTGCTGATTTCAGCTCTTCAAATATTGGCTACAGCATTTCGGATACGATCAATTATGTTTTCTGGGGTAGTAGGGCGATTCTGATAAACAATATCTTTTATTCTACCGCAAAGGTAAAAGTCAAGGACAGTAAGATCTGAAGATCTGACAGGCCATGGAAACAAACTGCCCCTTCCTATCCAACGGTTTGGATAAGCTTGGTCTAAAAAATTCCTGACTTGTTGAGAAAAGTGTGCAGGACATCCGTCGTGTTGCAGCCACATATCTCTTCTCGTTTCTAAAGGAATGTTTTCTAATAAAATTGGCAAGTGATTTCTTAAAAAGTCCAAATAAGTTTCGCCATTTACTCAAAACTCCACATTGAGATAACAGGAAAACAACCCTTTGTTAGTATTTGGTATAATAGCCTCCATTCGATATCACTTCCTCTAATCTTCTAGCCATTGAAGTAACTAATTTTTGACAAAAGTTAGGAGAAATTTGTTGCCACACGTCTTCACACTGTTGCCGAAGTGCATCGCCGTTGCGAAGATTTCGGTTACCCACCATATCATCCCAACATCGACCCATATATCCCCATACATTCTCGATGGGATTTAAGTCTGGGGATTTGGATGGCCAATCTATAACTATCACCACCGGGTGCTCTTCGAACCATCGTTTTATCCCATTTATTGGGATAAATTCTCCTGGCCCATGACTGGACATCCAACCCCAGTACGCGGCAGTTACTCGTCCACTAGTCTTATTCTTGACGACATATTCTGTGTGGAACCTAGTATTCACGGGTCTGTATACTTTTTTTTTGCTAACTTGATCAGATCGAAAGGTTTTTTCATCCGAAAAAACCACATTCTCCCAATCAAGGTACAGATGCTGGATTGCAAATTCCAAACGTTTTCGAGCGTGATCTTCAGTAACATCACAACACGTGCAGGTCTCCTACATCTTCTACCGCGTCTAAATGATAATGTTTTGACATTAATTAGTGGATGACACTTAAGCGTTATTTAATTTTGCTTGAAAAATTCGCAATAGCATTTTCAATAGATTCACTGCTGATCAAGTTATTTGGTGTTAGTTTTAAGCTTGTATACTTAATATCCCATTTGTAAAAAATTTCGTTTTGTGTTATACAGTATTTAGTTCAATCTTAAAAAAAATTGTTAAAGAGTTCTGTTAAATAGAGGTTTCACTGTACATAATAGAATTACAAGTAATTCTATTTATATAATCCGAGTAATAATTCCGTGACCTTCAAATAATTTAACATCAGTTAATATTCAGTAGCATTGATTACACCGAATACAATTCGATTCCGTCATCGCGTTTATCTGTTTATTTTAACATTCGTTCGGAATCGGTTCACGTCGAGGTGAATCGTACGCGCCTCGACCAATCTAGTTCTAGCACCTAACTAAAGCGATTACATACGCGACGTTGTGATCTCACCCGGATCGATTCACCGAGTGATTCATTCGGTCGTTGCGGCCAGTTTCGTTCCATCGAATGTCCGAATAGAGAGTATCCAGCAATGGAGTTCCCGAAACGCAGCCTGGTATGGCGTTACTACAACGATTGCCGTAAAACCGACAACAATACCGTACAATGCAGGGGATGCCTGAAGAAGTACTCGCACAAGGGTAACACGTCGAATATGCTGAAACATTTGCGGATGTTCCATTCGAAAATGTACAGTGAACTTCTGTCGGAACAAAATAACAGGAACGGACAGAAGCCCGTCGATAGCTGTTTGCCTGGTAGTTCTGAGGAGGAGGATAGAGCGTGAGTATATTGCGTGTGTTTGATACGTTTATTTATTACCTTCACAGATGTGTGAGTGTGTATATACTTAGTATATAATTCGTTGTTCGCTACGGATATAAATACTGCCGCGATTACTTTTGAATTCATCGCGAGTGTGACGCAAATAAAAACCGCTTTTAGTTTTTTATTTATTCGTAGCTTTTGTTGTTTATTTATTATCTGTATAGTTTGGAACATAAAGATTAATTTCAAAATTTACGCGAGTTACAATGGGCCCGTCCCGGATTTTTTTAAATATTTTTTTTCTTAAAGTGTATGTACATTAAATTATAGTGTCTACGTATTTTCTTTATTTTTATATTATTAATAAATATGCCAAGAAAAAATATTAAAGTTTGCATTTTGAATTTACCGCATTTATGACGTGATAATGGTAAATTGACAGAGAAGCTTGTCAATAGTATGATATGGAAAGAGATAGTAACAACACATCAATCTTTTCTTAATCAGAAATGTAATCATTTTTTTATGTTAGCTACGTAAATGTCAAATAGAATCAATCTCCTGTCAATCTGTATTTTATAAAACAGTAGGACAAAGAATATTGTTAAAGGAAGATGTTGTTCCACATAAAGATGTTTCCGATAGTCCACCTGCTGCAACAACATCTGAGTTAACAGATTTTGCTCGCTAGAGAAAATTTGATACCTTAGGAAGTAATAAAGGAGCGGTTATTTAAAGGAAAATAATTGAAACTACATCGACAGACCAAAGTGCGCAAATTGAATTTATTAAATGCACATCATCAGTGGCAACTACACCTCTAAAGAGTGTTGGCAATCAAAGCTCGAAAAAAATTTCTTCATCTTCAAGTACTTCAAGCGATCATTCTGAATATGAACCATCAGGCATTTCAAGTGATCATTCTGAATATGAACCGTCAGGCTCATCAATTTCTTACGACACTGCAGAAATAGAACCAGAAATTAAGAATCAACAAAGGCTACTCTCAACAATGAATATGGTAGAACAAAATTCCAAATTTTATCTTGGTCTTCCACATGATGTATATAATATTGTTAAGCTGATTACAAATTATATTTTTTCCTCCAGAAGGTCTTACAAAAAAAAAAAAAACACTACCAATTCCATTTCGATTGAGATATAATAAAATTCAGTCTATAATCGATTGTTTGGAAATATAAATTGAGAAGCCATCTGCTCCAGTAAATCAAAGTTTGACATGGTCTGAATACAAGAAGTGTAACACAATAAAATATTTAATTTCATGCACACCCCATAGTTTCATTAACTTTATTTCTCAAGGATATGGTGGAAGAACAACAGATAAAGAAATTGTCATACACAGCCAATATATTAATAATTTACCCAGAAATAGCAGTGTAATGGCTGACAGAGGTTTTAAACACGTTGCAGTACTGTTAGCACAAAAGAATTGTATTTTGGTTCGACCGTCTAGTGTTACAATTGGTGAAAAAGTACTCCTAAATTTAGAAATTAATGAAAGCAAAAGAATTGCAAGTTTACGGATCCATGTTGAACGAGTAATTGAAAGGTTGCGAAGATTTCAAATGTTAAGTCCCCAAGCATGCATAGACCATCAGCTGCTATATTTAATGGACTATTTATTAATTCTAGCATGTGGCATTGTAAATATACAAGGACCGCTAATAAAATAAACCATTTTTAAATAGTCAATAAATATTTGCATCAGTTAATTTGAATATAATAATAATAATAATAATAATAATATATTTGTCCCTTAGATCACATGTATAGTACAGTCCTCGCCAGAGAAAACGGGACACTTTTTTTAACTATTGTAAGTCAAGATTACAGCTATTGATATGATTTGAAATTAGTAATAGATGAAAAATGTTATTTGTCAATTTGACAGTATTCAAACTTCAACCAATTTATAATGGGCTCACACTCTTAAGTAATATTGATTTAAACAACGAAAAGTAAAAAAGACCTTTAGTGAACATTGTAATAACTTTGTAAGAGCACCTTCAGCCTCTATCACAGCATTAATTCTTTCAGGCATTGATCTTATTAAATTAATGACGTAATTTTCAGGTATTTCTTCCCAGGCTGTTTGTACTATGTGAAATAATTGCTCATTGTTATGCACCTGAAGATTTTGTTTATTAATACATCTTGCCATTAAACCCCATACGTTTTCTATCACATTTAAATCTCCACTATAACTAGGAAAATCCATACAGGCCACGTTATTTGTATTAAACCACTCTTTCGTTGCTGCGGAGGTATGAACAGGACAGTTGTCTTGCAAAATCATGAAATTCCTATCAGGATAAGATTGTGTGACGGTTGGGATCATCACATTATTAAGAATATTTATATATTCTTCACTGTTAAGGCGATTTCGAATATGGTGCGCAACTCCGAGACCTCGCGATGATAACCATCCTCAAACGTTGACAGAAAATCGAGGATTCCTTTTAATTTTATTTATATATTTGTCTTCAAAACGGCGTGTACCTCTTGGCCGGTAAACTTTTACTTGTCCATTGTACGACGACTGAAATATTTTTTCGTCCGAAAATATTACTTGATCCCAAGCGGCATATCCCATGTGCTGCAGAGCGAAGCCGATTCTTTGTTCTTTCGAAGCAGGACTTGGTATACATCAAATATTTTTCTTGCTCCTGTGCCGACGGATCTCGAAAGACTTCTTTCTTCTCTCCATTTCCTATATATTCTGCTTACTGTACTCTTACCTATTCCAAATTCATCTGCTACACTTCTCATCGACCATCCTTCTTCTATTTTAGTGCAAATTCTTGCTTTACATACTTTATTAACGTGAGGCATATTAATATTTTCAACGTAAATAAAAACTATGCATTGAAAACATTTGACATTAATGACATATGTAATGACAAGAAAATTTATTCATTCATTGTTTTAGGAAAATACTTAATTACACAACTAAAATTTAGCCAAAATTGCAATAAGACGTGTCCCGCTTTCTCTGGCGAGGACTGTAATATGGGATATGTCAATATGTGTATTACAATTTAAAAACTTACAACTAGCACTTACAACAAAACATTTAATGTATATATCTAATTTACAAATATGTGTAATAAACTTATTAGGCCTCCAAAAATTCATCAATATTATAAAAACAGTGCTGTTGAAGGTAGGATTTAACCTTTTGCTTAAATATGATTGTATTTATGACGTCTTTAATTTCAGCTCCCAATTTGTTATAAAGTCTAATTCCAGCATACATGGGATTACTCTCGAAGGTTGTTGTTTTATGTCTAGGCGTTAAAATATCACTACCATACCTTGTATGATAATTATGGTTGAAATTATTTTTTGCGAGGTTTTCGATATTACTTCTAACAAGGCACAAAACATGAAAAATATATAAACATGGCAGCGGTAGAATGTTAAATTCCTTAAATAGCTGTCGGCAAGAAGAACGCATTGGCACACCAGCCATATTACGTAGAGCGCGTTTCTGAATTTGAAAAACTCTTCGCGATTTCGCAGATTTTCCCCAGTAAGCTATTGCGTATGTCAATTTAGACTGAAAACAAGCAAAGTAATAAGTTAACAGCACATCCCTGGTTACCAATCCCGCGAGCCTGAATAAAGCATAACAAACGGATGACAGTCCACTACAAAGGTTATCAATATGGGTATCCCAGCCAATATCGCAATCAATGTATAAACCCAAAAACTTGACCGATTTTTCCTGTTTTAAGGATTTATTATTTAATTTTATTAGATAACTGAAGTTTGCCGTATTACATCTGGGCGTGAAATTCATGAACACCGTTTTATCCTCATTTAAACAAAGTTCATTTGACATGAACCAATTGAAAAATTTATACAGCATTTCTTTGACAGTTATGAGAGTTTCGTCAAAACTATCCCCGGCATATACATATGACACATCATCAGCAAATAGGACCAAATTACCCGCCGTACAAATGGTTGGTAGGTCATTAATAAATATTAAGAAAAGTAAAGGTCCCAATACAGAGCCCTGCGGAACTCCACGTTCGTTGTAAAGATAGCTTGATTTTTTGCCTTCAAACTCAACTACTTGGTGACGATCACAAAGATAAGAAGAGAACCAACTATAAATTACTCCTCGAAGGCCATAATAATGCATTTTATTTAATAATAGTTCGTGATTAACTAAATCAAAAGCCTTGTTTAAATCCATAAATACTCCAATCGCTTTCCTGGACAAATCAATTTCACAATATAATCGGTTTAAAAAGTCTAACATTGCTGTGTTAGTCGAACGTTTTTTCTGAAAGCCATGTTGCTTCGGAGAAAGAATATTATATTTAAGAAAAAAGTTGTAAACCCTGTTAAAGACTACACGTTCGAGTATTTTGGAAATGGAAGACAACAATGTAATTGGCCGATAGTTATGTACATTCTCCTTATCTCCATTCTTGTATAAAGGAAGAACCTTACCAGTTTTCAAAATTGTAGGGAAAGTTCCTATTTGCAAGGACTTATTAATTAAAAAAGCCAAAGGAGTGACAATACTATTAGCACAAGCCCTTAGTGCACCACTCCAGATGCCATCAACGCCGCAACTATTTGAGGACTTCGAATTAACTATAATAAAGTAAATTTCTTCCGGTGTTACCGATTCTACAAACATTGTAGGATATGGGCTAGACTCAGATATATTACCGCTGTTCGGAGGTCGATGGGTCAAATTCTTACTTAATGTAATAGGAATATTTACAAAAAATTGATTAAATGCGTTAGCAATATCGCAAGGTTCATAAAATGTGTCCTCTTCAAATTGTATACAATCAGGAGATGTTCTGGCATATGTAGCAACATTTCTGTTGATTATGTTCCAAATTTTTTTTGTTTTGTTAGGGGCCGAAGAAATTTGATTTAGTACAATCGCTTAGCGGCTCTAATATTAGCTCTGTGCTCTTTTTTAAACTTTTTAATATTATATTTGGCTAATTATAAAATGTCCGTTATATTACGAACACACACATTTTATATAGAATATACCTAGTTAATGTACTAGAATAAAAATAAATAAATTAAACACTGCAAGAATGTAATTAACTTTTTTACATATTTCGAAATAAGGGGCATATTAGATCAATCCAATAGTTTTCTGCAGAATTAAAATATTCTTCGCACTTCTCTTTATCAATTTTGATATTATAAATATCCACTACTTTTGTTGTTTCAAAAACTGGAGCAGCTACACAGAATAAACCTTTCATTTTATGTGCAAAATACATTTGCATTTGGATTTGCATATAATATTTAGTTATAATTTGTCCATCTTTTACATAAGAACTAACTGTTTTTTCTTTTGATGGATACTTTACTTCTACACAGTAGTCTTCAGATATGCCATCTGGAATTGCCCCAAATATTGGATACTTTCTATTTAATAAAAATCCAGGTTTATTGAACTTAATTTTTTTAAGTTTTTCAATTTCTGCCAAAACCAATGGCTCTAGTTGTCCTCCCCTCGACATGGCCGATGTATCAAATGGTCTTCATGCACCCATGATTAATTCTGGCAAATATCCCTCCTTCCTTTTCGACCTAACGACATCATAAAGTCTAGAAGCAGTTATACGCCCAAATCTTAGTTCATACCATTCTGAACTGTTAGATTGTTCTTTTGATTCCATCTCAGCATTTTTTATATGAATATCTGACATGTGCTTGCTGAGATATTTAATAAATTCGGAAGCATTTCCATTATCCATATTTTTATATTCCTGATACATATGAAAGATTCTAACTGTCTAGCTTAGGTTCTTTAAATAGTAATATTAGTAGCTTTAAGTTATCGAATTATGTTTTGTGTAGTAATCTTTCTAGAAACAATTTAAAACATGGTGGAGTCGCAATTTTTATAAATGAAAATTGTAAATATAATTTCAGTTCTATTGATAAGTTAAAGGGTTTCTGTTGTGAACAGCACATTGAAGTTTGTGGTATTGTTTTACAGGTTAACGACAACAAAATTGCCATAATTACTGTATACAGATCTCCCAGCGGCAATGTTCAGTTGTTTCTTAAACGGCTCCAATTAATTCTTGAATACATCATGTTAAACATTTCCCAAAATATAATTGTTAATGGTGACCTGAATATAGATTTTCTTGTACCATCTAAGAATCGTGATACACTTTTGGACTTATTTAAGGCTTTCAGTCTTAGATTACTTTTAAACGAACCTACTAGAATAACAGAAAATTCTTCGACAGGTGTTGATTATCTCTGTACCACTGCCTCGAGTGGTTTAACTTCCCATTATGTCAGCCATAATGGCGTGTCCGATCACTCAGCGCAAATTTTATGTTACAGGATAAAATGTCCAGTAGCAAATATAGAATATTACTTGACAAGAGTTTATAATGACGAAAATTCACAAAATTTCCTGTATTTTTTATCTGGTGAGAGTTGGCTGGATGTATACAGTGCAGGTACGCTGGATGAGGCTTTCGAGATATTTACATCTACACTTCGATATTATATGGATTTATGTTTTCCTCTAAAAAAGTTCAAAGTGAATAATAACCATCGAAAATGCCCATGGATGACAAATGGTATTCGAATTTCGTCTGCTAATCTGAGGAACTTGTATCAGATCGCCGTGCTTACGAGGAATTCATCTGATTGGAATTATTAAAAAAATACAAAAAAGTTTACCTCGATGTTTTAACTGCTGCCAAACGAATGTTTAATTCGGATATATTTTTGAAATCTGATAATAAATCGAAGGCGGTTTGGAAAATTATAAACAATGATGAATGTAGCAAAGGTAGCGACTGCAATATATCTGAAATTGAATTTAATAATGAGCGAATCATAGATCGAAATAGAATTGCTAAGGTTTTTGGTGATTACTACAACAGTATTTCTACAATTGAATCGAATACGACCTCTCACAATCGCCTTCCCCATGGTAATATCAGTGCTGTGTATCCTACAATGTATATTTCACCAGTTACTGAATACTGCACGTACAATGCTATTTTAAAGTTAAAGAAGTCTAAGTCGTGTGGGGTGGATAGTATATGTTCGCATGTGCTTCGCCTATGTGCTCATTTAATCGCTGGTCCGCTAACATTATTGTTTAATAACTCCATTGATACATGTACATTTCCGAAGATTCTTAAAATTGCAAGAGTGGTTCCTGTTTACAAGTCCGGTAATAAATAATGTTCTGTAAAGAATTATCGCCCAATATCTCTGCTACCCACACTTTCCAAAGTCTTCGAAAGGCTAATGGTAGAGAGGTTAACAGATTTTACTAGCCGACATAATATTATAAGAAATGAACAGCATGGGTTTCAGAAAAGTAAGTCAACTTCCACAGCAATACTGCAATTTATTGAAGATTTGTACTGGCACCTGGATAGAAAAAACAAATGTGTGGGTGTATTTATGGACCTCAGTAAAGCCTTCGATTTAGTAGATCATGCTTTATTATTGAAGAAATTGGAGTCCTATGGATTGCGTGGAAATATTAATTTATGGATAAAATCATATCTACATGATAGGCACCAGATCATTGATGTCAACGGAGCCCAGACTGGAGCATACAGTGTGAGTTGTGGTGTACCCCAAGGATCAGTGCTTGGACCACTTCTCTTTGTCCTTTTCATTAATGATTTACCTAATATTGCTTCTAATGGTCAGATTACTATGTATGCGGATGATACCACCTATTTAAACAGCGGCTTAGACACACCCTCTCTTGTCTCGAAGACGCAGGATATGCTGGACAAGTTCATCGCGTGGTTTGGTCAAAATCATTTGTTACTCAATAGGAATAAAACACTCTTCATCAACTTCTCAACTCAGCCATGGACAACCGAGTCATCACTTTTATTAAAAGCAGATGGCAAATCACTTAAGCAAGTAGCGTGCACTAAGTTCCTTGGTCTATTTATAGACTCAGGCCTGTCATGGTACAATCATACTGAACAGCTTTGCCATACTCTATCTAGTGTGTGTTATGCTCTTTATCGTTTGCGACATATAGCTCACAGAGATGTACTGACAACATATTATTTTGCGGCTTTTGAAGCGAGAGTGAGATATGGTATTGCGTTTTGGGGATGTGCAGCTAGTATGCAGCGTGTGTTTATATTACAAAAAATGGCAATAAGAAATATAATTGGATTGAGAAAATATGATTCTTGTAAACGCTGGTTTAAAGACTTGAAAATTCTTCCGCTACCATGTTTATATATCTACGAGATATTATTATTAGTTTACCGACGTCTACCTCAACTGCCCAGAAATGACCACTTTCACAATTACCAAACACGTCACAGAAACGAACTTATGATGCCTATACATAACCTAGCGCTCACTGAACACAGTCCACTTCTGCCTGGAATTAGATTTTACAATAAGCTCCCACACTACGTAAAAGATACCACAAACGAAAACATGTTTAAAAGAAATGTTAAAAATTATTTGCTTGAACATTGTTTCTACAGCCTCGCAGAATTCTGATTAGTAAGTGTATTGTTGATTTGTTTTGGATAACTTAATTTGTTTTCTTTTCTTTTCTCTTAATTTTAAGATTTTCATTCATTAATGTATTTTTGACTATATCCTATATTCTTCAATGTACCTCAATTGTACATCTCTGTGAATTTTTGGGATTAAATATATTATTATTATTATTATTATTATTATTATAGATCAACTATTTCCCCACTGCTATTTGGAAATGCTGACACTACTGCCTTGTGAAATGTTGTTGTCTTGGGTTCTAGTGGAGGCGGTGTCTTGCCAGTTGACATAGCTAATGTTGCGTACTTTGTTGATTGGCCTACTTCTGCAAGGGCTGGCTTCTTCCAATAACATGTTGTTGATGTTACTTCTACTTCTTCACTTCTTCTGTGTAACCACATTAAAAATGCTACTGCATGTTTACAACCCCCTACAAATATAAATTAAATAAATATTTACAAATCCTTAATAAACATACCTTCTGCAGCAGCACAATCTATACATTCACAGCTAATAACGTCCTCTTCAGTTTCATTTATAACAGCTGACACTTTATATTGTTTACTATGAATTTTATGTTCAGGTGCTATTCGTGCATTTACAATGCATATATTACCATCTCTTTTTAATTGAACATAGCCAATTGCCTTATCTCCATAATCAGTTTTACTGGCCCTATTGTGAATATATTCGTTACAAATTACAAAATAGTAATAAATTCAACCTTATTTTTACATTCTGTATTTCGGTACTCAAAAACTTCGAATTTGTAGCAAAGAAAGCGGTTATCATATCTAGGTCCACTGCCGGTAAACTATCGGATGAAGCTTTCTCGAAACCTCGCTCCATTTTATTATGATTCGTTAGATATGTAGATAAAAATAAAATATCGTCAAAACGAACTGAAACATTTGATTGCTCAACATAAATAATATAAACGTCTTATCGTCAAAACGTCTTTTTTCTAATAATTATCACTGTCAACACACCTATCATTCCCCATAGCTAATGCTATAGATTAATGCTTCTACACTACTACGTTTGTCTTTGATGTATTCTTACAAGTTTGAGCCAATAAAAAGAAGTACCATTATCACGTCACTAAACGCGCGATTTACAAATAATCGGTTTTATTATTTTTTTGTGCAATTCCAGTAACACTAAAATTATAATTTTTGCTGCTACCTACATCAGATTATAATAATCTTTCATAATATAATATTTATTAACACATTTAAAAAAACGGGACGGCCCCATTATTTTTTAGTTGCATGCTTTGTTAATAAATACAGGTCAACTTCTATAACACTGCTCAACAGGGTTTTTTTTCTTACACTCTGATACGTGTACGTTATGGACTTTTTCACTTTGTAATTCTGAAAATATTTTCAAAAATTGGCTATCACGTCAGGTTTATGAGAAATGTTTTTTTAATACATATATATATATTTGGCGAGAACAAAAGTATCATTCGATAAACTGCTACTTTTGCTGTACAAACTACCTTCGCATTTTCCAGTAAAAATAAGGATAAAATTATCTATTCTAATTTACCTTCTGCCACTCGTTCAGTTCCTCATTCGGAAGCTTTGCCAGTACCAACTCCTATGGATGTTTCGAGCCAAGAATATATTGAAACCGAGATAAAAGAATACATTTCAGAGTTGTCAAACTCACAAGAAGAATATTTGCCATCTCAATTAGAATTAAATGACCTACTTCGAGATCGCAGAAATCTTCCCAGCCAACATAAGTACGGCCTATAGGAAATCCCATTAGGATGTAGTGGATTTTCTAAGGAAATCCAGGTCTATAACTCTGGGACATCACGGGTGGTGCAAAAAGGTTTAGCCCACGGATGTCCTTTAGTTTGCCCTAGAGGCTGTCCTTATATTTATTCGTAGGCCCATGAAGGTATTTATATGGGATGTGTTAGGTCGAGGCATACGGATAAAAGAAATTAGTTTGTCAGGTTGACATTTTACGCGCTATTATTATAAATACAACTGCAACTGCTTTCGTTCCCCACAAAATAAGATTAAGCGATACTGTATCCCTTGATAAAACTGTTGAAAGAACGTACAATTATAGAAATACACTTTAAAAGTTGAAATGTTAACAAGTTTGAGACATTTAAATGTCAAATATAGACAATTTTGACATTTAAATGACAAGTATGAACAAATTCGACAAGAATATGTCAAATGCGGACAAGATTGACGTTCAAATGTTAAATATAGATAAGTTTGACAATCAAATGGTGAATATGCATAAATTTGACATTTAAATGTCAACTGCAGAGAAATTTGAGCTTTCGTATAAACAAATTTGCCAATCAAATCTGAAATATAGACAAGTTTAACATTAAGAAGTGAAATATTTTTGAGAACCTCTTCAACGGCTGGCAAAATTAACTTCTCTCCGATACTATGCGGTTTTCCAGATTTTGCTATAAGTAGCGATATATTGTAGGACGTCCGCAAACCATCATCGTTTCTTTGTGACGTCGAAGCGAACATTCTGTCCAGTGTGGGTCTCTTCTGAAGTTTATCTTTGAGTGTTTGAAAGTATTTCAAATCTTTATCTGTTTTATCATGGTGACATCTTCTCAGATGATCCTGCAGCTTAGATGGTTTCATAGCATCATTGTCCAAAACTTTTTTGCATAAAAGGCGCATAGGCAATTGTTTGTCCGACAATGATGGAATGAAGCCAAACTTCAAATAATCAACGCTGTACTGTCTACATTTCTTTTAGATTCGGACATGGCATCAGTCATCTGTCGGCAAAATGAATCTATTTTAATAAGACATAAAGTCAAGCAGCTGTATATTAAAAAATCGAAGTCAAATTTAAATCGTATGGTCTTAGATTTTGTGGCAGGCATAGGTGTACAACCATTATAAATGTCGAATGATCCTTTTGCTCACACCAAGTCATAGGTCTTACAAATGACATAGCGCTGTTCTTACCATTCGACCAGCCCCTCATCCTCAGAGTAACAGCACACCGTGCCCAGCAAATGTGAGGAGCCCATTTCTTGTCCTGATATTTAATTATTAGACCAAAATAGTGAAAATATACATTTTCTATTAAAGACGTAATATTTCGTTTATGTCTTTGGGCAAGAAATTCTCCACATACATAACAGAAGCTGTTGGGATTATTTAGTTTGTATAATGATCTTCATTGTATAAATCATTGGCTTCTATAAAGTGTTTTATCCTTTCTCTGGCACTACATTTTGTACGAACCTTATGTAGGTACTTTGTTGTCGCGAATGGTATAGAGAGTTGTGTGTCACTGCCACTTTGGGTAAACTTGATTACAGAGATTCATAATGAGTCTTTCAAATAAATCACAGACCATGATATCTTCATGGCAATCTAAACTTGATGATTTTACACATTTTTTTTGAGCTAATAGATACTGTCCAGTCCATCTTTCCTTTGACCTAGCATGACAAATAATAACTCTCTTTAAAGATGTATCTTTCGGGTATTGCCGTGGTTGTTGTAACAAACTTGACGTTTCGCTGATCATACTGTCAGCTTCTTCAGAAGTTTTCTAAAGACTGATGTTGATGTCTTCTGCTCCTCGTAAATATACCCAGTCCCTGTTCCGCTCCAGTGATGCGTATCCGTTCCAGTCCGCTGAACCGTATCCGTTATCGTTCTCTGATCCGTGTCCGATGCTTCTCCTCGATTCGTGTTAGATGATCTCGGATGCGTCCTCGTTGGTCCTTGTTGCTTCGGGCTCTCAAGCGCTAACTTCCATACCTTACTCAATCTGTATCCGTCTTCTCGGTTGAAGTTGTTCGGATTCTTCATTATTTCCAGGGATTCTCTTACTATCCGTGGGTAGTAGTGATTGCTTTTGGCTAGTATCTTCACGTCATTGTAGTCGATTACGTGACTGCTTCCGGTGTGGTAGTGTTCAGCTACTGCAGATTTTCCAGTATTTCCCTGTTCGACATCTCTGCGATGCTCTTTCACTCAGCTGCTCTGAAGTTGGTAGATGCCTTTAGCTTGTAGTCTCGGTATGGAGTCTTTGTTGGAAGGAAGCAGTTCTTTTATTTTCTTGACTGTGCTGAACCTGACGTTGACGTTCTTCTTCTCCAGGGTTTTCTTCAGCCTGTCCGTGACAGGTGTGCGTATCCTATTGGCTTTAGTTCTGAGTCATCCTTCTGTTTCTTTTTGGCTCCGGCTAATCTCCGAATCTCCTGTGATTTGTAACCGTTCTTCTGGAGTGCACATGTTGAATTTCCTCGGTTTTGTTGGTAGCATCATTAATCATTTCCGCTCTATGTAGTAGTGTAGTGCCCAGGGATCTTTTCTGTTGTGGATGATGATGTGAGGTTGCGTGTAGATATCGGTCCGTATGCGTCTTCTTGCGGTATACTCCATGTCCCAATTTTCCACTGTCGTTGCGTTTTACCAATACATCCAGAAAAGGTAAGCAGCCATTCTCTTCTAACTCCATCGTAATGTTGATGTTGGCATGTTGTCTGTTGATGTGTTCCTTGAATGCGTGTAGATTGTCCATACCGTGAGGCCATATCACGAATGTGTCGTCCACGTAGCGGTACCAGCATTTCGGTTTCTTGTCACTAGAGCTGATGGCTTGTTCTTCAAAGGTTTCCATAAAAATATTAGCGATGACTGGTGAGAATGGTGATCCCATGGCTGTGCCGTCTTTCTGCTCGTAGAAATCTCCATTCCATAGAAAATAAGTGGTGTTTAAACATAGTCTTGCGAGGTCAATTATATCCTCTTGTAGTCCTTGTGGTATAAACCGTTGTCTGATGAGTTCTAGGG
This sequence comes from Holotrichia oblita, assembly GCA_023690525.1. Taxonomy (NCBI): domain Eukaryota; kingdom Metazoa; phylum Arthropoda; class Insecta; order Coleoptera; family Scarabaeidae; genus Holotrichia; species Holotrichia oblita. Next base: position 215,278,936 of record CM043015.1, read on the forward strand.
TTTCTTCCACTGGCACGTTGGTAAAGAGCGATTCCACGTCGAAACTCACTAGTATGTCTTCTCTGGTTACTTCATGTTCATGTAGAATCTCCACAAAATGTTCAGAGTTCTTTATAAAACTGCTTGTCAATCCCACGTACTGTTGTAGTTGTTTGGCAACATATCTGGCTAGTTCGTAAGTCGGGGATCCACAGGTGTTCACAATCGGTCGTAGAGGGTTTCCAGTTTTGTGTATCTTGGGTAGTGTGTGCAATAGCGAAATTTAGTCCTTTCGACAGTACTCTGGTCTGTTCTTCAGATAACGGTTGGTTGGTGAGGCTCACGACAGTCTTCTTAGGGTCCAATTCTGGTAGTGCTACGGTCTTCTTTTGAGATAGCTTCTCAAATTTCTTGGTCTCCTTTCTAGTAGCGTTGTTGAGGTGATGTTCTGCGTGTTCGTAACTAATCCGGTCTACCGTTTTCCCAATATCCTCAGGTAGTAGTCGGCCTAATTCCAAATGTAGCTGGTAAAGTTCGATGGATACTAAATTGAGTTCGTAGTATGTGCGGCGCACTCTTTCCCGTGTGAGTGCTTTTCTGCTCGGCGAATAATTCTGTTAGCAGTGGTGGTCCTAAGATGATGTTGTATCTTCACGAAATTTGGTATCACATCCTGGTCTCGGCAGCGTCGTAGAAATGCTAGCGAGGCTTCTTGCATAACTTGTCCAGTTTCCTGGTCTTCTGGTAGATATCCTCGCCGTAGAGGCGTCCAATAATCGAATGTAGGCTTTCACGGCCACTGTTCCATAAAGATGTATCTTTCGGGTATTGCCGTGATTGTTGTAACAAACTTGACGTTTCGCTGATCATACTGTCAGCTTCTTCAGAAGTTCTCTAAAGACTGATGTTGATGTCTTCTGCTCCTCGTTATATAGGTATATCCATAACTCTCTTCCCTTTCGAAACGGGAACGTCATCTGACAGATACATGAACTGTCCACCTTTAGTAGCAGCATCATCAGTATTATACCACATTTCATCTAGATAAATAGTATAATTTTTTCGGAATATCATTAACTTTTATTAAAATTTTCATTCATATAAAATCGAAACGACAAGAAAGAAACGAAAGTTAAACAAAACAAAATTAAATTTAAAACAGTCTTACGATTATTCATTCAAAAAAAGTATAACAAGATATCTTTCATGTTCTATTTTCAGTCAAAAAGACGTTTTCGACGCTAACCAAGCGGAAACGTCAGAAATCGACGTCAAATCCGAAGCGCTAACCGACATTTATTACGATGAATCGTTCACGGCGGAAAGTCCCTCACGATGCGAGGATAGCCTTCAGGAGCCGTCAACGTCGGTTTTCGCGGCGACGACGCCAGCCGTCGCGAACACTTCCTCGAACGCGTCGTCGTTCGATTGTTCGCCGCCGAAACGAAAAAGGAACGAGGTCGACATGTCCCGGATGATTACCTCGATATCGTCCGATATTCGAAGCCTGCTCGATCGTTCGGTAACCGCCAGTGATACTCACTTCTATCATTCCGTTGCGTTCGAAATCGAGAGATTAGACGAGGATAGTAAGGATCTAGTGAAGGCCGCCATCTGGCAGGTGCTTTATAAAGTTAAGTCCGCTAAGAAGAAGAATGTAGATTTAAGTTTGGAAGATGTGTTTAAATAGTAATAAAGATGTGTTTAATTGTAAGGATTTGTTTCTTTTTAACATATCAATATTTCAAGGTATCACCAATTTATTTCTAATATTCAGGAAATGGAACACACATTTCTCTCAGTGTACGCGAGAACAACTAACTAAAATGACCGACGTCAAAATAAGTGACAAGTAAGTATGTAAAACAAATGAGCTAAGCACTCTTGCTTGAGTAAATTGATATATCTGGGCATTTTAGGTACGGGGCCTAATTAAATTGTTATCACTTATTCATCTTCCATTTTAGATATAGAAACACACTAATACAGATTAAAAAAGAATCTTTTGTAGAATCAGAATATCTAAGAAAATATATGTATATCTTTTCATTTAAAGAAATCTACTTTCCGAAGTTTTTGAACACCCTGTATAATCTTACAGAGAAGAACTTCAAATTTTGTGTAATTAGACAATATCAGCTGTGCGTATGCAAAATGTCATTCGTCTCTTTTACTCCTACGTGACGTAATATCACTATAAACTAAGATCGGTATCTGTCACTTTTTTTCTTTAATTGCAAATAACTCAGAAGGAGTGGTATTTAGGTATAGGGTATGATATATGAAATATGTGTAAAATTTATCATAGAAGCTGAATTTGTAATTTATTTTATAGCATGCTATTTAAAAAAATTGTAGTTGATGCCCACTTCCGGTTAACCGGAAGTGATATTTATTCAAAAATATTTTCACGTGATAGTTCCTATTCAACCATATCCAACTGAAAAATTTTCTTTTAAAATTCCGTTCCGTTTGTATAATACTTTTAATAGACCATTCTCACCAATCACCCTGTATATAGTTGCCTGTCGGCAGAGCTGTGCTAATTGTAACTAGTTACAGTTACTATGCAGATAAATACTTTTAGGTACAGTTACACTTTGATACGAGTAACCTAAACACAATCACAATTAATTACAGTTACACAGGATAGGGAACTGTAATTTATGATAAATACAGTTACGAAGTTATGATATTATTATGTCTAGTAAGTGATGAAGCACTTCTATTAATAGTTACTTGTCCTTTTTACTTCTTGAATTATTTATTTGTAAACATATATTTAATTACGCTTAGTATTAGATTTAGTGTCGATTGTTTATACAGGGTGCCCACCTAGTACGTAAAGTAAGTCCAATCTCTTGGTTAATAAGAAAGATAATTGAAACTTTTTTTATTTCGCGTGTCTAATTTTCTCAAAATCTACAAACCTAAAATAATGCCGATTATACAGGGTGCTCCATTTCTTCTACACAGGAAGCAACTTTGTTTTTTTAAATACAAACCTATGTATATTTTTTATAATTCATTTTGAATCTACATGAAAAATAAAAGGGACTTGTATGGTATTCATATGAAAAACCTGACGGTCTTTGAGATATTTGACTTACCTACTATGTTTTTCTAGTAAATTATTGTCAATTACAATATTGCAAATTTTGCGGTTACGCTAATTAACGGAGAAGTTATTTTTAGAGAAAATGTTAGGCAATAATGGTTCTTCAAAACAACATTTCAGAAACTGATCTACAGTATAAGGGGTGCCCAGAAAATGTTGTCAAATTTAAGGAAGCAAAATATGAAAAATTTCCGTTAATTCAAATGGAACACGCTGTATATAATTGATTAGTAAAATGCAGAATTAAATAATATTAAGAAATGAAATCAACAATTTCTTGAAATTTTCGCCAATATTTCCAATATTGAAGCGCACAAATATTGTTATTTACCTGATGCATATTTGCGTAAAATGCAAAATTTGAATTGGGCTCTAGATATATAATAATAATAATAATAATATCTTTATTGACACATCATCGTACACAAAAAAAAGAAATAGAGTAAAATGATTACGATCTACAACATAAGTATATAATACTATACAGTCGATTCCGCTTAATCGGGACACAAAAGGAAAATGCATTTCGCACCAATAATCCGGAGGTTCCAATAAACCGGAGACCATGAATTAACCCAAAGAAAAACATCTCAATGCGCATTGACTAGTTTACTTACAAACATATACATACATACATTTATTACAGGGGTTTTAATACATAATAAAAATGCGTAAACAATACATAAATGAAAACAAAATGCGAGTTATGTAATAATGTAGGTATATGCGTATACATATTGGTGTATGTAGATAGACATAATATGTGTTACATACATGTTCTACAAAGGATGTATGCAAAAAACGAGAAACGAAACGTAAAAAAAATTAAGTCGTCTTATTTAACAAGTAGGGGAGAGTGGGGTAAGTTGACGACCTTAAGGGAGATTTGATTTCAGTCACAACATACTACAAATTAAATGGAAATGCATAATATTTCAGAGAACACAATATATTAGTAACAAAAATACATAAACAATAAATGAAAATTCGTAAATTTAAAAAAGAAAAAAGCAAAAAATAAGCTTCTATACTTTCGTCATCTTACCCCATGGGTAGTGTAAGATGACTAATTGTGTGGGGTAAGATGACGATTACAAGCAAATATCACTTTTTGTCCTATCTTTTTTTTTTGTGGATGGTTCCGGTTCTTTTCTTTTGCTGTTCCATTTCTTCAAGAGCTAATTTAACTGGAGTTGATGTAATAACAGATGTTTTCTGACGTTTCCTATTTGTAACTGGTCTATTATAGGTTGGAAGAGGCCTAATTTTCCACAAATTTTTGCGATTGCCTTTTTTGCATGGTTGGCAAGATAACGGTGTCAACTTTTCATTACTTGCTGATCCAACTAAATTTGTGTGAGACGATGGAGAATGAAAATTTTGTTTGCTAGTTGAGGGTGGCGGTGTGCTGTGTCTGATCATTCTACGTTTATAATTTTCAAGTGGCTCGTTATCTGAGTCACCTGTATCCGAAGATGACTCTTGTGTTTCTATGGGTATTTCTGGCTGTGATAATAAATGTCTTTCTGTAACAGTTGATGGAGCAAAATCAACGTCACTGAATACCCCAGGGTTATATGGTTCAATACCACATGCTGCAAAACCCTTCATAGCAACGCCGATAGTTGCTGCTTTAATATATGCGTCCCCAAACAATCTTCCGATTTCTTTGTCAGTGATCGCTTTGCCTGGATTATTAATCATAAAGTTATCACAACTCTGATTGAAATATGTTTTTAAAGGCCCAAAAAAGACACATCAAGAGGTTGTAGCCGATGTGTCGTATGAGGGGGAAGACCTAACATTACAATTCCTTGTTTTCTGCAATAATTTATTCCCTCTAAAGATATATGAGAACTATGATTGTCAACTAAGAGTAACACTGGTTTCTCTTTAGTTGGATGTGCATATTCAGAAAAATGCTGAAGATATTGAACAAATGATTCTGTATTCATCCAACCAGTGCTATGTGCTATGCCCTTGGTGTTTGGCGGACATCCATTAAGCAACTCAGGTCGCATCCGAACACGACCAAATACCAAAAATGGGGGTATGAAAACTCCTTGCGCGTTCATAGCACAGACGACAGTTGTATTGCGTCCTCGTTCTGCTGAAACGATTTTTGCTACTCTTCGACTACCCGTTGGTGATAGAACTTTTGGTAGTTTTGACGGAACAGTAGATAAACCGGATTCGTCAGCATTGTGTATTCGGTCAGCGCTGAAGTTATATTTTTGCTTCACTTCTGCTAGTAGGGTAAAAAATGACTGCTGGTTTATTAAATCCAATTAGTCGACCTATAATAATATAATATTAATACTGCTAATTAAATATATTTAACACAATTCACTAACCTATTGATGTTGATTCAGGTGTTCTAATGCTCAGTTTGTATTTTGCCATAAAAATATATGCCCAGTCCTTACCAGCCATTTTATTTCTGTTATTAAATCTGTGAGTAATAGAATTTATTTCTGCATACTGGTATGCCAATTGTCGGAATTGCAATAGCGTCAAACCAAATGCTCTGTCATTTAAATCTGTAATATACTCTTTAAAATCACGTTCTTCTTGCTCTGAAAACATTTTCCTGAAGCGTCCTCCATGTAGCGGCAGCTGGATATTGTTGCGACGCTTAGAAACATATCTACGGAGAGTAGCTTCTGGAATTCCAAATTCGGTACTCGCTGAATTGCATGACATACGGTTTTCTATTACTGCTTGAATAGCATTATTCATGTGATCCTCATTCCAGTTTCTGCGACGAACATTTAAATTTTTTAGTTGTGGGGTAGGTTGGCGAACTCGTCGTCTTGCCCATCGTCAGCTTACCCCATTGCCTTGTTAACCTTGTTTTGCGGCACCAACAAAAATGTGCCGGTTAGCGTCAGCATTTCGAGTACCAGAAATAAAGTGCACATAGGCAAGTAATCATAATAAAATTGACAAGCGAATCTTACCTTGTTTTTTTTGTTGAATGCTTATTTATCGCGCTAAAAACTTATAACTTTAGAGGCACGAAATAAATAACCGGCATTATGTTTTTACGAGTGATGACAGAGACATCTACCTCTGGAAGTTATAACTACATCAAAATCTGCATAAACTGCAGTGCATATATTACAGGCATCTGTTTAAGAGATGGAAATATTCAGCATTCGTCATCTTACCCGGCTCGCCGTCTTACCCCACTCGCCCCTACGAATCAAGAGTACTTTGCTTTCTTTTATTAATTGACTTAGCATTAACAAAATTCGAGCACGTTACAAGAGCGTCCAAAGGACTTCCCTCATTCTCTTTCTGCAAGAAAAATTGTCTCAACTGCTCAATGCACTTTCGAGCTTCTGGCAAAGTAGCTGGCGTAGGCTTGATTTCTTCTTCGGAGTCGGAGTCAGTATTTTCAGCTTCCCGTGGGCGTTCTTTCATTTCATCAACGATATCTTCATCAAGATTTTCCTTTTCGTCGTAGCAACTTACATCTTTGTCTACATCGATGAATTCGTCTAGATGTTGTATTCCTGTCTCCTTTAACACAATGTCATCGTTAAAATCTTCATCTATTTCTTCGGGGCTTTCATTCAAACTTTGTAAGTTTAATTTAAAATTGCAATGGGAAAAACAATTTTGTATTGTTCTGCTATCAATATCTCTCCAGCTATCTGCAACGAAGTTTGCGGCTTGAAGAATGTTAACTTTACCGCTTACATCTTTAGCATTCGAGTTTGAGTCCAATAAATTTTCTTCAATTTTGTCTAAAACGAAATTTATCAGATTAGCTCTATACTTACTTTATAAGTTTTTAATAATACCCATGTCCAAGGGTTGAGTCAGTGATGTTGTGTTTGGTGGCAGAAATTCAAGGGTTATGTTTTTTAGAGTGTCGGTATAGGGATGAGCAGCACAATTGTCTAAAATCAGAATTATCAGTCTGGATTGGCGTTGCAATTCCTTATCCCAACGTTTCAGCCAATCTAAAAAAATCAACGATGTCATCCATGCATTCGAATTAGCATGGTATTCAACGGGCAATCTCTTAATATCCAACTCTATAAAACAGCGAGATCGTTTGCTTTTTCCGATGACAAGCAATTTTTTCTTGTCATTCCCCGTCATGTTTGTACAACATAAGACAGTTACTCTTTCCATTGCTTTTTTTGAACCTGCTAAATTTTCCTTTTTAAAACAAAGAGAACCGTCTGGAGTTGCTCTGTAATAGAGGCCCGTCTCATCGGCATTGTAAATGTTTTCCGGTGAAAATTCGTTCATAATTTCAGGAAGCCTTTCGAGTTTCCACTTATCAGCAGACAAAACATCAGCACTTGCTTTTTCTCCATGAGCTTTCTTAAACTTGATGTCGTGTCTTTTTTTCCATCGAGAAAGCCACCCCTCAGTCGCCTTAAAATTCTGATGGCTCTCACCCAGCTTCTTTGCAAACTCTTCGGCTTTATATTTTAACATAGGTCCAGATACACGAACACCTCTTGTAGTAACAATGCCGAACCATTTGCTGAGCGCTTCGTCAACTTCAGCATCTTTTCCTTCTCGTTTACGTTTTCTTCCCTGCATTCCACGCCCACTCGCACCTGCGGAGTTAATTTGTTTTCTGAGTTCCCTTTCATTTGCTCGAATTCGCACAATCGTAGTTTTCGGTACCTTTAAAATTTCTGACAAGCTCCGATTCGATGTGTTTGGATGCTCTCTTATTTTGTCTAACAGTTCCACTTTTTGGACAACACTCAAGTCTTTACGGGGCATTTTGAACAAACTAGCACGCACGTAATTTGTAATCTACATACAATGTATGTAATTGTATTACAATCTCGGAGGAGCACGCACTACGAAATGAGTCGATTCGATTTACATTTCGCTTCTCGGGGAATTAGGGAGTTCCCCCGACTATCCGATGTTTTGTTTACGTTTCGCTTCTCGGAGAATTAGGGAGTTGTCCCGATTATCCGATGTTTTGTCCCGATAAAACGATGAACTTTTACTTATTTTTGATTCCGTTTTATTAAAAATGTTCCAATAAAGCGGTTGTCCCAATTATCCGAGGACCCAATTAAGCGGAATCGACTGTATTACAGTTTTCATATACAATACATAAACACGTATACATATACGATGACATTCAAAAGGATCATCATCAGGTGAAATCCTGTTCTTCCTGATGATCTTACGATTTAGAAAATAACAAAAAAAGGCATTAAAATTAAAATTAAAATGACAGCTTAATAACGAGAATGCTCACCAACAACTCGCAACAGAAAAAAAGAAATTCCAAGAAAACAAAAGTCAAGAAAAAGTCAACATAGAAGTCATGTATTAAGACGACCTTACTCGCTGCTCGGACATCAGGATCGCAGTGACAGCCCGCTTAAATGTATGGAAAGATAATGATTTGCTCTGAAGAGACAGGTGGTTCCATATATTTGCACAAACACACTTAAAGCCTCTTTTAAACTGCTGAGTAGAGTGACAAGGAACATCAATGAGATCCCTTCTGCGAATATTGATGTTGTGCACATCAGTTCGAAATTTAATTTTCTCGACTAAATATGGTGGCGTACCAGAATTTAGAATTTTATACAAAAAGCAAGAAAAGTGTAACTGTCTTCGTCTTGACATATTTAACCAATTTGCTTCAATGAGTTTATGTGAAATTCTATGACCCCTTCTAATACCAAATATAAATCTAAGACATGAGTTTTGTAAAACCTGAAAAAAAAGATTGTTCAGATCTACGTTTAAACTTTCAATAGCCGTCGCGGCATCCCCAACATGAAATGATTTAGATACCTGAGTGTCATCTGCATACAAGTGGAAAGAGCATGAGAACCTGTGAAAGAAAAATAAATGGGAAGTGTAAATTGAAAAAAAGCAATGGGCCCAGTATGGATCCCTGTGGCACTCCGGATTTTATTGATTTAACATCAGAAGATAAATTGTTGAGAAGGACCTGCTGGCCTCTGTTGTGTAAATAGTTATAGAAAAACAGTACCGCGTTGGAACTTAAACCAATATAATGGAGAATGGATAATAGTAACGTATGATTAAGTCTATCAAATGCTTTCGAGAAATCTAGCAATACTACAGCAGTTATGCGAACTTAGTTCAGTCGTACGTTATCGCGATTACTGAATTTAAATTCGAATTGCTTCCTCACGCACCATATTCGCCAGATTTATCCCTCACGGATTATTGGTAAAAGATTTGCCAACAATGAAGAGGTGGAGTGTGCGGTTGATGGCTATATTGAAGAGCTCGACGATTCTCACTATTAAAAGAGTATCGAACATCGCTGGAAAAAGTGTATCGAACTGAAAGGAAACTACATAGAGAAATAAAGGCGCTTTTTCCCCATTTTTTTTGTGTTTTCTTTGTTAGGTCGGATACTTCTGAGACTACCATCGTATTGAATCGTCCGTACTCTTCGTTAAACTATTCTAACTTCCTACTAGAATAAATTTATTTAGTCCTGTTTAATTAATCTTTACATTGTTTATTTGCGCCTTGCAGTGTTTTATAAAAATAAAATTTGTAGGATCCCAAGATGAAAACAAGTTATGAATATATATTCCATTCATGTCGCCGCGCGAGTTGTTTTCATAACATCCACACAGTCTGCCGTTAAGGCGACCTCTTAACCTGAATAAACTCCTTATTCTGAATAGGTATATCATTCACCATCACCGACGTCTCTACCTCCTCCATTCCGTTCGTACAACTGCCTGCAATATACAGGGTGAGTCACGACTATTCCCTCGGTCTCTTGTGTCTAAACGCTAAAAGATATGAGTTTCAAATTTCAGTCAAATATGTAGGACGATAAGGAGCACATTTTAAAATTATTTGCAAGTATACTGGGTGATTCAAAAAAGTATAGCATATTAAAGTTAGGTTATTTTTAATGGAATACTCTATATTGTATACCATTTTTGGATTCTACGTTATAAACTAGGATAACTTTGTTCATAGTTCCCTATATCTATCTGCCGCCAATTTCGAGAAAATTTGATTTTTATGAAAATGTTGGCTTTCGCGAAAAAAATAAAAACAGGAAAACTGTATGACTTGAACAATTTACATTTGTAAGAATGTATTTTGACAAAGCGTGCTTTCAATAAACCGATAGAGTATTTTGATATTGGCTACATGACATCAAGCAAAACAATTTATACTTTATATTTTTTCGACAATCAATAACTCTTAAGTTAAATGGACATCCTGTATTTATCCATGGTATGTGAAAGTATATTAAACCCCCTACCAAAAACTATAAAGATGCCTATATCTAAATTTAACGATTAAAAGGTTATTAACGAAATTCGTCAAAAACGCTCTAAAGCTGATGCTTTTTCTCATCTAAATAGGCTATGCTTTCTAATTACTTGTGTGTGGATAATTATATTCCTTGTAAGTTGTATTCTAATGGTAAATAAAGCTGGAAATTATGTTGAAATAATTTGAATATCCGATTAATACATTATTAAAGAATAAGATAATGTTCAAATGAATCATTCAAGTAATATTGACTATTCGTCGAGTATTTAAACATTATTTGTTTGACTCGAACGAATATTCGCATATCAAAATGTCGAAAACTCCCCTTTTAGTTTATAATATATTGATATATTGCACGTTGGTAAGTTATGGTATGGTAGAATTGAAAATAAAGTAATTAAGTAACTGATACTGATAAACAAATTAATAAAATTACAAATATGTTAGACAAAAAAAATTAGTAAATAAAAAGTAAAATTGTCAACGACATTCAATTTTAACATATTCGATTGAAATTAATTTAATAAATTCTTCTCAAAAAATGTCTACTGTACTAAATCTTCGTTTGAATTGAATAAATATAAATAAATTATCTAATGAAAAAGATTACAGTAGATGTTCACATTGATTGACGATCTTATTCTTATATATGTTATAAGGAAAAGAAGAATCTTCTTCTGTAAAATGCCTGAAGTGGTTGAATGAAATACATTTTTTGTTAACATTATTTATAATACAGATAAAAATCGGTAACGCCAACACCCCAACGCTTAATTAATTCATTCAGGACACATATTTCGGGGGCCAGTAGGCACATTTTTATTTGTATTATGCGAGACCACAGGCTTTGAAATAACATTATTTTTTTAGTTTCATATATTCAGGAATGGTAGGTAGAATATTGTTTGTTGGTTTTATTCTTCATCTACTAGACGTAATAATTGTTTAAAATATATGATTTATACGTATGATAATGACAGTCGCAACTAGATGAACATACGCTAATTTTAAAGCAGCATGGCCTCCTATTTATATGAAAAAAGTATCGGTTTTATGAGGTTTTTGAAGAATTTCCTTAATAACATTTTAATCGTTAAATTCAGATATAGACATCTTATTAGTTTTTGGTAGGGGGTTTAATGTGCCTTTACATAGGATGGATAGATACAGGGTGTTCCATTTGACTTAAAGGAGTTATTGATGGTTGAAAAAATATAAAGTATAAATTGTTTTGCTTGATGTCATGTAGCCAATATCAAAATACTCTACTGGTTTATTGAAAGCACGCTTTGTGAAAATAACTTCTCACAAATGTAAATCGTCCAAGTCATACAGTTTTCCTGCTTTTAACTTTTTCGCGAATGCCGACATTTTCATAAAAATCGAATTTTCTCGAAATCGGCAGCAGATAGATATAGGGAACTATGAACAAAGTTATCCTAATTTATGACGTAGAATCCAAAAATGGTATACAATATAGGGTGTTCCATTAAAAATAACCTAACTTTGATATGCTGTACTTTTTTGAATCACCCTGTATACTTGCAAATCATTTTAAAATGTGCTCCTTATCGTCCTACATATTTGACTGAAATTTGAAACTCTTATCTTTTAGCGTTTAGACACAAGAGATCGAGGGAATAGTCGTGACTCACCCTGTATATACAGGTGATTGGTGAGAATGGCCTACTAAAAATATTGAAAACCTAAGTTCAAGTGGAGTTCAACTAAACGGAAGTTCAACTAAACTTGAGTTTAACTTTTTGGTCTGTTGTATAAATGCTGTTTAGATTGAGTTTAGCTAAGCTGCACAGACGAACGTTTTCATCCTGTTAATAGCAAGTTTGAAACGTCAACGGCATCAACTGTCACTAAGACTGTTACTTTTATTTGTGTTTTGGTTTGGTGTCTACATATGAAGCGAGTAAGTATTATTTATCTGATTATTGCGTAAGTAGTGGCCCTTATAAATTACTAGTGAAACCTAAGTCTTAGATATTATGTCAGGGCAAAGTTTATAATTATACTTGTTATTGTGTAGGTATTCACTGGTGTGAGGACATTTGGTGGTAGACTTGTAGGTGAACGGTGCCATGAGTACGCAAAAAAGAGCAGCTACCTTTAACACCAAGGAGGAAACTCTTCTGGTAAATTTGGCCAAGAAATATAAAACTATTTTAGAGTGCCAACAAACTGATATGAAGAGCCACCAGGTAAAGTCTGTAACATGGGGAAAAATAGAGTCCGAATTTAATGGGCTTTCTGCGGAAATGTACAGACCACGAGAGGTATTGACAAAAAAATATGAAGACATTAAGAAAAGGGTAAAAAAAAAGAGAGGAAAAGTGTTACGCTCGTAGGACTGGTGGTGGTCCTCCCAAGCAGTCAATATTTATTGAAGTCGATACAGCGGTCAAAGAAATATTGGGCACCAGAATTGAAGGTAGACTATCGGAGTTTGATGGTGATGCAGAGAGTAAGTTCTATATCAATACCTGATGATTATTTAGTGAAATGTATGTATATGATGATAGTTCAATACGAAGGTAGCAAAATACAAGGCGATATTGATGGTATCTCTCCAGAATCATACATGGAAGAAGATGGTAAAAAAATACCATAAAATAACAACCTTTCTATCAATTATTTTGTAGAACATGAAGAAGACTGTGAACCTAATGAAGTGATAAAACTGGTAATGGTTATCGAAGATCCATCAACACAATTGGATTTTGAAAATCATGAAAATTATGGTACACAAACGAAGGTAGGATGGTAAACAATATATACAGTTTGTCCCTGGATTGGTTTACAGCTGGAGTTTTTTTGTCACAAATTTTGCGAAAAAATATCAAAGAAAATATCCATGCTTTTGTATATTTTAGGTTACTTTTCTTTTTAATTTCTTTATTTAAAAAAAGGGTTAATTTTTTAATCCTAATTGCAGATTCGTTGTTTGGAAAACTCAATCATAAAATGTTATTCCTTTAGAATATTTTTTTCTGTTGTAAATTCATTGGGACAACTGTATACTATTGATAACAAATATTTTAATAAAAATTTAGTTTCAGAAAACACTAATTGGGCCAAGTACACTCCGAAAATGCTGAAAACCATAAAATCTAAGGCATTAGGAATAAATAACAGCAGTGGTAAACATAACATTATCATCTTGTTCTGTAATGTGATCATGTACTTTATTGTAGGAAACACAAAAATTGTTGAACAACATGGTATCACACGTCGGGTTTCCCAGTGGGCTGAAGCCAAAAGCCAAATTGGAAGTGTCAAAAAATAAGTTATTGGAAAAAGAGCATGAGCTCAAGTTACAGTTTATGAGAGAAAAGCATGAACTGGAACTTGAGCTTATGAGGAAAAAGCGGCACATGAAATGAAATTAATGGAAGAAGAGAGTAGGGCAAAAGTGGAAGCTATTCAGAAAAAAAAATTGTTATTGCAAACATTTTATTTTATTTTACCTTACAATCATTATATCAGTCTATTAAAATATTCATGGATCAAATTGTATCTCACAATATTGTTCAATCCTCCAATAAAATCTCTCATTTTCATTTTCTACGTTATTCACTAATTGAATCGCAGCTTCCTCTGCCGCATCGACTGGGGGTTGGTCTTCATTTAACAATATAGCCATATTGTGTAAAACAGCTGTGGCAACAACAATTGTTTCCACTTTGCACAATTTTGACCTGATGCCCAGTGCTAAAACAGAGAATCGTCGCTTCCATATCCCAAATGTTCTTTCAATGGGGTTTCGAGTTCTAATTTGGGATTCATTGTATAGCTGTTCTGCTTGGGTACGAGGATTTCCTGAAAATCAAAAGATACTTCTATTTCATTAATTATAATGGCAATATTCATTACCTAGTGGTGTAAGTATGTATGGTTTGATTCCATAACCACTATCTCCTACTATGTGAAATCCTCTATAGTGCCCATTTTCAAATCTTACCCTCAATTGTGAATTGCGAAATATGGTACTGTCGTGTCCAGACCCAGGCCACCTGCATACGATATTTTGTATCTTACACTTTGCATCACAAACTGCTTGCACATTTAGAGAGAAAATTTTTTTTTCTGTTCCGATATATTTCTGGTTCTTCTCCCCCTGGTGAAGAAATTTTAATGTTGGGTGCAATCCAGGGCTCCAATACACTTAGGAAAACGTGCAATATTATAGAATTCGGAATTATTCGAAGTCATTTCTTCCTCATTTGCAGGCATCTTTATAAAAGTAGTGTGGAGACTGGCAATAGCTCGACTCACTTTATGCACAATCCTGCAAGCCGTTGCTTTATCTATGCCCACAAAATCACCTACCACTTGCAAGAAAGAGCCAGTCGCATAAAATCGAAGTGTCACAAAAAAGCATAGTTTCTGCATTAACAGCGTTATTCCTACAAAGAAACAACAATGATAATGTATATAATTTTATGATTATTCATACCGTTCCGTAGGATGTGATACTTCGTCAGTTATGTTTTCTAAAATAAAACGAACTGCATTTTTAGAAAATCGAAATCTTCGTATAAAATCCAACTCATTCCATTTTTCAAATTGATTTTCACGAGGACGAAATACTTTGCGACGCCTCTGTCGATTTACAAGATCTACCAGTTCTAACATCTCTTCATCATCTGATTCGATAAATCTTTCCATATTTTAACAATATTCGTTTTCAAAATGTAAAATAATACAATCGTATTGTATCACAACACAAAAGTGACATATGTAAGTGACTGAACTCAAGCTTAAACCGTCAAATTTGATGGTTTAAGTTAAACCAGAGTTGAACTTCCGCACAGGACTAAACTCGCATTGTACAACTCAAGTAAAAACTTCAACTTAGTTTTTCTTCGGTTTAAGCTGAACTCGGGCTCAAACTCGCAATGTACAATCGGCCCTAAGGGTCGCTTAAGTGACAAGTCTTGTTAACTGAAAGCTGTGCAATGCTTATTTTGATTTAAGTGTCGCTTAAATTTTAAGTGTAACCGGTGCAAACGGCCCTTAGTGTAATTAATTAGCATTGAAAATACATTAAATTAAGTAATCATGAATTTAGTTATTATGCAATGTGAATATAATGAAATGGTAGAAAAAAACACACATATAAAACATTTAGAGAGAGATATCATTTACAACCAATGATCAGCGGGAAGTTTAAAAATCATTTCTGAGAATTTTCAGTGATATAAAAAAGGTTTTAACAACCGATATCTTCGCAGAGCAATGGTAGAGAACAACATCAGTAAAAATTTTAGGTTACTTAAGAATTTTCCCAAATACTCTCAACAAATGCCATTTTAACAACCAACATAAAGTAAATTTACATCAAAGGTATACATAATTAGTAACAGTAGTAAAAGGTACAATAGAAAAAGCACAAGAACAACAATAATAATAAGTTAAATAAATAAATTATCTAAATGGTTCGATATGGCCACCCTTTCTATTGAGGCATGTACTGGCATAATGGCATAATCGTGCATTTTGTGGTTTTTCAGAATTTTTTGTATTGTAAAATAGGTCATTAGACGCACTTCTAATAGATACCTGTGGATATACAATAAAATATGCCAATTCTTTTAAACGTCTTGCAAGTCATTCGATTTAAATGTTGATATTTTTCGTTAAACGTTCGGCATCTTCGTTCTATTACTTTCTTACATTCACCATGTATAATAAACGAACTCATGATTTCTTCATTTGTATACGGTCTATTTTCCATAATTTAGTTGCAACAGTTTAGTCAAATACGATTAACAAAATGACAAACGTCAAAATAGTGGCAAGTAAGTATGTAAAACAAATGAACTAAGCAGCTTTGCTCCAGTAAATTGACATATCTGAGCATTTAAGATACGGAGGCTAATTAAATCGTTATAACTTATTCACCTTCCATTTTAGGTATAGGAACACCCAATACCGATTAAAAGAGAATCATTTATAGAATGAGAATATCTAAAAAAATATGTACCTTTCCATTAAAAAAAATCAACTTTTCGCGGATTAAACTTATTTATAAGCAACTAAGTATTTAAACATCCTGTATAATGTTACAGAGAAGAACTTCAAATGTTGTGTAAGAACAAAATACCAGCTGCGCGTATGCAAAATTTCATTCGTCTCTCTTACTCCTACGTGACGTAATATCACTATAAAGTAAGATCGGTATCTGTGTCACTTTTTTCTTTAATTGCGAATAACTCCGAAGGAATGGTATTTAGGTATAGGGTATGATACACAAAATATGTGTAAAATTCATCGTTGAAGCCGAATCTGTAATTTATTTTATAGTATGCTATTTAAAAAATCGAAGTTGATGCCCACTTCCGGTTAACCGGAAGTGATATTTATTCAAGAATATTTTCACGTGATAGTTCATATTCAACCATATCTAGCTATAAAATTTCGTTTTAAAATTCCGTTCCGTTTGTATAATACTTTTAAAAGGCCATTCTCACCAATCATCCTGTATATAGAAAGAGAATACACAGATTCACATGAAAAACCGCTTAATTCTGATTGATTGTTGTCGCTTACGTCTTACGAAAGCTCCTGAATACCGTCGGGATATCGAGGAGAGCTTTACCACCGGTTTCCCTTCCGCACCATTTCGCCCTGCCTGTAGGGACTGTTAGCACGTGACTGAATGCCGACGTCGTTTCTCGTTCTCGCGTCTGAATTCGCGGAATACGATATTAGGTAATTTGGGTTTAGTATCTAGGGATGGGTGGTATATCTCGAGTTTAGGTACAAGGCGTCGAAATGAAAATTTTTAGATTATCCCCTTTCGATCTTAAGCGGATATCTGCGTTTCGGGTTTACGTCTTAGTTGTGTAGGCGTTGAAAATCTTTATTTTATTCGTTGGAATTTTTCGCCAACGCTAACGAAATGAATAGGTAGAGAGTTTTATCGGAAAGGATGTTCCGCGAAGTGAATTGGTGTTATTTATTTCGACTTATTTACGCGTACACGTCAATCGTAGCTCTAAAAGATGAATTAATTTGGAGAAGGAATTGAATGATTTAAAGAATTTTCAGAGGAACCTGAAAATCTTTTATTAGCCCCTTTCAATTTGACCGCTGAAAGATTTCAGGTAACAAACGAACTCATCGACATATACGTTGATAATACCGCTCAAACTCTACAAGAAAATCACCAAACAAACACGTTTTTGTTTTCTTTGCTAAATTATAATTTCTTTATCAAGTTCGCTAATTCTAATAAATGTTAATGTCGTCATAAAAGCTTTTATTACTTGCCTTGGAAGATTGCTTCCTTACAATATTGCAAACCTTTTTTTTCTTTTGGAAACAACACTGAAGCACCTACTTCACCACAGCTGTTGGTAATTGCTGCTCACCGAACGGAATTCAGATCAATTAAGGTCAAAGGGTATCTTGTCAATAGAATTTTGATATCCGATTAGCTTCCGTTTCGCTTTGATAACATGTTAAGGGTAGAAAAGAAAAATGTAACAAAATAAAAGAACATGTTTTTTTAGATACAAACAGTGACAGTTCGATTCCATTACAAATAAAAATACGTGTTTTTAAATGCCGCTATTTATCGTTGGTGATTTATGGTAGAGTCTGAAAACGTTTTTATCTATTTTACCCTCTTTCTTTTAAGCCTATATCACGACGGCGTTAAAGGGATTAAACTGGAATACAAGGCAACGAAAAAATTATTTAAATCAAGCTCGAAATCGCCTTTAATATTCGTTAATATACAGTGTGTGTCCCGATTGAGTTACAAACAAGGAAAAAGGTTCGACAAGGAATCGGCAAGAGATGGCGCAGTA
Organism: Holotrichia oblita; assembly: GCA_023690525.1. NCBI lineage: Eukaryota > Metazoa > Arthropoda > Insecta > Coleoptera > Scarabaeidae > Holotrichia > Holotrichia oblita. The sequence continues at coordinate 215,297,143 of CM043015.1, forward strand.
AGGTTGAAGTGAATTCATTGATCGGTAAGGGACACCTTTTTTATAGCAACTGTCAACATTTCAGAGGTCTACTATCCATGTTGTTGTTTAAGAGTGTGTTTTGTGTAGCAAATCAGGCGATTTTGCAAAAATGGATAAAATCGAATTTCATGCAGTGATAACACACTTCTGGATGGCTGGGAAAACGTCCATGGAAATTCGAAATATCCACTTCTTCTGTTTCCCCATAAACTCAACACCGTCCAATTCCCACTTTACGAACCTAACTCATTTTACCGACGATATTATATGAATGAACTTGACGGAGGAAGCCCGTCAAAAAAGCAGAAGACAATGGATCACAATCCAACCCTGGAAAAAGACAGAAGGATCGCAATACGAAGCTGTGGATTGTCATAAGAAAAACCCAACAGTTCAAACACCAATTCGATTTTTTCAACTTAACAAATAAATACTCTCGCAAATTCAACGATAGAAAAAGATAGAAGGGTCAGATATGGATCCAAATTGTAAATTCAAAAATTGTAAAAGAAATAAATTCAGCAGGATAAAGGAGAGGGTAAAGAAACCATTCAATCGTCTAAGCTACAGTAGCACTAAAGTCCAAAAGTTGAATGAACACAAAACAACAGGGATAATGACGAAATAAGGTATCAGTTCCAGAAATCAGAAAATATTTTGCAACAATAAAATATATACAAATAGAAAAAAACATTACATACAATATAACAACTAGAGAAGAACTACAATTCAAAACATAGGAAAACACATGGAAAATGTATGAAAATCCGTAGGAGACAAAACTGCCCTTGGATAGAAGAAAAAAAACGTCATAAGTCAAATAAAAAAAAGAAATAGATTATATAAAAAGCAAAAGCAACATCCACTAAATGACACATACACAAACCTAGTCAAAAGTACTAAAAACCAATATTTCGAAACAATATTTAAGGATTGATCGCCTAACTACAGACAAGGCCAGACATCAAGCGGAAGCAGCCACCAAGAAACAGAAGGCAAAATTCACGCAACTTCACCAAAAAGCCAGGCCACCTAGCTCAACCTTGGAGCAAGACCGAGTAGTAATAAATCTGTTTTCAAAACCACTTCAAGAGCCAGAGAAACAAGTTCTAGCAAAAGGATTAAACTTTGCCATCACTCCAAGAGAGATACCGAAGGAAGACATCATCTGCGCCATAGAAATAACCATCAGAACGCTACCAGCAGGAGAAATAGAGGAGATCAGATCAACTACGCGACACATTCTGAAATCAGCTAAACCACCTACTTCAAACTTGTCTAGAGAAGAAAGAAGAGCCATCATGGAATTGAGGAAGGACAAAGATCGCACCATAATCTCTGCAGACAAAGGGAACGCCACAGTCATCATGAACACACGAGACTACAAAGACAAGATCCAAGTATTACTACAAGATTCTACTTATCGCAAACTTAAGAAAGATCCTACAGCAGTTCTGGAAAAGAAACTATCAGCAGCAGTTAAAACATCATCAATACCTAAAGAATTACACCGGAACCTCATCAAGACGGATACCAGAACACCATAGTATCCTCCTATAGTATCAGCAGTGGGATCCGCTACGCATCCTCTAGCCAAGTACTTGGCCAGGAGCCTACAACCGCTGGTGGGGAAAACAGAGACGTACATCAAGAACTCTGCTCACTTCCTCGAAAAAGTGAAGGATAACGATATGAGGAAAACGACGTTCTAGTCAGCTTCGACGTCATCCGAGAACGTCGCCAAGAAATTAACATGGAAGATGACATCGTGGATTTAATAGAACTATGTGCTTCATCAACTTACTTCACCTTCGATGGGAAATTATATGAACAAGTAGAGGGAACCGCCATGAGTTCACCATTGTCACCAGTACTAGCACAGGCATTTGAAGACACCGCCATCGCATCCTGTGAGCTTAAACCGAAGTGCTGGTACCGATACGTCGACGACACCTTTGTTGTATGACCACATGGGACGAACACGTTACCGAAGTTTCTGGAACACCTCAACACACAGCATAAGAAAATACAATTTGTCATGGAACTGGAGAAGGATGGCACCCTCCCTTTCTTAGACGTGCTTTTAAAGAGGAAGGAAGATCAAACTTTGGAACACCATTCCGCATAGGAGCACTTTGCCCCCGGTTTTTGTACGTAAACGGTGCCAAACCCCGCGACTATTTCTTCATCCCATAGCAAATTCTCTCAGATTTCAGAATATATGTAAGTTGTATTTAGAAATATTTATCCTTGTGACCAAAAATTTGAAAAAACCAAAATGGTGCAAGATTCGATACCGTGGTCGGCTTCATTTTCTTCTTGTAGACTTCTTTGTCCAGAATAACAGTTGCGTTGCCTTTATCTGCTTTTGCAATAACGATGCTGTCACCTTTCTTCAGGTTACGTAAAGTAGTCTTCTCTTTCTTGGTGATGTCCTGTTCTGGTGATTTGCCTTTCTTTCAGATTCGGCCCACTTCTTGCGTCACTTCGTAGTTCCTCTGCTACAAGACTTGGCAATGTCTTCGCGGCTACTTCTACCTCTGTGATGATTTCTTCATTAGGTATCTTCTCTGGTAGATGACAGGTTAGCAACAACGTTCTTCAGTTGCTTCGGCTCGTTCGGATGTTTCGTCATCTTGATGTTTTTCTTTTTCTGTATTTCTCTGGATCTCTCAAATTGTTGTCCTGCTGTTATCCACATGATGCGGTTATCAGATTCCAGTCTTCACCTTTCACAGTATTCGTCAATGTTAAATGTAGCTCTATAATCGTTGTCGATATAACTTGCAGTTCTCCGTAAACTCGGTTAATGCTCTCTCTCTCAGCAATACTGTGTGTTTCACAGCGTGATCAGTTTGAGCTGAAGAAAATTATTCATTTTGAGACTTCCTGGCAAATTTAGACCGCTGTCCCTGTACTACGAAGTGAGTTTCATCTGTAAATAAGACTTTCTTCCAGTCTTCTGTAGTTCAGTCGGAACATTTTCTGGCTCAGACAAGAATAGTTCTTCTCAGATTGCAAAAGTCTTCTACGGACAATTGAGGGCTTGCTTGTAATGTGTAGACTCGACGTAGCGGGTACGGCACTGGTGTGGACCTCCTATGATACGGTTGTTGGTAACGAAGCCTCCTTTATTCGAAGCTAACCTCAAATGTGTCAAAAGAGGTAGTTAACGTCGATACCAGGTCACATTTACATCTACCGACAAATCAAATATATTCACATGTATCAACAGATCAAACAGGATGTATTTAATAAAGTGAAGTAAGTTTTTCATGAAGGAATTTACAAACTAAATTATGTTTGTGTCTTTGTGAAACGATACGATTAATTGCAAGTACAGGAAAAAAAGATAGCATAAGGCAAGCGAGGGTTTATATTACAAATATCAAACGTACTCGGATAGGAGGAGAGCGCTACGATAGTGATGTTAAGTTGAATCGGGGCCAAGCTGAAGCGGTTTGTTGCAACGGATGACAGAAGAAAATGATTGTTTATACGCGGTTAAGCCGGAATGGTGTCACAAATGGACATGGACTACCTACGTTTTCTGAAGGAAGTTTCCGAGCGATACAAACGAGGGTGTACGGAAGCTTGACAGTCTCGACCGACAACAAGCGGTGAAGTCTTTCGAGCTGTCAACATCTTCGACCAGCACTCAAAAGATTCATTAGCAGGCTATCCATCCAGGCACTGGCGACTTACTCGCCCAACATACAAAGAAGGGGTTTGGGAGCTTGTCCGTCAACAGTCTCGGCCGACAACAAGCAGGGGATTCTTTCGAGACGTCAACTATATCGACCAGATATCGAAAGGAGAATTGAGCTCAGGAGGAAGCTGAATATTATGTGTAATGCATGGCTCTTATATATCCGCCAGAGGTAACAAAATTTCTGACCGTACACTCTCCTTCAAAAGTTGTGTACGAGGGGGAACCCAAAAAAAACCGGAATGACTATAAAAATGCTTTTATTCATTTTATATACAAGAAACCTTTAATCTCTTTCAAAGTATTTTCCATTGTTACTAACTGATTAAAACATTTTTTAAATTCATCTTCTTTGATGCCTGACAGTGTCTCCGTCGTTTTTTCTGTCCACAAAACGCCTTCTTTTCAGGTTTTCTTCTTCATTCGGGGAAATAAAAAAAAAGTCACAGGAGGCCAGAGTGAATACGGGGGATGGAGCACAAGGCAGCATATCGTTTTTAGTCAAAAATTGGCGTACGGAGAGCGCTGTGTCTGGAAAAGCGTTGTCGTGGTAGAAAAACCAATCACCTGTTGCCCACAAATCGGGTCTCTTTCGCCGCACACTATTACGCAACCTTTTTAAAATCTCCAGATCGAATGCCTGGTTAACGGTCTGACCCGGTGGAACAAACTCTGAATGCACAACTCCTCTCACGTCGAAAAAAAAATTAGCATCGTTTTGAGATTTGATTTCATTTGACGAGCTTTTTTGGGTCGAGGAGAACTCGGAGTCTTCCGCTGGCTTGATTATTGCTTCGTTTCGGGGTCATATCCCTAGCACCACGATTCGTCACCGGTTATGACCTTGTTAAAAAAGTTTAAATCGGTCTGAAACATTTCTTTCAAGTTACTCCAAGTCACTCCGCTCAGATGCACAAGTTCGTCTATAATTCGACGTCGATCTTCGTGGATTAGAATTCTAATTTTATCCATATTTTCATCACTGTGGGAAGTGGAAGGATGACTTGAGCGAGGTTGGTCATCTGTTGACATTTCGCCTTTTTTAAACCGGAAAAACCACTCAAATACTTGCGTCTTTTCCAAAGCCTCGTCCTTGTAGGCTGCCTGTAACACTTCAAACGTTTCTTTGCCCATTTTCCCCAGCAAAAAGCAAAATTTGATGGCATCGCAAAAAACGACGAGCACACAAAACAAGTGTCACTAAAAAATTCACGCTAACGGAGCAGCACCTTCTAGGGCAGTGTTGCTTTGGAGACTGACTGCGGCATATTAGCTGCTTAGGCACCTAGTGGGAGAAAGCGGTACTATCAAAACTCCGCTCACCATAGAGTCGTTCCGGTTTTTTTTTTGGGCTCCCCATCGTATATACAGGTATGTTCAAAAGTTATAATTTTAATTCTGCAAACACGATGTAAAATTTCAGAAATAAAGCAGCATCGATGGAATGAAGACACTCTCAGGTTCTCCCTGGCCTAAAAAGTTGCGTGTTCAAAAATCTGCTGGAAAAGTTCTTGATTCAGTTTTTTGGGATTATCATGGAGTAATCATGATTGATTTTCTGGATAAGGGAGGAACAATAACTGGGAATTACTATTCGACGTTACTGACCACTTTACGAGAAAAAATTTTGGAGGGAAAACGTGGAAGGCTGTCCAAAAGTGTTTTGCTTTCGCAGGACAATGCCTTTGGACACAAATCTCAAGTTGCCATGCAAAAAATTCGTGATTTAAGGTTAGAATTACTCGAACACCTCTCTTATTCACCAGATCTGGCTTCGTCCGACTATTGTGTCTTTCCTCAAGTGAGAAAAAGGTTAAAAAGATCGCAAATTTCCTTCCAACGAAGAGGTTCGTTGTAATAAATAATAAAATATGTTGACTTTCAAATTTTGTTTGCTTCTATAGTAGGTTAAGAATTTTTCAACACCTCCTCGTATATAACATCCCCAAGAATCTCAACCGCCAAGAGTTATACATTACATACGAGAATATATGTATTTTCTAGAAAAACGACCTACATTTAGGGATACGTATATTTGTACGTCACCGAGAAACTCACGCACTCAATAGACGACAAAATGGGAAAGCACAAGAACGACCGACAGTTTCGTACGAATAATACGTCCGCTACTCTGTTATTTTCCTATCACGTTCAATCGGAACTAGAAGCTTTAGAGATTTTATTCGCACCTTCTGCTACAATATCGTCAAAAACAGCGTCCACCCCAGGCGGTCTTTTAAGACTTTTACGTTTCCCTTCTGCGACAGAACTTTCAGATCTATTTCCGTCACGCATCTTACGCGTTTCCCTTGTATAAAGAAAGTTTGACAGGAGTTACTAATTTAAAAGATTTTCAAATTCATCAGTCGTATCGAGAAAACTCCCAAGTACTGTAGCTAAATCGCCAACAAAAAAGAAAGCCGGCTTTCAAGTCGTAGTTGCCTCCTTCCAGTTTCGCGTCTACAAAGCACCGCAGCCGACGAAATAATGTAAACCAGTCAAAATGAAAAACGCTATAAACTCGGACAGGATATAAAACGAGATAAGACACGCCACGCCGGCAAGCAATACGACGCGAAATTTAATTTACTGCCTTTTTTGTATGTATACAATAAGCGGAGCTCGGACAGATTCAACACAGGCGCAATATCTTCTCCGACAAGTTTTGTAAATCCCGAAGAACAAGGGAGGTGCGTGAAAGCAGCGCTGTTCCAGTTATTGAAATGTGCTTTCTTGAAAAATGAAGATAAATATAGGATTTCTATCTTTTTATCATTCTCGTAATATACAGGGTGCCCACTTAATACGCGGAAGTCCAATATTTCGGTCGGCATAAAGAATCTAACACCCTATCAGATGCCAGACAAGGAGAAAAAGGCGATACTCAGAGAGATTTTCCCGCAACCTGAGCGCGAACCCCCAGAACGTAGAAGAACCCTGTGTACAGCTCCACCCTTCAACATGGCGGAACTGAAAGAGGCGGTGGAGAGAATAAAAACCGTTAAGGCACCGAGGCCAGATGGAATACCCTCCGAAGCAGTTAAGGAAGCTGCTAAAGCAAATGAGGAGTGGATTCTGGGAGTGTTAAACCAACTACTAAAGTCACAAATATTTCCCGACGAATGGAAGAAGGCGAAAGTAGTTTTAATATCCAAGGAAAGTACAAGAGCAAACCGAAACTCCTACAGACCAATTTGTTTGATGAACACACTCAGTAAAGTATTAGAGGCTCCAGAAATCAGAAAATATTTTGCAACAATAAAATATATACAATAAGAATATTTTGAAACTGACTAGAGACAGATATCAATAGAAATAGAAAACATTACATACAATATAACAACCAAAAAGGACTACAATTCGAAACATAATAGAAATACATCGAAAAAGTACGAAAATCCGTAGGAGACAAAACTGCCCCTAGATAGACAAAAAAAAACGTCATACGTCTAATAAAAAAAGGAAATAGACTATATAAAAAGCAAAAACAACATCCACTAAATGACACATACAAAGCAAAATATAAAACCCAAAAAGAATACACAAACCTAGTCAAAAGTACTAAAAACCAATATTTCGAAACAATATTTAAGGATTGATCGCCTAACTACAGACAATGCCAGACATCAAGCGGAAGCAGCCACCAAGAAACAGAAGGCAAAATTCACGCAACTTCACCAAAAAGCCAGGCCACCTAGGTCAACCTTGGATCAAGACCGAGTAGTAATAAATCTGTCTTCAAAACCACTTCAAGGGCTCGAGAAACAAGTTCTAGCAAAAGGATTAAACTTTGCCATCACTCCAAGAGAGATACCGAAGGAAGACATCATCTGCGCCATAGAAACATCCATCAGAACGCTACCAGCAGGAGAAATAGAGGAGATCAGATCAACTACGCGACACATTCTGAAATCAGCTAAACCACCTACTTCAAACTTGTCTAGAGAAGAAAGAAGAGCCATCATAGAATCGAGGAAGGACAAAGACCGCACCATAATCTCTGCAGACAAAGGGAACGCCACAGTCATCATGTACACACGAGACTACAAAGACAAGATCCAAGTATTACTACAAGATTCTACTTATCGCAAACTTAAGAAAGATCCTACAGCAGTTCTGGAAAAGAAACTATCAGCAGCAGTTAAAACACCATCAATACCTAAAGAATTACACTGGAACCTCATCAAGATGGGCACCAGAACACCATAGTATCCTCCTATAGTATCAGCAGTTGGATCCGCTACGCATCCTCTAGCCAAGTACCTGGCCAAGAGCCTACAACCGCTGGTGGGGAAAACAGAGACGTACATCAAGAACTCTGCTCACTTCCTCGAAGAAGTGAAGGATGTGAAAATGGAGGAAAACGACGTTCTAGTCAACTTCGACGTCATCCGAGAACGTCGCCAAGAAATTAACATGGAAGATGACATCGTGGATTTAATAGAACTATGTGCTTCATCAACTTACTTCACCTTCGCTGGAAAATTATATCAACAAGTAGAGGGAACCGCCATGGGTTCACCATTGTCACCAGTACTAGCACAGGCATTTGAAGACACCGCCATCGCATCCTGTGAACTTAAACCGAAGTGCTGGTACCGATACATTGACGTCACCTTTGTTGTATGGCCACATGGGCCGAACACGTTACTGAAGTTTCTGGAATACCTCAACACACACCATAAGAAAATACAATTTGTCATGGAACTGGAGAAGGATGGCACCCTCCCTTTCTTAGACGTACTTTTAAAGAGGAAGGAAGATCAAACTTTGGGACACCATTCCGCATAGGAGCACTTTGCCCCCGGTTTTTGTACGTAAACGGTGCCAAACCCCGCAACTATTTCTTCATCCCATAGCAAATTCTCTCAGCTTTCAGAATATATGTAAGTTGTATTTAGAAATGTTTCTCCTTGTGGCCAAAAATTTGAAAAAACCAAAATGGTGCAAGATTCGATGCCGTGCTCGGCTTGATTTTCTTCTTGTAGACCTCTTTGTCCAGAATAACAGTTGCGTTGCCTTTGTCTGCTTTTGCAATAACGATGCTGTCATCTTTCTTCAAGTAACGTAAAGTAGTCTTCTCTTTCTTGGTGATGTTCTGTTCTGGTGATTTGGGTTTCTTTCAGATTCAGCCCACTTCTTACCGTACTTCCTCTGTTACAAGACTTGTCTTCACTGTTACTTCTACCACTGTGATGAATTCTTCATTAGGTATCTTCTCTGGAATAATACCGAAGTTCATTCCCAGTGATAGTACCTTGGTTTCCACTTAACTTAGTTCGCTTTACGCTTCTTGCATGGTATTGTATTGTTTGAAAGCACTGGTGTTGGTGTTCTGGATATCGTCTGCACGATGTTGCTAGTGGATGTACTGCAGACATCATGTAAGTCGAAGGTTTCATCACCGGATTCCCGGATTTTCCTTGGTCCTCCCCTAAGTAAGTGAAAGATTTAAACTTTTTAATTGTGGTGTCTTTTGTAACTGGATACATTTCTTGTAACGTTTTGCTGAATAATCTCTTAGAAATTAATTTATTTATTAACTTTGGGTCGTATCCATTGTTATAGGCAATTTGTTTAATAATATTATATTCTTTACTATAGTCTAAAGTGGACATTGGTGTGTTAATCAATCTATGGATCATGCTGTGGTAAGCCTCTAATTTATGTTGACATGGATGGTTGGATTTGACTCTGTAAAGTATAAGAGGCTCTAATAAGACAAAGATTAGAGAAGGAAATTGAAAGCAAAAGGGGGCTGGCTAGACACCAGTATGGATTTAGAAAGGGAAAATCTACGATACTGGCAATGGAACAGATCCCAAAAACGGGCAATGAAGTGGAACGTACTCGTAACATTGGATGTCCGAAACGCATTCAACACGGCCAGCTGGGACCTTATCCTCGAAAAACTAGACGGGAGGGGAATATCAAATTATCTCTTGAACATCATAGCCGATTATCTCAGCGAACGATACATCGAAATAAACAAACGACAAAGAATGGAGGTAAGGGCGGCGGTACCGCAGGGCTCGATCCTCGGCCCTACTTTATGGAACGTCCTCTACAACGACGTACTCGAGATACAGGTGTTTGGACAAGCCAAAACCCTGGCATTTGCGGACGATCTGGCACTGATAGTGACGGCAGATAGTAAAGCCGACGTGAAAAGTTTCACAAATGAGAACCTGCGACGAATTATGAAATGGATGGGAGAGAACCAACTAATTTTGGCACCGGAAAAATCAGAAGCCCTCATCGTGAGACACACAAAAGGAAATTGGGCGGCTTGACCTTCAAAATAGGTGAGACAGACATCGTGCCAAAGAGGAGCATTAAGTACCTGGGAGTGTACTTCGATCGGGCAGTTAATTTCAGAGAGCATTTTGTTAGGGCGGCTGAAAAAGCTGAAAAAAGAGCCGCCAAATTAATCCGAATAATGCCAAACATCGGCGGGCCTGACCTGTACAAAAGAAGGTTGCTTGTTTGAGTGATACACTCCATACTGCTTTATGGTGCACCAATCTGGGGAGACTCCTTAAAAACTAAAAGAAATTGCGTTCTAATGGAAAGAGCGCAGCGAAAAGTGCTAATAAGGGCAGCAAGTGCATACAAAACCGCTTCCACCGTGGCCTTGCAGGTTATTACTGAAACTCCTCCCATAGATCTACTTGCGGAAGAAAGGGTGCTCGTGTACAAAGGCAAAGGCTTAAGTTCACGCAAAGAACTAAGAGAACAGACCCTGGATAGCTGGCAGGAGAGGTGGAGCATGAATGTCCTGAGGGGTCAGTGGACTAAAACGTTAATACCAGACATTCGAGTTTGGGCCAAGTGCGAACACAAAAATATAGACTACTACCTCACTCAGGTGCTCAGGGGCCTTTCGAGGTTATCTGCACAGAATGAAAAAAGTGTCAAACGACAAGTGTTTATATTGTGGCGATATTGACACAACAGCGCACACAATCTTTATATGCAACCGATGGCGTTCTATAAGAGAGGAAAAAAACATGGTAGACGAAATGCTAAAATCAAGGGAAAACTGGAAGAGGTTTCAACATGGGATTCGGCAAATAATGACGATAAAAGCACGCGAAGCAATGGACGGTCAAACTGTATAGAGTACGAGATTAAGGTGCTTAGTGATTTCATGATGTGGAAACCGACGAGTTAGTTCTATGGAAGCAGTAAGAGAGAGCAGAGGGTGGTTTTTTAGTGGGTAATGACCAGATGGGCGTCCCACACTACCATGACACGAGATCTAGTCATGGTGTTCATAAAGAATTTTTCCACCGGCAAAAAACAATATCTCGGTTGATAAGAGAGATAATTGAAACACGTTTTATTTCACGTGTTTAGTTTGCCCAAGATCTACAAACCTAAAATAATGCCGATTGTACAGGGTGTTCCATTTCCTCTACACTGACAACAACTTTGTTTTTTCAAGTGCAAACCTATATTTTTTATAATTTATCTTCAATATACATACATGAAAAATAAAAGGGACTTTATGTATGGTATTCATATAATAGAACTGACTGTCTTTGAGATATTTGACTTATTGTGATTTTCTAGTAAAGTTTTGTCAATTACAATATCGCAAATTTTGCGGTTATGCTAATTAACAGAAAAGCTATTTTTAGACCAAATATTAGACAATAATGGTTCTTCAAAACACCATGTCAGAAACTGATCTACAGTGTAAGGGGTGCCCAGAAAATGTTGTCAAATTTGACGAAGCAAAATGAGGAGATGATCTGCAAACTGCAACTTTTACTCCTGACACAAACTTGATTTATCGCACAATTACATCTGAGGCACTTACCAAACCATATATAAAACTTTAAGTTATTGGAACTTGTTTTTTTGGCATCAGTTAGTATTTTAAATAATGTTAGGGATATAACTTCGAAACCAACTGATAATAATAATAATAAATGTTATTAAAAAGTTGCATTTTGAAATTCAAAGCGAAAAAAGATTCGTTTTGACAATCACATATGCGATTCTCGTTTCGATTTTCAGTATATTTATGGGATTTTGCTACTTTCTACTGTTTATTAGTACAAAAATAGTTTTATTACAGTATTATTATTAATACATAGTAGGTAGTCTTAAAACATTAATGTATAACAAAATATTAAAAACATTAAATAAAACTTAAGACTACTATAGTCTTTGGCAAGAAAAAACATTATTTTTCTTTAAAGTAAAAACATGCGTGAAATATCCTAAATACGCATGCCAATGTCTTCTTCACAACAGTCACATTGCACTTCATGATCCGAATCTTCTGATTCCCCTAGTAGTTCGCCTTCGTGTTCCATATCACCTCTGAAATTCCCATCAAGTAATTCCTTGTACCACTTCAACGTATCGTTTTCCCTCCACTTTTCCTCGTACTGGTTCAATAAAGATTCAATATTTTGCAGCTTGATTTGTTTTACAATGTTATGTAAGTCAATTTCTTTTAAATTTACCCTATTCAGTGAACATCCTCGTTTGAGGTAGTTCTTCGCATCCGCCGCATCACTACGGTAAAATGCTTCCATTGCTATCATACATCGTCCATTAACTTTTTTCATAATAATTCTTTTTGCCTCGCGAATTCCATCGGCTTTTTTGAAAACCGAGGCAAGATCCTTCCACTCGTATAACTTCCAGTCCTTTCCTAAAACTTTGGTGCTTCCGACTTCGTTAAAAATCTCCCAGTAATCTTCCTTTCGTAGGATTTGACTCTGTTTCCTCATTATTTTCTCCAACCTTCCAAAGACTCTATCCGCAGGTAAGTATGAGTGTCCCCTCACAGGAAAGAATAGGGCAATTTCTTTCAAATGATTGGGTGCTTCTTTCAAGAACCAAAACATCAGCATATACAAAACAAACGAATTTTTATTTTGGCCACCGCAGCCGTCGGCAAACAATCTAAGTTGCTTGCAATCTGCAGTAAATTCATACGATGACAAAAAGTTATAGACTGCGGAACCTATTTCATTTGATCCCCGTTTAGCGTGAGTTTCGGTCCAACAATAGAAAATGGGGGTTTTTGTTTGAACATCGGTGATACATAAATTGTACAACCCAAGTTGGCGTAAATAAAACGCTTCCCCTATATTCAGTTTCGGAAGTGCTTGGACCTGTTGTAGGTCAAAACAAAGGGTTAAGGAATTTTCAGGTACTTCTTTCAAAAGCTTGGTAAACTGCTTTGCCCTTAATGTATGAATTCTGTACTCTGTTGTGCGCTTATTTTTTTCTTGCTCATTTGCAGTACTTACTTTTTATGGCGTTCTTTAACCGGGTGCAAAGGCTGCAAACATCAGTAGCAGGTGAGCCAAAACCGACATTATAATCTCTGACAAAAATGTTATAAAAAAATTTTGGTTTAACCTTCAAATTACCTTCAACAGTAGCATTATACATTCTGAATAATTTTGCTATGCTAAGCTCGGATGGAAGGTACAATCTTTTAGATTTAGTTCTAGTATAATGACTTTCCTTCCCTTTCAGGTTCTCTACAAACCGCTTCACGGCGTTCTTCTTCATTTGGTATTTGTCAAACTTCCTATCTCCTCCTCTTCTTTCTTTAATTTCGCCTTCTAATTTTTTTTTACCAATTGTTATAACGTTACGAGAAGACAATCTAATCGCGGACATAAATGTTTTCTTGCATACCTCCAGCAACCTTCCGTTTTGTTTTAAGTAATACTTTATTCTTAAATGTTGATGTGACCCGCGCTGCTGTTTAGTTTTAGTTTTAGGTTTTGTAACAAAAATTAAATGGGAAATTTTTTCATCTATTTTCTGTTTATTTGGAACAGAGTAAACAAACTGCCGTATTTTAACCACATCTTCTCTAAGAATAGCTTTGCAAGACCTTTTATCGCAAGCTCTAACCGGATGAGTACAACTGACTATAAAATCTTCAGCAAGGGGAAAATGGTTGGCATATCTAAAATATTATCAATAAAATTATGTCTGCATGGAAAAAAGACATAACCTCAAACCTTATTTGTTTCTGTTTATCTCGTTTAGTAGTTTTCGAGCTCCTTTTTCTAGTTCCCGATGATCCTTGTCCAACAGTAACATCGCCATTTATATCCATTCTCATTCGATTTAGACAAAAAACAAAAAGTAACACTTAACACACCTCACATTATTTTACCACTACAATGTCCGGTTACCCAATGTCCCCCATAGGACCACAGAAACAGCTGATTGCTTGCAGTTGCAGTTTGACAATCGTTTTCTAAAGTAGCGGTTTGATATTCATAAGGCTAAGAGAAAGTTGCGTTTTGTAAATCAAGTCATACTTTATGTCTGCTTTGATATAAGAAGAAATGCCCTTTGAATGTCATACAAAGTACCTCGTGAAAGACGCCTAAAAGAAGAGCACAATACCATCTATATGTTAATTTCTCAATTTTTACCAAAAGTTGCAGTTTGCAGATCACCTCCTCAAATATGAAAAATCTCCGTTAATTCAAATGAAACACTCTGTATATTATTGATCAGTAAAACGCAGAATTAAATATTCTACAACTTCCCTATACCTAAGTTCAATATTTTAGGTAAAAAAACGCAGTATTATAGTAAAAAGTATGTAAATTGGCAAAATTATGAACATCCTATGTTGTCCCGGAGAGCAAATTAAATAATGAGAAAGCCGCGGTAATTAAAAACGTCAATTTCAACCATTTTAATTAGTCCTAAACCAGCATAAGGTATAATTTAATTTTTTTCTTGTCGCGTTTCACAATTATTATGCGATGGTGGTGCCTATTTCGACCCGCGTTTTAATTGCTTTAATCCCCCCCTTTCCACATCGCAGTATTCGACAAACGCAATCTCGTTCTGAGCTATTTTCATAACAATTTCTCTCAAGTGTTCGAGTGTACACGGAGGAGTTTCGAGCTTTTCTTTTCTTATCAAAGTTTGCTGTTTTTATAGTCTTGATTGCTAGTTAGACAGCTTTGCTCTTAACATGAAGCAATTATAAAAAAATTGTTAAGAAAGGGGACGCACTTTATATTAAAGTCAAGACATATCTAATCCTCCTCTTTAATAATTTCATCTACACTCAATTACCTTTTTCATTTTCAGCATCTATGCCGAGCATACATGCTTCATATCATTCGCGAGCACGTGATTTATGTTCTTCGACTCCTTTCGCGTTAAGCGTCCAATCAATCTCCACGTAAAAGGCTGTAAATCTAATCAGACTACGTCTGCTGGATTGTTAAATTTAGATTGATGTTGAATCAATTATCATCCGCAGCTACGTCGCTGTCTGCGCTTTGTTAACTCGTATGCAAGAATAACGGTGTAATACATATCCCCCTCCCCTTCCCCCTCCTCTATCCCCTCCAACAACACAATAAACTTATATAGGGTAAGATACGTCGGTTAGGAATAGGGGTTCGATGCTATCTCCCCTCTTGTTTTAATTGAAAACGTAAGGCATCGTTAATTAATGCCGATTGGTGTTAATTCCGCCTCCACCCTTGATCTCTGCTATGGTCGGGTGAGCTACTATGATAGCCCTTCTAACGTGTTGCGCGTCCCGTGAGATATTAGAGGTTTAATTACATCCCGTTACAGAGTTGTACGGCGATATCAATATTAAAACGTGATCGTAACATGAAGAGGGAGCAAATATGGGTGGATGTGGTAGATGCAGTGCGGATCTTGAGGTCTCGTTTAATTAGAAACATTAGCATTATGTGTAAATAAGAGAGATGCATATACATATTTCCAATATCGGTAGATTTTACACGAAGAATTGAATATGAAAATTACGAGCAAGATGGGACAACGAGTTTCTCAGCAATGTTTGGATCGTCCTAAAAAGAATCCACCCGATTTTATGCGCCGATTTATTACCGTGGATGAAACGTGCGTCCACCACTTCACGCCTGAGATGAAACAGCAGTCAAAGCAGTGGATGGAAGCCGGTAGTTCAGCATCAAAAAAGCGAAGGTCATGACTAGCTTTTTCTGGGATATGAAAAGGATTCTTTTAATTGGTTGTGTTGTATATCCACAGAAGAACCATATTGTGGGTTCTTCTGCGGATTTCTTTGTAAACATTATTAACCCTACAGTACCCGTATACGGTCTAGGAGACCGATGCGCTACTAAACCAATTTTTTTGAAACTGCCGCCATCGTCACATCACTGTCCATTCGTGTAGCTTCACGAATCGGGTTTCTTGTCATCAGTGTGGTTCGACGTTTAGAAGCGATTAGTCGTTTGTGCTGCATTTGTGGTTTGGGTCCGTGAGACCGAAACGGGTAGTGGCGTTCTAACATTTTTACATTACAATTAGAGGTCTATCTTGAAAGTGAGTATACTTATTTTTAGTTTTCTTTTAATTTGTTATTGTTTTTTGTATCACAATATTAAACTAAATATACAATCTTATTAACAAAAATTTTAAACCCAGTCTTTTTTATTTTAGTCATGGGGGATTATGAAAGAGAGACGGAGAGACTCCAAAAATTGATGAGCGAAGTTCTGTCTGAATTAGATCAGACGAATGATAATGAAGATGTCGATGACATGACGGATTCTGATGAAGATTATTTGGAGACGAGAGCAAGTGGTTCTGATACAGAGCAGGAGATTTTGGATACTGAAAGTACTGAGGAAATGGAGAAAGAAGTAGAAACAGATGCGGAGACTTGTCCAAACGTGTTTACAGGAAAGGACAACACTACTACCTGGAACAAGATGGTTCGAAATAAAAAAGTACGAATAAGAGCAGAAAATATAGTGAAACGTTTGCCGATATCGAGCTTGCCAACAAGATCCCTAAAATACCCACATGAAATATGGAAGTATTTTATCAATGATCAAATGCTAAATCTGATCCTTGATAACACAAATAAATTTATACGTTCCATAGCACGAAACTATTCGCGCGAGAGCGATGCTCGACCGACAGATATTACGGAAATTCAGGCTCTATTAGGGTTGCTATACTATGCTGGTATGTTGAAAGCTAACCATCTAAATACAAAAGAGCTCTGGGCCACTGATGGTTCAGGCGTGGAAATTTTCCGCCTTACAATGTCTTTGAATCGTTTTCAGTTTCTTTTGAGTTCCTTACGATTCGACGATAAAAATACTCGTCTTCAAAGAAGAGAGATAGATAAGTTAGCCCCAATTAGAGAATTCTTCGATCTGTTTGTGGAAAATTGCAAAAGAGGTTACAGTATGTCGGAGTTCGTCACAATTGACGAAAATTTAGAAGGATTTCGTGGACGCTGTGGTATCCGGCAGTATATTCCTTCAAAGCCGAACAAATATGGAATCAAAATTTTTGCTTTGTCGGACTCGAGCCTATTTTATACTGCTAATTTAGAAGTGTATGTGGGTAACCAACCCAATGGTCCATTCCAGCTTAGCAACAAACCGGAGGATATTGTAATGAGACTGTGTAAGCCCATCTACAATTCTGGCCGTAATTTAACAGTGGATAATTGGTTCACTAGCATAACTTTAGGCAGGATAGCTACAAATATAATAAAGTTTGCTTTAATGAATTTCGTAGTGTAACAATGATAGAAATAAAAGCTATATTGAAATCACTAAAAAAAGTTGGAGATACAGCGGGCGATCGAATCGACACAAACATTTTTAAGGATGCATGCTTATTCACAATGAATAGATTACTGGATGTGATAAATACATCATTAGACACCGGAACAGTCCCTACTGAATGGAAGATATCGTATATAACGCCGGTACAAAAAATAAATGGAACTAAGAAGTGTGAAGAATTTAGACCTATTAACATTTTGCCAGTATATGAAAAAGTTTTGGAAGTCGCTGTAAAAAACCAATTATTTGAATATTGTGATAAAAACAATATAATGGTGGCGAATCAATCCGGTTTTAAACGAGATCACTCATGTGAAACGGTAATAGTAGACCTTTGTGATAAATGGTTAAAAGAAATGGACGAAGAAAAAATCATCATTGCGGTTTTCTTGGACTTTAAGCGAGCTTTACGAGACAGTTAATAGAGAGATACTAATAAGAAAATTAGAAACTATGGGAATTAATGGGACAGTTAGAAAATGGTTTTCGTGTTATTTAGCAGATAGGTATCAAAAAGTAAAATACAATGGATGTGTGTCGGATAAACAAAAAACAAAACATGGAGTGCCACAGGGAACAATGCTGGGTCCGATGTTGTTTAATATGTACATAAACGATATGGTGTCGGTTGTTCAAAATTGTGATATATGTATGTTTGCTGACGATACAATGATCTACATTAGTGGAAACAATGTTGAAAATATGGTAAATACGTTGAATGACGAATTAGAAAGACTCTTTGTATGGCTCTGTAAAAACAATCTTTGTATTAATATTAATAAAACTAAGTTTATGTGTATTGGAAGTAGATATAAGTTAAGTAGTTTGAATACATTTAGAATAAAAATAAACGACATCGAAATAGATAAAGTAGATCATATTAAATACTTGGGTGTGATAATAGACAAACATTTAGAATTTAAGGAACATGTAAAATATATATCTAACAAAATGACTAAAAAAGTAAATTTCCTTTATAGAATAGGAAGACAAATGTCAGTATATATTAAGCTTAGATTATATAAGGCATTGATTGTTCCACACCTACAATTTTGTTCAACTGTCTTGTGGATGCTAAATAAAGGTGACTTACAGCAATTACAAAAAATCCAAAATAGAGCTATGCGGGTAATATTAAAATGTAATAGATATACACCAATAAACACCATGTTGAATACGTTAAATATCATGAATGTTAACCAGATAGTAACTTATAGGACATTAATTTTTATTAATAAAATTAAGCTGGGTAGTGTACCTGAGTATTTAGGAAATAGGATACAATACGTTAGTGAAATTCACAACCACTACACAAGGAATACAAAAAACTTTTTCATACAAACATACAATAAGGAAAAAACAACTAAAAGTATTTTTGTTGGTGGTATCGCATTATACAATGAATTACCGGACTATATAAAAGACAGTAAAAACCTAAATGAATTTAAGAGATTAGTTATTAAGTATGTTTTAGATAAGCATTAATGTAAATTAAATGTAACAATATTAGCTATTGCTAAATAAATTTCCATTATATTATTATTGTATTATTATTAAAGTCATAGCCATCAAGACACACAGCATCCACTGCATCCTCCTCATGAAGCCATGTTTCAGTAACGGCAAAAACATCAATTTCATATGTAGAAATTATACATTCAATCTCCCTAATAACGAAAAGGAAAATATAACAAAGTAACTACCTAATTATAATATCCGTATAGCTGAACACAACATGATGTTGTGTTAAATTGTTTCTAAAACACAAGAAGCTAATTGTTTATTATTTAATGTTTTCCAGGTCTTCTATCATGCTTATTCTGCGTTTAATTCCCTCGTCCCTAATGTATACTGTACAGTCGGAGAAAAAACAGTCCGTCCAGTGCGAGTGCAAGAGAAGATACCGTGGTTAGCCCCCCCTTTCGAAATGTATCGGTCGATAGGTAGGGCATAAGCGGCGAATATATATTCTCTTTTAGTTATTACATACTGCTTGCCGTTGTCACATAAGGTGCATATCACGCAGCAGTAGTAGATACGGACAGATATGTTCATGATCTGACCTTGAAAGCAATCGTATAGTTTTCAAATTTTCGTTCGCATACCAATTAACCGCCTCAGGTATATTTACCCTTTCACGACTATTTAATGATACAATAATTTTAGTTTTACTCAGTACATATGTCAGGCGAAACAGTCCTTTTAATTCATTTAATTCATAAGGGGTATTTATTATATAAAATGATAATAAAAAATTAAGTAATAACTAGTCAAATAACAGTTAATCTTCAGAGGATAACAAACATGTAGAAAATAGTAATAGTAAGTTATTTTTAAGTAAAATAAATTATTTGAAGTAACAAATACACATACATATACATACTCATAGAAGGGGCTAAAATATAGGCTAAAATAATAATCAAACTGCATTATAAACAAAAGTGTTTACTTCCGGTAAAAATATATACAAATAATAGCTGCTGCACCTACCACAAAGATCTGTTTTCAAAAGTACTCGTTACGTGCGAATATTTAAAATTGTTTCTAAGCATTCGCAAATTTGCTCCTTATTTTAATTTACAAATTTAACTCTTTTGTATAACAGGTAAAACATATATTTTTAAAATAAATTTGACTAGATTTTCAATTTCAGGTTTAACATCGTGTTAAACGTATCTTCAGTGTAAAAGAATTTCAAAAAATATACAAAAAAATTAACAAAGATTAAGTAAAATATCGCTTCTAAAAACGCGAAAATAAAGTATCCGTTTAGATTAAAAAACCATATCATATGATGGGTTTGCGAGCGGCATTTACATGTAATTATAATAAAATGTGATAAGTTATACTAGAAAAGTGTGAGTTTTAAAGAAACTAACATAGCATGTTTGTAGAAATCATAATTCTGTCACATGAAAATATATAAACAGAACCAGTAGCAAAAATAAGTACATACATATGTGCTTTGCAACTTTTACCTAATAATATTTGCATTTTTTCGTAAAAAGCACATCTGCCGATGCGCTCTGTGTATTATAATAGTCCAGTTAATAGAAAATTCAGCAATGATTGAAGAAAAAACTTGCAAATGTTTTTCAAGAAGCCAATTATTGGAAAAATAAGAATGGGTTCTGCTTGCATTCTTGTTTCACTTCAGACCTTTATTCTAATAACAGTAATAACGATTTAGGTGGATTAGAGGTTACATGATTTAAAATTATATTAATAATAGTGAACTTCTGATTATCTATATTTGTATGTAATTTGATATCGTAAAGTAATATTAATAATTATTATTTTGACAAACTAAATTTGCAATTTACACTACTGAAATTATATTTGACTTAACTGCATGTAGAATGCACAGAGAATTAGAAAAAGAAATTCGTAATGCAACATTAATGAGCAACGAGTGCTTAACGAATACCAATATAATTATCAACGTGAGATAGTTATATTTGTATGAAAGAAAAATCATTGTAAAAACAAGAGTGAGTTCCGCTTGCATTCTTGTTTCACTTTAGACCTTAGTTCTAATAATACACCGTAATGATCAGTAATAAGGATTTAAGTGAATTCGGGGTTACATGATTTAATTTACCTTAATAATAGTAAAGTACTGATTGTCAATATTTCTATTTAATTTAATATTGTAAAGGAATATCGATAATTATGATTGTGACAAACAAAATTTGCAATTTGTACTATTGAAATTATGTTTGGCTTAAGTACTTGTAGATTGTATAGAGAATTAAGATAAGAAATTCATAATGCAACATCAATGAATACTAATATTATAATTATCAACCCGACATAGTTACATTTGTATGAAAGATTAGTATAAATCCTGAAGTAAGAAAAAAGAAGTAAATAAATATATGAAAAGAACTTTGAAATAATATGCAATATTGCATTATCCGCCCTATATCAATTACACCTTCCTAATTAAGGGAGTATTGCGTTTGATATAAATAACGCTTCAAAATCAAAAATGGCAGTACTACAAAAGCATTTCAAGTGACAAGATGGCACCTCAATCAACTATCGAATTGCGATCTAAAATCGTCACGCTGTGGGAGCAAGGATTTTCTTCGAGAAGAATTGCCGAGCAAGTACATTTATCGGTAAGAATTTCATTTTGAATTTAATGTGGCCATTTGAAATCTCACATTTGCGTTCTTCATTACAAATTGTTGTAAAACTACGTCAAATTTAAGAAATTGAATTTTGCGTACACAATATATCCGGATAGAATTGCCAAGAAGAAATTTTTTTACAATAATATTCTGCTTGTCAAATTTGCTATTTTCAAATTGCGTTAACGTATCTTGTCGTAAAATCAAAAATAACGTTTTTTTCCTCTTAGCAACACCATCCGGGGACACATCATGATCATAATTACAATGCCATCAATCGTCGTAATAAATAAAATAAAAAGAATAGCTAATTACAAAAAACCATATTAATTTTGTTCTAAAGATAAAATCAAAAATATGTTCCTTTTTTAGAAAACGCAAGTACAGTTTTGGGTCCGACGATGGAGAATCGAAAATGAAGAAACCGCGCTACGAACAAAGCAAAGAACCGGCCGCCCTATCAAACTGAATGCACAAGAAAGGGACAACATTTTAAATATAGTAAATAATACTCCAATAGTATCATCAATAAATATAGTCGAGCAGCTGGAGTTATACTGTGTTCCTAGAACAGTTAGGAACTTTTTGCATAAAAATGGAGTACATTGTCGACGTCCAGCGAAAAAAGTCGAGCTTCTACCCAGACATTGTCAAGATCGTGTTAACTTTGCTACAGCAAACTTGGATCGGGATTGGATGGCTGTGATTTTTACCGACGAGAAGGTCTTTTCTACCTCACAACAGTCCAGAAAATTGGTATGGCGGCCCGATGGCACAAGGTTTGATCCACAGCATGTTGTGCCTGTTCGACACAGCAGTAGACTTAGTCTGGCGTATTGGGGATGGATGTCGTCTGCAGGACCAGGAGAACTTGTCCGGATAGACACCCGGATGAACGCAGAACAATACATCAGCGTTTTAGAAGATGTATTGATTCCCAGCGTCCGCGCAGTCTTTCCAGCACCTTTTCCAATTGTCCTTGTGCAAGATAATTCATCCGTCCATACTGCCAGACGGGTCACCGAATGGTTAACAAATCATCCGGATATTCATCTGCTACGGTGGCCGCCAAAATCACCAGATCTCAATCCCATAGAGAATCTGTGGAGTATTATGGCTGACATGTGGGAGAAGCAAGGAGTGCCAGTTCCGCGCAATCGAGAGATGCTACATGGTCACGTTACCATCTAAGGTAAACGTGTTTTTGATACCAAATTTACGCTGGGCGAGTTTATACAAATCTTACCTGGTCTTTGTCTTTGGTGATTGAAATGCCAGTACCTTTCAGCTTGTGTCGGTTCTTCAAGATCTCTATTTTACTGCGATGATTTGTTAATTTTAATATAATGCTTCGTTTGTTATTTCCGGCTTGACGTGATCCGATACGATGAGCCCGATCAATATCTCCCTGAGAAAAATCGACGTTTAATTTCTCACTACATATATGCATAGTGATATCTTCGATATTTTCACCGAAAATGCGGACAGAATTACGTCTGGAGTATTGCTCCAAATTTTCGATCTTGTTTATCAAAGTTTTATTTACTTTTTCGAGTTCATCACATCGTGCACAGTACTTTTTTAATACGTTGTCAATTTTTTCGTCGATGGTTTTTGCGACAACTTTCGTGACGGTATCAAGAAATTCCGGATTTATTAATATGTCCTTCACACATTTTTTAAATAGATTCTTAATATCAAATATTTGACTCTGTGTTAACGGCATAATGAATAACACTACTTAAAGTCACTACCGCACTAATAAACCAGAATAAAATAACGGAGAAAACCACTTAAAATTGAAGGAATTTAGCGGAGCGACATGCATGAAATATTTCACTGTTTTAGATTATAATTGTGTGTTTTGGAACATTGAATTGGATGACGAAACCAAATTGTTAACTTGTCTTCCTGACCCTCTGGGTAATATTTATCAGTTTAAAAGGCTTCCATTTGGCTTGTCAATTACGCCACAGGTTTTTACGAAATATAATTATGAGCATTTTGGGGACTTACCTGGCGTCACTATTTATCAAGATATGATGCTAATTTGCAGAGGGTTATGGATCCGTCGCGTCGGGTTAACTTAAAGTTTAATCCTAATAAAGTTCAGTATAGACTTAGAGAAGTAAGATACTGGGGGCATGTATTCTCAGATAAGGGTATGGAGTTGGATAGAGAGCGATCAAAAGCCTTAGAAAAAAATGATTGCCCCAGAAATAAAAACGACCTTATAAAATTATTGGGTGTAATCAATTACATGAGAAGTTTCATTAATAATTTTTTTTGATTTTCTTTAAACATGCTTAGCATCGTTAATAGTAATTTTAGAGAAAAAGTGTTCAGACAAAAGTTTTAGATAATTTTACGCCAAGTAAAACTATGTAGCAAATTTTTTTTTTTCGTTCATCATTATCGAGTTATGACACAAACTTGTGTGTTTTTAAATGGAAATCATAGTTGGTTTTGACATAATTAAAAAGCCTATTTTTGCTGATTACAGTGATATAAGGTTTTATATGGTTAGTTTAAAAAATAAAGAGGATATAGACATTTTTATGGTTTTTATGGAAAACAAACCAAACGAAAACTTATTTTGAAATCTTATGTAGTAATAAAATGAAAACTATAAGAACTTTTATTAAGGGCACACAACATTATTAATGTTCAAAGATACCTCCATTATTATTAATACACAAATTGCATCTCGGCACAACAGAATTTGTAGCATTGCGGACTTTACGCCTATCCATGTTATTAAAAGCAACTAAGACAGCTTCTCTTAAATCGTCGATTGTTTCATATGTTCTTTTGTATACTGTGTCCTTTAGTACACCCCACAAGAAAAAATCCAAAACTGATAAATCAGGGGATCTATCCGGCCATTCAATGGGTGCATTTCGTCCTATCCATTGATTAGGGAAGTTCAAATTTAAATAATTTCTAACATTCAGTTGATTGTGCGTGGGCCCTCCTTCATGTTGCAAGCATTGCTCGGGTTTTTAAATTTAAATTATCTAACATTTCCTCGAAATCTTGTTGTAAAAAATTAAGATAACGATTGCCAGTTGCCATCCATAAAAAATAAAAGGAGGAAGAACATTGATCCTATAATACCACACAGAACATTAAGTCCAAATTTAATGTTTGGTCTCCTATGTTCAACGTGAAGTGGATTTTAATGATGTCAAAACCAACTATGGTTTCCATTTAAAAAAATACAAGTTTGTGTCATAACTCGATAACGGTGAACGAAAAAAAAAATTAGCAACATACTTTTATTTGGCGTAAAATTATCTAAAACTTTTGTGTGAACACTTTTTCTCTAAAATTACTATTAACGATGCTAAGCATGTTTAAAGAAAATCGTAAAATTTAATTTTGTTTGAATATCTAATAAGCCATGAAAGTTATCGGAGAAACAAAAGCAGTTTTAAATCAAACTCGTAAAACTGCCCATCTTTTCCCGATTTATGGCGCTTTTCTATCTCCAGTAGTTTCTGAGATCCCAATGCTAAACATTCAAAAAAACTCAATCTGTATACACTAAAAGTAAGAGTGGGCCAAGGTGTTATCCCTGAGCCACACCTTCTCCACATCGTACAACTATATTCAGCGACACAGAGGTCTCCAAAATGGAAATTTTCCTCTGGAGGGTGTTGAAAGAGCGGGAAGGCCATGAACGTTGGTTACGGAAGAGAACATCACTACTGTGTAGACAATGCTCAACGAAGACAGGCGAGTGACGGACCAGGAGATAAACGACACCTTAGACCCAAATGCACCGGCAATTCGTTCGATTCTGCATGCGAAGAAACTTTGTTGTCTTTGGGTGTCACATCGACTAACTGAAGAACAGATGACACGACGTGTCGCTAAAAATGTTTGCTAAGGGATATCTCGACATAACACATGAACAATATCGTGATAGGTGACGAGACTTGGTTATACTATTATGATGTGCCGACCAAGATTAAAAACAAAATTTGGCTCTGTGATGATGAGGACATAAAAATGATGAAACGTATTTTTCTCATCGACTGGAATTGAGGAGCGTGTCGCCTTGGACACACTGAAGTCATCAAATCGATGAACAACCTGCATCCAAAGTCAAGAATGGACGCTTGATTTCTCCTTCATGACAACGCTTCAGCTCACCGCGCCAAAGCTTCCAATGAATATTTGTATCTTCCTTACAGTCCAGATCTTGTTCCTCGCTCCCTTGGCAGAGCTGGTTTCAGGATTGATTTCGAAAAAAGGAGAGATGTATTGAATAAAATTACTTGGAAAAAATTAAATAAATAAACCTGAATTGCAAAACTTTCCTACTACCCCTTGTAATTAAAATATACAGAGGCAAGCAAAATTAATTATACAACTAAACATAAATAAGTTATTGCTGAAAAATAATCCATAATTTAATATTTCCAGAAACACTGACTAAATATTTCCTATGTAGAAATAATCCGCGAAAATTGCGCTCCTAAAGTTCACGCTTTCATCAATTTATTTTATCAGATTAGCCGGCGAACACAGTTTACACTTTCTAAAGTTATAATTCAGAATTAGCCAAGATTGTTTAGGAATAATTCGGTTTAAACTTAAACGAAAAACTGTCTTTAACCCGGTATTGTTTTCCAACTAAAGCGCTTCATTTTATTATTAAACACAGATTAAACTTGCTTCTAAACGTACACAGGCGCTAACTAAATCGGTTGATTAAGTGAATTGTGTCTCATATGTAATTACTCGTTTACGCAAGCCTTACCAAGACGTCGAATACATCTCCTTCAAACAGTCTATACCTTTCTGTGATATTCATTTATGACATATACGTACGTGTATGTATGTAGAATATGTATGTATGTACAACACGAGAACGGTTAGATTTTCGTTGATTCGTCTCTTGTGTGCCATTCCTAGCTTTCTCTATTCGCATGATAACGAATTTCCGGTTAAATTAACGTCGGGGATTAAATTGGGGAACTTGAGAATGTTTTTCGATCCTAATTGGAGGGAATCGTCATCGTAGAGGTCGCTGCTCAAACATGTTAAAGGAATGGTTAGGTGTTTAGTAGGCGTTCTAGTTACTTCAATCGACTCAGGATGATCTTTCTTTTGTGCTCTCCTATTGCCGAGTTATCCAATAGAAATTCTAGGTTCTACGTTTAATTATTTAGATTTAGAATTGAATTGTTTAGAATTGCGGATCAATAGGTAGGCTTTTTGGTTGGTGGAATATAATCGAATACCTGGAATACATTAGTGGATATTCGTGTGACGTTACTGATTAAATTAAATATTAATTGGGTCTAAGATCTCCTTCACATGCGGTTGCTCTAGGTTGGCTAGGTATCTGAGGAACGGTTTCAGAGAAGTTTAAATTTAATTTAGATATCTAATGGATACTAATGTATCCTTTCAACTTACGTATTTTTATATGGAGATCTTAATGCATGTTAAGACCAAGATAGATGAACCTTATTTCTAGGCAACCCAGAAATAGACCCATTTCCAAGGGAGGGAAGCCAGACTCAATAAATTGAAAATCAAAGCCATTTTGATTTTATTATTTTATTAACGAAGTTTTGACATATCTAGTTTTTTAGCCTTCTGATTCACCAAATTAGAGTTCTGGTGAAGTTTTCATTCTTCGAAAAGCTTATGCCATTATGCCTTAACCAATCTGTGACATCTTGCTTCCCCGCCAAAGTATCTGGAGCATTATACACAGCAACGAGAGAATTTGATGTGAAGATGGAGATCAGTTGTACTGTTACCAATTCTTTAAATTTTCTGCTATCCATTGCAAAATGGTAGTAATATCGCAAAACAACATATCATACATAGGGCTGCTCTTCGGTTCTCGGGTTCTCTGCCGTGTAGAAAGGTTGTGGTACTTGACGTTTCGATCATCTTGTCGTGATCTTCTTCAGAAGTGAAGTGACAGTGAAGTCTGTAGTATGAATAATGAATAACAGCATGAATAATATGAATATGAAATGTCGACCAAATTGAAAGAAGAAAATTTGGATGCAGCTGTCTGTGAAATGAAAAATTGACCGAATTAGTTTCTTAAAGGTTTCAAAACAATACAAAATACTACATTTCCAGCAAGAGAAGAAAAATCCTTCGCCAAATATTTATTAAAAGCGGTTGAGGTGATTTCACCTTTTGAATTGACAGATGTGAGAGCTGCTGCTAAAACCTCTTTGGCTAGAATTGGGTGAAATTTCCAACAGTTCTACAGTTGTCAAATATCTCCGCAAGAAATGATTATTACCGCAAGAAATTTATATGGATATGGTACAAAAATGGGTGGACCTACATCTTCATATCAGGTGGTGAAAAATCTGGCGAGGTATTTTAAACTAGGCAGAGAAACATGTGAACAAGGTGTTGGTGCTTGACGGCCGAAAACTTACTTGAAAAGAATACATTGATCAAATCACTGTGAAATTCATAGCTCAGCCTTGTGGCTTTTCAATAGGTAGCGTAGAAATCATTTTACATAAAGAATTAAATCTCAAAAAGGTGGCTGCATTATTATTATTATTATTAAATGGAATCATAAGTGTTCACCACCGCCTCGAAAGTTTTGTGCAACAACATCTTCGGGGAAGATCATGGCCACAGTTTTTTGCAATTCGAAATGAATTACCTTTACAGCCTTTTTACCACGTGGTCAAACGTGGTGTGCTGTTTCATCAGAACAGCGCTTCTACCCACACGAAGCTGTCAAAATTTTCCACCAGCCCCCCATTCTCCAAATTTGCCCCCTAGTATTTACTTCCATGTATTCCTCAAACTCAAGATAGGTGGTGAACGAGTGGTTTGCAGCCTAAGACGAAACATTTTTTCTGAGGACGTTAAAGCTTCAGTTAGAAAGTGTATAAAATTAGAATTACATTAATTAAGAGTAAAGAGAAGTCAGAATTATTGTCTGAAAAAGAAATCTAAAAAATTAGTAGCATTAGTAGGAGTACTATACGTCCTTCTTCCCATACCTACTCCTATTAAGTCAAAAATGACCAGTCGTAATGTAAACACAACACTGAAGGACTAAAAAATGATTTCATACGAGTACATGGAAATAATGAGAGAAACACATACCACTCCAACCAAAAGGTCGGCAATCGTGGACTCATCAGGTCCAATGACGAGCTTTTGACATCTAGACTTAATCAATTGAACTTGTAGGCTGAAAGTGTGGAGAGGAAGCGTCACCAAACTTTTTTCACCTATCCAGATGAGCTATAGCTCTGCCCTGGGGTAAAACTGTGCCGAATCGACAGCAAGCCGCCTCGATACTTTCCCCACACCCCGCTTCTCCCCTTCCCTTAAAATGAATAAGTGCTTTAGGGAAAGGAGAACAGTGGGGTGTGGTAAAAATGTCGAGGCGACCCGTTCTCGATTTGGCGCAGTTCTATACCTGATGTAATGTAGTGTTATAGTCTATTTTTAAAGTAGAGAGACGAATTTCTGAACAGACCACTTTGACAGTGAATTCTCATTGGTTGAAAGTAAGGCCAAATTACACAGTATCGATCTTAGATAGATTTTGTCACCTGACTCTTTTTATGGTTAAGTCTTGTTGTTGTTTCTATTATTTCTCCGTTATTTCATTATATACTCTAGCCTCTCTTTTCAAAGCTATGCAGTAATAGTTACCAGATATATTTGTAAGTAATATACCAGCAATATAACAAAATAAATACAATTAAAAATTTTACAGTTGCTTTCCAATATGGATGCACAAACAAGTACAAGTGCCGCTAGTCGTGTACATGTTTGTTCTGCTTGTATTGAAAAAGCGTGAAAAGATGAGTCATATGCGTAGTACCGAATAGCAGAGCCTTAGAAGGCTTATATAAGAAAATTATAGCCGATACCGTCAACCGAGGTCACTCGGAACTAAGGGTGCGGGTTGGAACAAGACGGCAATTCCTGAAACAAACTAGTGTTGCCATCTAGCAACAAATTTTTAAAAAGTGATACGAACGAAATCTTTTTTACCAATGTTCAACATATCCTATAGTGACTTGACAGACTTGTTGCTTTTGTTTTCATACCTATTCTGGCAGTGTAAAGTGAAGTTAAGTTTTACTTTTTTTTTCATTGATCAACTTAATTATGTTGCCATAGCAACATAAACACCATTTCAGAGCTGTTTATGTTTTTACGTGTTCTCACACTTTCAACGAAGAAGATATGGAAAGAGCTGTTCCAGGCGTAAAAGAAAAACGTTTGAGCTACAGACAAGCTTCAGACCGCTATAATATCAAGGTAGCTACTCTCCACAGACACGTAAAATGTCCAAATTTATTAAAACCCGGTGGCCAAACAGCTTTAAGCGAACAGGAAGAAACATATTTTGTGGAATGTGTTCAAATCATGTCTGATTGGGGTTTTCCGCTACAAAAAAAAGACTTACATCTTTTAGTGAAAACGTTTTTGGGCAAAAAACCAAATAAGGTTAACATTTCTTGGCAATAAGCCCACTAATGAGTGGGTGACAAAATTTTTAGAACGTCATCGTGAGTTGCGCCAACGACTATGTTCTAATATAAAACGAGCCAGGGCAGGTGTTACGAGAGAAGTAATTAATGAATATTTTCAAAATTTAGCAACCATTTTCGAAAATGGTTCACCATCTAATTTTGTGAACTATGATGAGACGAATTTCAGCGAAGACCCGGGAAAAGCCAAAGTTTTAGCTCCTAATAGCACACATCTTACACAGCCGCTCGACGTAAGTTGTTTCCGATCAATTAAAGGGCAATGGATACCGAACAGAGACCAGCCACGGGGTGACTCCGTTGACTCTGATAACTGGTTCAGGGACGGATCCAAATCCAGTAAGGGCACAGGTGCCGGTATTTATGGTCTGAGCCCAAGACATAGGATATCATTAAGCCTGGGAGAGCATGCAACGGTCTTCCAGGCAGAAGTATTTGCTATTGCAGCATGCGCAGAACTGACTGCAAAGGGAGGCTGCACGAAGAGGAAAATAAACATAATGACTGATAGTTAGGCCGCTGTCAGGGCAGTTATGAATCCTCTTACCAGATCAAAACTGGTTAAAGACTGTAAACAGCACCTCAATAGATTGGCACAAGACAACAAGGTATCTTTGATCTGGGTGCCTGGACATGAGGATATTAGAGGCAATATAATAGCCGATGAACTAGCCAAGGAGGGTTCTAGGAAACACTTCATAGGACCAGAACCCGTATGTGGAATCACAAGGGATTCCACTAGAAGGGCGATTGGGTCTTGGTTAGATAAGGAAAAGGTTGATAACTGGACACTGTCCCTTAAGGAAGCATCTATGCAACACGGGTCGGGTGAGCGAACCCTGGTGCAGGAGATGCGAGTTACAGGAGGCAACAAGTTTACGTGTAATCTGCACATGTGAGGAATTGAAGGTACTCAAGCAGAAACATTTCGGAAAGGATCTACTGGAGCCTTCGAGGGTACTCAAGTTTCCAGTGGGCAAGTTACTGGACTTTGTAGAGGACAGTAAACTTCTCAATTGGAAATGAGGGCTCCAATAGGGATGGTACAAAGAGCACCCAGCTCAAGTGCCTGGACAATAGGTGTCCAACCCTAACTGAATAAATGAATGAATGAATGAAAGGGCAATGGAGAACAACTCTAACATCCTGGAAAATGAGAAATAAGGGAGTTTTGTCAAAACAACTATTTCCCAATCTTCTCAACGATTGTCTTGTAAAATTAGAGACCAGAAATGGAGAAAATATTAAAAGCGGGTTTAGGGCCTGCGGCTTGTTTCCGCTCGACAAAGAAAAAATTTTGTCAAACCTTCCCGCAGAAGATGGCAACGGAAATTATTCTTCCATTCTAACTGAGTCCTTGATTGACATTTGAAAAGCGTGCCGAGGAAATACAGTTCCAAAGATGAACAGACGAAAAAAAATCAATGTGAAACCAGGAGAAAGTGTAAGCCAAGCACATTTTTCCGGAAACTCTGAACCAAGGGAAACACCCATCGATGACGCAGATAGTTCTGACGAAAATGCAGCAGAAAATTTTACAACAATATTGCAACAAAGTATTGCTAACTTAAGTATTGCTATCTTTCACTCATCTCCTTCAAGAAGCACACTCTCTCGCGCATGGAGACAACACTCGGGGACATCCAGGGGATCTGTTTTCCAGTACTTCTTCCATATTTACACTTCATAAGGGGAAAACAAATATCAATGTAATAAGTAAACAGCTCAATGAAGATATTAAACGATTGATCTGCTTCTTGGCAGGTATAAACTGTTTCTCAGGTTTCATTAGAAAGCATCGTGGAGAAATTGATAAGGGCATCCTCAGAATATTTACGACGCCACACGTAACTAGTACTATTGTGAATAGATTGTATACTGATATTTAGTAACTGCGACTTGTGATCCGATAAATCAAATTCTGTACAACCCACGCTGAAATTAGTGGCATCAGGATTAATAAAAAAATTATCCAAACAAGTAGCAGACGCTGAAACAACACGTGTAGGAATTTATACACGCTAAAATATCTTTTAAAATACTTAACCTAAACGAATGTAACAAAAAATCCACATTAAAGTCCCCACCCAACACAACTTTCTTGGTTTCTTTTTGTAGAACATCAATTATACTAGACAAAGCACAAATAAAATTATCATAATCACCGCTTGGCGGACGATACAAAGCTAGGAATATAATTCGATAAGATACAGATTCAGCTGCACAGCACTCTAAAACATTAGCAACGGACATATGTCCAATATCTGGTCTATCAATTAAGGTCAGTGATCTCAACCCCTCCATGCCTATTAAGTGATCTGCAAAAACTTGATCTTAACACAAAAGATGAAAGTGACAATTCTTTAAGCTGCACGGAAGACTGCCAATGTTCGGTTATTAAACAGATGTCCACTTTTTCTGTGGCAAGAACAACTTCTAGTTTACGTATTTTATTATTTAAACATCTAATATTTTGATGCATAATTTTAAGTCTACATACTTGGTTCAAGTTTTCGACAGTATCCTTGCAGCAGTTTACGTCCTTCCCCCTAAACAAGTGCTAAAAACTACCCCCGTCAACACATAAAACATTAACAGATTGTTCACTCAAACTGAAGTCCGGTATCTGGTTATAGTCCCATGGTGCTACCACAGATGAGTCTTCCTGCCATACCTCAGATTGTCCCTGATGACGACCATGCATGTCCACCGTCATTATCTTAAGTTTTGCTGGACAAAAATTGGTAGTTTCTCCATCCATATTTGGCTTAACGTAACTATTCCACATCTTGTGACAAATAATCTTTCCAGAAAGTCGCATGTGGAACCCATCACGTGTTACATCTCGATAAGAAATTAGTGAGTTGGTATCAGCAAAAATTACACTTTGGTGCAAATGAAAGTCACCAACTATATTATAGTAGGCAAGTGATTTCAATTTATTACATATGATCTATATTTTACAGAGTATATTTACAGAAGTTTCAAGAGTACTGTTGCTCTTGAAACTCCTGTGCACGTGATTTAGGCCTTGGGTATGTTCAGAAATTCGTCTCTCTACTTTAAAAATAGACTATAGGTGGCTATCAGCGACTTCAAATTGATGACATTATTAATGAGTTTGTAATGTGGTTTTACAAAATGTGTGTGCTATGTTTGTTTTTGGGACAGCAAGGACACTCAATGCGTACTACAACAAACACGACTAACCACACAGAATAAAGTTTTCTGTAGAGAACTGAAATTGAAATGAAGGCCAACTCTTCAGCTCTTTCACTATAAAACACTTACAGGTCAACCACCTGGCTCCTTACCGAACGGTTAGAAGTGAGGAAAAAGTCTTTATATAACCTGGCAAGGACGAAATTCGTTATAATGCTCATCTTGATAACATACTTTTTGTCAAAATATTAATATTTTACCCTTTAATGCATGTGCAAAACATGATAAAATATATTTGACATGCTCGACAGCTAATCTAACTTCAAACAGAAACCTGCGACGCAAATTGCGATAAGAGCATATATGGAACACAACATGAGTGGAAGTTCCCCTTACAACCACACGACCGCAGCTGCCGCTCAGAGCCACATCGTTCACCCACCATTAGACAAAACATAACGAAAGTCATAAATTATTTTGACGCGTGGAAGCCGTTTAACAATTCATTGTATTCCCGGTGGAATTAGCGTTTCCTTAGTTCCCATCGATATATTTACTTTCCCTTGACTGGTTCCTATTCAATTTTGCAACATATATTCATAGCCACCCCCATACACTATGTGGTCGTACTAAAACTGCTGAGCATGAATACCCCGCCTGTCAGGGCACGTCAAAAACTCGGAATTAGTTGTTTAGGTCGATTAATAAATTACTTTCCATCAACGCCGTCGTTTGGTAAGAGAATGTTCAAGGAACGAAAAATCTAGATCCAACTCGCCCAATTGAATATTTGCTGTACTGTAACATTACATCATGTCCGACGTATGGATTATATTATCACATCTTGCCTATCTAATTAGTGTTAACCCGATTCGAGCTTTGTGCAGATTCACGCACTTAGTTAACTTTGTCGCTGCATGAATTAACATGAATTTAGAGCTTGAATGCGCTTCGAACAAGCACCCAAAACTATTCGTATAAAGTTATAATTAAAACGACTTCAGAGCTCTTTAAATTGGGGGTAAAATGAAATGGTATCATTTCGACATATTCTGAACTGAAATTCCATTTACGTGAACGTATACAAATATCTAAAACCGACACCGAAGAATGCAAACATATTAGAGTATATTATTCGCGTGTCACATCCGATTAAAGTCATCTCTATCCGGCTTATGTGCAGACAAATTCTCACCGTTGTTTACCGTCCACGGTCGCCACATTTGTCTGTCCAATTATAGCGACGTCTACCCTTCGATATTGGGGGTTCGTAAACGACTACCGCAACCTATAACAATAACGGTTAAACTAATGCCACCCTTATACGCTTACCGAAAGGATCTCGGGTAATTGTTTCTTGAGAGCAAGTGATGTACGTATCCAATCTAACCGAAACTAATTTGATTATTGCTAAAATGTACGACTATTGTATGTTATTAAAAATGAAACGTTTATTGCAATTTTTCTAAAACATTTCAAGATTGACGAGGATAACTGAAGTACAAGGTGGTGTGCAAAAGTAATGTCATAATTTAAATTGGCTGCCATTTTGTTATAAATGAAAAAAAGAGTTGAAAAGAAGTACTTAGCTGTACACCTTAGGTGTAAAAGGGAAGTTAATGGGATTGGAGCTATTGGCGTTAGAAATTAAGAAGACGTGAACCTTTTTTCGTATCTAAGCTTTCGCTAATTCTTTATTAGCTTCTTCAGAGAACAAACTACAAATAAAAACAACAAAAGTTGTAATTAAAATTCGGCTATTATAAATAGAAGTGAAAAAAAAAAAGAAAGAAAAGGTTCCATCATTCCGAAAAATATTCAGCATTCCTCGAAGGGGGTAGTGACACTTCTCCACGAAGCAAAAGGAAGAACAGCACAAAGGGTAGCCGATTTTAATGACAGGTTAGGTGTAAAATATCACCCATCAACAAATCTTCAATATTGAACATTCAATTCATGATTTGAAAACCCAACTTAGTTCTTTGATCCCTGGTTTCGTTTATGACCAGTTTCTTGCCCGTTTAAAATATTCTTTTAATAAACTTTTCCATAAAATTAAAGTTAAAAATATTAACAAATTAAATAAAATGAAATCTGAAATTCCATATATTACATTTTTCAATAATAATTCCGGTTGGTTCATCAATTTATTGAATATTGACATTTTCAAGGATGTTATAAACTTCCTCTCATTGGGTTATAAATTTGGTATTCCTATTCAAAAGAAAGAACTAGGGAGGGTGTGGGGCAGTGTGAAATAGCTAACAGATATTATTTTCAATCAGAAGGAAATCACCTTCTTTAATTTGTCTTATTTCTAGAGTGAATGGCGTTTCTTTATCGTGATGGTCGACATAGTCATTATCACTCTCGTCAGCAATGAAATCAGATGATTCCTCGCAAAGGTTTCCAACTGAAATATCATTTTCAGAACTACTTTCCTTCCTTGACTTTTTGGAACAAATTGCCACATTTGTGAAATTGATTTTGCGCTTAATTTTGTTTATATCTGTCGTACTTGCTGAAGCAGATTTCTTTTGACTCTTCAATTCATCGAAATAAGGAGACGATGTGATAATAGCAGTTTTACCACGTCGTCTCTGTTTTGTCATTTGCTTGGTTATAACTACTAGAAGCGTTACTACTGGAGCTTGTTTCCCTAAATCCATTTTCAGCATTAGATAAAGTTGCGGCCCTAAGGTAGGCTTTTCCAAATATTTGACCAATATCGGAAAGTTCTATTAATTTATTTGGCTTATTAAACTGCCATGTCAGGAAACATGAATGATACGTCTAGCGGCTGAAGTCGATGTGAAGTATGAGGAGGGGTCGCTAATATATGAACATTGTTTTTCCTAGCAATTTCAATTAATTTTACATTTTTTACATGAGCTACATCTAGCACGAGTAACACTGGATTGTCTTGAGTGGGACGAGTATACTTAAGGAAACCATATCAAAAAATATATCTGCTTGCATCCATCCTGATTTATAATTCGTAACTACAGCACCTGCCGGTAATCCGACCTCATAAATAGGATTTCTTCTAACTCTAGGTATTACTAGCAAAGGAGGGACGTAATCCCCCAAAGCATTAAAGCAAACTTCAGCAGTTACTAATGTTCCCCTTTCAGCTGTTCCAAAACTCTCCACTTGTCTTTTTCCTCTAAGCGAAATAACTTTGACTGGTTTACTAGGTACAGTTACCATTCCCTTTCATCACAATTATATATCCTGTTTGGACGAAAGGCATAACGTTCATATAGAGAACGAAGAAGTTGAAAGAAGTTCTCAACAGACACTCTATTGAAACCAGCAGCTCTTGCTGCAGAGGTATTTTCTGGAGTTCTTAATGTTAGCTGAAGCTGCCTTTTTAAAAATAAGTACAGCCAGTCTTTACCAGCCTTTCTAGATTCTTTATTAAAATTATGAGGGATATTATTTAATTCTGCGAACTGATAAGCTAAAGATCGCAACTCGCTATAGGATACACCAAAAAACCTTTTATCCATACCCAAACTCGCTCCTTGATCATAGCTAAAGATAGTTCTAAACCTTCTAAGATGTTTTTTGGACGCTTCTTCATCTGATTTATTCGTTTTAGATCTTCGATGCAACGTTGCAACTATGTTGATTAGATTTTCGGTTATAGGTCCTCATGCATAAATTGAATCATATCTTGATTAAAATTAAATATATTAGAAGCTTCATATACCTAATAAAAAATTATTAAAGCAAGCCTTTTCACTTT
Source organism: Holotrichia oblita (assembly GCA_023690525.1). NCBI lineage: Eukaryota > Metazoa > Arthropoda > Insecta > Coleoptera > Scarabaeidae > Holotrichia > Holotrichia oblita. The sequence continues at coordinate 215,334,042 of CM043015.1, forward strand.
GCCCCCTAAGCATCAAATTTAAAACAACAGCCACGTTTGCCTAATAACATAACCTATGTTAGTTTTTTCGCCACAAAACAAACGATAAATAGACATGATTACTTGATGTCACACTGAACTAAGATTACTACTGTTCATCCTAAAATGATACAATATTACAACGGTTCCAACTAAAATCACTATTTTAGTAACTGCGTTTGCAAACGTCCCAGCACTGTGGAGATAAAATACCGTATGTACTAACACTAAAAGTAGATGCCGATTAAATTCGAATGGTGCCTTAATTTAAAATTTAAAAGGCTATTTCACTTTACCCTACTTCCCATAGGAAAGATCCTTGCAGACTTTGAAAATATAATATATAGAGTACCTTCTGATTCTCGTGACCTTATCAGATCAAAAACCACTAACATTTTCACAAACTTCTTAATAAAAAACAACCTCCCATCAATGTTGTCTTCCTTACTTTGGAAACAACAGTCCCTTTGCACAACTTTCTTACCATACGCAAATTAAAGAAAGATCTTCCTCATGATGATTCCTTAATGGTGATATCTGCCGACAAATGACAAATTACCGTCCTGATCAAAAAATCCCAACATGTCAATAAAGTTGAGGAACTTCTTAATGACGTTGAAGTTTATTAACCTTTAGTTAGGGATCCACAAACATTAAGCAACAACATCGTAAGAGATCTAAAGCAGAAGGATTATATTGATGAACACATTCAAAAAACTTGCTACAATGGTATTTGCCCCAAACTCTATTCCCTGGTAAAAATACACAAAACTGGGTACCCGGTCAGATCTATAGTTTCTTTCGTTGGCTCTCCAACATACAAATTATCTTCCTTTGTGGCTAGCATACTCACAAGTGTTTTCAGTGAAGATACCAACTACAATATAAAAGATACCTTTACCTTTGCGGAACTTGTTCCCATTATTGACAGAGATTAGCAGTTAATTTCTGAACATGCGGACGCAATAACACCTCCAATGAAAATGTCATTACGTCCTGTAAATTTTTCTTCATCGATGGTTTAACTCAAACAATATCTTCCCTCTTTGAGGATTTACCAATCAAATTAGGTTTTTACAACATCAAAACTTTGAATATCATGTTCTCCAAGGGGAAATCTCCCACCCCAAAACCATTACAATCCGGTCTGGTTTACTCTATTCCATGTCAAGACTGTAACTCCGTATATACATATATTGGACAAACCTCTCAATATCTAGACAGAAGAATGAGACAAAATCGATTGGATTGCCAACACTCATCCAAGAAGACAGCATTGTCCCTCTTTGAAACATACGTTTAACTTTGACTTATTATTTTGAGAAGGTAAAACAGATGGTCTAGTCGGTTATTCCTCGAATTGTTTCACATTCAAAGGACAGATAATACTGTTAATTATAGAACCGACATCCAAAACCTTAGTGCGATTTACTTCTACATTTTTTCTATTGACAGACAACATCATTTTATTAAATAATTTAAATTCTTCAGAAATGATTATAAATAATTCAGATAACTTATTTTAATTGTTACAATACTTTCGTATAGTAGTGTATATGCACTTCAATTTGTCCACAAAGTTTTCAACTGTCTCCATCTTGACAATATAATTTTCCCCAACTTTTGGTGGGAAACCTGTGATTATTATTACCTGACTTACTGTTTGTCCATGTGAAACGTTACATTTTCGAGTTCTTAATTAGCATTGTTCATAAGATTTGAAATATGTATTTTAATATTATGTTTCCAAATATTAACTGCACATGAGTCTTGTGATGTTGCCGTACTATAATCACTGTAAGTTTAAAAAATTCACTTCGATTTATAATAGCCGAATTTTAGTTCTCTGAAGAAGCTAATAAAGAAGTAGCGAAAGCTTAGATACAAAAAAAAAGGTTCACGACTTCTTAATTCCTAACGCCAATAGCTGCAATCCCATTAACTTCTCTTTTACATGAAAAAAAGAGCTGTTTTCATAAAAGTTTATTTAAAAGTGTAAAATTGATAACATTAATTATATCGCTCAAATGTCTACCTCCCGAGTTGATGTACATTACCGCTCATAATAGTTCGGACAACTAAAGAAAATTCAGAAAATCATTAAATACCTAACGTAAATTAAAATAAAAAAATAAACAAAAATATTACGAATATTAAAATATATTTGGAACATATTTTCAAAAAAAGAAATTTATTCTAACAATATATACAGCAATAATCACTAAACATTGCGTTCATCAAAAAAACCACCTTTGGCGCGAAGAAAAGCTTTTACAATTCTGGACATTCGCTCTATTACTTTTTCCAAAACTGTGTGTCATATTCACCCATTCTTCTTGCAAGATACTCCACAGAACAGCTGCGCACGTAGGACACGTTTTCCGAACCCTTCTATCTAATTCATCCCACAGAAGTTCATTGGGATTAAGGTCGGGACTTTGCGACGCCCAAACCATTACCTTCAGCGTATTAGCTTCCTGCAGGGTATTCAAGTAATTTTTAACCACCAACAGCGTATGTTTCGGACCGTTGTCACGCATGAACGTAAAACAGTTGCCAATTGATGGTTCACCTGATGGTACAGCGTTTTTTTGCAATATTTCCAGATACGTTTCTTTCTGCATGATACCTTCAATCCTTCGCAAATCCTCTGTGCCAGCATAACAGAAACAACCCCAAACAAGTACTGAGGCTATTCCTTTCTTCACAGTGGGAATGACGCAAGCAGGTAGCATTCTTTCAGTCGTTGATCTTCTAACGAAAACTTGTCTACGTTGTCCAAATACCTCGAATTTGGATTCGTCGCTCCATAATACATTTTTAAAGTCGTCCACTGTCCAGTCTTTATGCGCTTGGGCCCACTGAAGTCGTTTCTGCTTATTTCCAGCGCAGAGCAATGGTTTTCTCATGGCAATACCTCCATGCAGATTTGCTGCTTTCAGTCGTCGTTTTACAGTACTCACACAAATGTGGTTCTGGCGGCCGCGATTCATTTCTGCGGTAATTTCAGGTGCGGTCAACCTTCTGTTACGTTTAATGAGTAGTTTCATACGTTTCTCGTCCGCCAGAGATGTTACACCTGTCTTTTTCGAAATTTGCCGCACAAAATATCCTTCCTCATTAAATGCAATTACAACTGCATGTCTTTCTTGAGACGTTGGCTTTCCTCTAGACATTTTACCGAATTTAAACATTTGTTCAGTTTTAATTTAAACACACTGTGTTCAGTTTTATTATCGCCTTGATAATGACAGCATTGCTGTTGAAACGCGTCGGTGTTTAGTTAAAACTTATTTGGTGTTCAGTGGGTTAAAGTATTTAGTGTTCTACTTCTGCACCAAGAGATCCAGTGAAGAACTTCGCAATGAAATTGAACTTATTATCGGGCCTTCTTAGAATCATTGTTAAAACGTCATTAAGAATGGTATTTATTTCCAAGTATTATTAGATGAAAATTTTTGTTAAAATTGTTTGTATTATATTGCAAACTTGATAAAGTATCCCTTACGATAATATTATTTACCTATGTAAACAGCAAACGCATTTCTAATAACAATTTACGATATTTCTCTAGTTGTCCGAACTATTATGAGCGTAGTGTATAATTGCACTCGTTTTACGGCATTTTGAATTGTTCCTCGCAAAACATCTGGCTCCAAATAGGCGATTTCTTCTTCAATGTTAGCTTTCAAGATTTGCAAGGTTCGTCGTTTGTTCTGGTAAACGCGAGATTTTCAAGAGCTCCAAAGGAAGAAGTCTGGTGCTGTTAGATCTGGCGATCTGGACGACCAGTTCAAATCTCGAAAATAGGAGATCACTCGACCTGGAAATTGCAGTCTCAAAATCTCCATAGTTGCCCGAGCTGTATGACGGCACTAACAAGTTCTAACTTGCACATTTGTAAACGTTGAAACTAACACTTGCAGTGACCAACGAACGTGTTTGTTAAGTTTGAAGTGTGCTGTGTGTCCTAAACTTTTTTATAAATAAGCAATGGCTGAGTGACATGTGAACTTTCAAAGGTATGTACCTATTCTTTATTTATTATACATTATGCACTTGAAAAAAAAACTCATGTGATTTCTATAATATAAATAACAGAGGTTTAGATTACTATAACATTTTTGAGGTTAAAAAATGCTTTTCTTGTATTTTTCGTGTCTTTTATTTTGATGTCCTATAGGTAGGACGCTAGGCAAACATGTGTCTACCGCTAATTTTGTGTTTACAGGGGATTTTCTCTAAACGAAGCTCTTGCAACGATAGAAGATGAACCTAAAACAACAAAACATATTCATGGGATAATTATCTTCCCTACCAACTAACCCATGCGCGGACCTAACCGACGAAGATTGAGAGGATGAAAATATACTTGCCCGGATCTCATTTACAAGCTCCTGCTGAACTTCTTCGCGCTTCACAGTCTTCGTCGTCAGATGAAGAAGACGACATGCCGTTGATACATCTACAAACAGCGTCAACATCTAAATCAAAAATTACTCAAAAGACAAAGAAGAAAAAGTTTTATAACTGGATCAAAGAAGACTTAACACTTCCGGTTGACAGTTCCCACTTGAAGAAACCGAAACAAGTAATACAGAAACTCGTTTGGAATTGTTTTCAAAGTTCTTTGATGATGATATGTGGGAAATGAAGACAAACGAGACTAATAGATACATACAACAAAAAATATAACTCAAATTATAACCAAAACCGAAATAAAGTGCTTTATACAGGGTTTGTCCGTAAAGTAATAGGACTGATTTTATTCCGTCGCGACTGTACTTCGGAGCGTGCGCGCACCGACTGGAATCGGTAGAGGGCGATCCTAGCTAACGAACGAGCGGCTGGTCAGGTGTCTCCGAGCACCTGGAGAGTCAGAACAGGCTTTTTCGCGCGACGTGTTTCTGTGAGTGGTGCAAGCCGAAAATGCAGCGTTCGTTAGAGCAGAGGGACGCGATTAAATTCTGTGTGAAACTCGGCAAATCTGCGACAGAGACGTTTGATATGATCAAGCAGGTTTACCCAGATGATGTTTTAGTAAGAAGTGGTGTGTTTCGGTGGCACAAGGCCTTTTCGGAGGGCCGGGAAGAAGTCGCCGATGAAGACCGTGTTGGAAGACCTTCGACTTCGACAAACACCGACAATGTGTGACTCGTGTGCGCATAGTTTTGAACTTAGACCGTCGACTAAGTATTCGTTTAATTGCCCAGATGTTAAATTTATCAAAATCTGTGGTTCATGACATTGTGACGGAGCATTTGAACATGCGCAAGGTGTGCGCGAAGATGGTCCCAAAAGTGCGCACTGACGGCCAGAAATTGCGGCGAGTGGAAGTGTGCCAAGAAAATTTGAACATGTGTGAAAGTGACCCCCAATTTTTGAATAACGTAATCACAGGTGACGAGTCATGGATCTTTGAGTATGATCCCGAGACAAAGAGGCAATCTTTCGAGTGGCACACGCCGGCGTCTCCCCGCCCAAAAAAGGGAAGAATGAGCAAATCCAAAGTGAAAACGATGCTCATTGTCTTTTTTGACATCAAAGGCATCGTCCACGATGAATTTGTTCCTCCTGGACAAACCGTCAACGCCAAGTTTTACGTGGAAGTGCTCAAGAGACTCAAACGAAGGGTCAATCGGGTCCGACAAGACATCGCAACCGACTGGAAGTTGCACCACGACATACCGCCTTTCTTGTGAACTGACAAAGGCCGGCATCCCAACGCTTCCGCAGCCGCCCTACAGCCCAGATGTGCCCCCCCCCCTCCCGGACTTCTTTTTGTTTCCTCGCCTGAAAAGGCCGACGAAAGGCAACATTTTGAGACGACAGAGGGGATCCAAGCAGCTTTTCACCGCGGATCTTAAGGCTATTCCGGAGAATGCCTTCCGTGACGCCTTCAATGCTTGGAAATCGCGCTGGCAGCGCTGCATCGACGCAGAAGGAGCCTATTTTGAAAGTTTTTAAAGAATTGTAACGATTGGCTCAATAAATTTTTTTAAATCGTTTCAGTCCTATTACTTTCCGGACAAACCCTCATGTAGTCGATAACGAAAATTTAGATCCTAAAGATGAATTTGCAAAAGTACGTCCTTTGTTCGCCAAATTGAAGAATATGAGCGGAGTTGATCGGTCTGATCAAAACATTAGTTTATATCGAGTGTCCATCAGAGGGAAAAATGGTATTTTCCTCTGATATCTCACGGTGTAGATTTAGCGGTATCTACATAATGGTTGGCAATTGCATCGTATAGAAGGAGGTTCTTTAGATCAGCTGGCATTGAGGAGAAGACTTGCTTCGTCATTACTAATGAAAAATCACAAAACCTCCTCTTTTTCTAAACGGTGACCATCAACGTCAGCTAACGTTTCACGTTATGATCGGATTGATCATTTCGTAAAAGAACAACAAGACAAACAAACAAGATGTGCACATTGTCATCAAAAGGCATCGACAAGATGTAATAAGTGTGATGTGGCAGTTCATGTCGAATTTCACAGCAAGAAGCAGTGACACGGTGAGTAGTCTTACATGTGCCTGGCGTCTTATATGTAGGACGGCCTGTATTTTTGTTATTATTATTATTTGTATGTTTAAAAGTTGTTCTCAGCAGTTTATAATAAAGCATTTAACGTAAATAAACCACAATTTTAACTCCTTTTTTTGCCAAAACGGTTTAGGCATATTTGGGTTAAGGTCGGTTTAAGTAAACAAAAAAGTCTTGAACGATTGCATCACGCATTTGGTGAGAAAAGTCCTCATTGAGAGAGTGAGAAGTATAATCGACGAAGATCCAAAGCAACTTCCCAACAGTAAATGCAATTTTACATGATCGTCTTCGGATAAAAAAACCTTTTTAGGGTCCTTGAAAAGTTTCGACTAGAATCGATAAATAATTGTTTGAAACAGTTGTGTATATAACGGTGTCAGTTTCCGATTCAAACATAGTATACATGATGCTATATTAGAATTCAAATTAATATTAATGTTAAAATCATCTTATTATTTATTCATATCTATTGTAAGCATTCATATCTATTGTACGTATTGTCCATATCTATTACACTTAAATATTCAGAACATTTCTTGTATTGTTTAGTTCTCACATTTCCATGAAGTGAACAATACACACAAACAACAAAAGATTTTATCATCATATTATATATTTACACAACTGATTCCTTACATAAATGACAGCGCTGCCACCATTATCTTCCTCCTTACTACCTGTTAATGTACATAATTACGACCTATAAGTTGTGTAAAATGCCCTTGTTTATCGTTCTAATACAATCGCGAGTTCTTTTCAACGCACATCAAACAAGACATCCACCATTTAGATAATGAACAGCGCAACGCTGTTCTACTACAATTTCCCAGAATGAACTCCTAAATTAACATCACAATTAATATCATCCAATTAACATAATTGTACCCGCCACAATTCGCAATCAACGAATTAAATCCCGCAATAGATAATACAGTCCCATAATTAACAACACGTTTCAATATCACCCGAACGGATTGACGAGCGGAATTTAATCTGAAGCGCTTGTTTCGGTCGAACTCACTAAAAGTTACCCCCGCTTTTGTCCTTTTAAAATTTTATACTCGACGAAAGTTTAAGGTCGTGGGCGCGCGTTAGATTTATAAATAAACTGCCAAAAACGAGAGCAGTAGAGTGCAAGGCGAATAAGTGCTGTTCGGTAATAAAAGACAGTCACAAAGCACCTGCGGCCAAAGTTACTTGGTTTCTCCATCATGACATTGCTCCAGCTACGCCATCAAAACATCCCTTTAAGGGATTGGTTTCGAAGAACGGGGAGGTGTATTGAATGAAATTATTTCGAAAAAATTAAATGAATAAATCTGTATTGCAAAACTTTCCTACTACCCCTTGTAATTAAAATATACAGAGGCAAAATTAATTATAATAACCAAACATAAATAAGTTATTGCTGAAAAATAACCATAATTTAATATTTCCAGAAACACTGACTAAATATTTCCATGTAGAAATAACTATGAAAATTCAGGCTCCTAAAGTTCACGCTTTCATCAATTTATTTTATCAGATTAGCCGGCGAACACAGTTTACACTTTCTAAAGTTATAATTCAGAATTAGCCAAGATTGCTTTAGGAATAATTCGGTTTAAACTTAAACGAAAACTGTCTTTAACCCGGTATTGTTTGCCAACCAAAGCGCTTCATTTTATTATTAAACACAGATTAAACTTGCTTCTAAACGTACACAGGCGCTAACTAAATCGGTTGATTAAGTGAATTGTGTCTCGTATGTAATTACTCGTTTACGCAACCTCAAGCAAGACGTCGAATACATCTCCTTCAAACAGTCTATACCTTTCTGTGGTTATTCATTTATTACATATACATACGTGTATGTATGTAGAATATGTACATATGTATGTACAACACGAGAACGGTTAGATTTTCGTTGATTCGTCTCTTGTGTGCCATTCCTAGCTTTCTAGTCTGCATGATAACGAATTTCCGGTTAAATTAACGTCGGGGATTAAATTGGGGAACTTGAGAATGTTTTTCGATCCTAATTGAGGGAATCGTCATCGTAGAGGTCGCTGCTCAAACATGTTAAAGGAATGGCTAGGTGTTTAGTAGGCGTTCTAGTTACTCAATCGACTCAGGATGGTCTTTCTTTTGTGCTCTTATTGCTGAGTTATCCAATAGAAATTCAAGGTTCTACGTTTAATTATTTAGATTTAGAATTGAAATGTTTAGAATTGCGGATCAATAGGTAGGCTTTTTGGTTGGTGGAATATAATCGAATACCTGAATACATTAGTGATATTCGTGTGACGTTACTGATTAAATTAAATATTAATTGGGTCTAAGATCTCCTTCACATGCGGTTGCTCTAGGTTGGCTAGGTATCTGAGGAACGGTTCCAGAGAAGTTTAAATTTAATTTAGATATCTAATGGATAATTAATGTATCCTTTCAACTTACGTATTTTTATATGGAGATCTTAATGCATGTTAAGACCAAGATAGATGAACCTTATTTCTAGGCAACCCAGAAATAGACCCATTTCCAAGGGAGGGAAGTCAGACTCACAAATTCTGAAAATCAAAGCCATTTTGATTTTATTATTTTATTAACGAAGTTTTGACATATCTAGTTTTTTAGCCTTCTGATTCACCAAATTAGAGTTCTGGTGAAGTTTTCATTCTTCAAAAAGCTGGTGCCATTATGCCTTAACCAATCTGTGACATCTTGCTTCCCGCCAAAGTATTTGGAGCATTATACACAGCAACGAGAGAATTTGATGTGAAGATGGAGATCAGTTGTACTGTACCAATTCTTTAAATTTTCTGCTATCCATTGCAAAATGGTAGTGCAATATCTCAAAACAACACATCATACATAGGGCTGCTCTTCGGTTCTCGGGTTCTCTGTCGTGTAGAAAGGTTGTGTACTCAATTGATCATCTTGTCGTGATCTTCTTCAGAAGTGAAGTGACAGTGAAGTCTGTAGTATGAATAATGAATAACAGCATGAATAATATGAATATAAAATGTCGACCAAATTGAAAGAAGAAAAATTTGGATGCAGCTGTCCGTGAAATGAAAAATTGACTGAATTAGTTTCTAAAGGTTTTAAAACAATACAAAAAATACTACATTTCCAGCAAGAGAAGAAAAATCCTCGCCAAATATTTATTAAAAGCGGTTGAGGTGATTTCACCTTTGAATTGATGATGAGAGCTGCTGCTAAAACCTCTTTGGCTAGAATTGGGTGAAATTTCCAACAGTTCTACAGTTGTCAAATATTCCAAAGAAATGATTGATACTGGCAAGAAATGTATATGGATATGGTACAAAATGGGTGGACCTACATATTCATATCAGGTGGTGAAAAATCGGGCGAGGGATTTTAAACTAGGCAGAGAAACATGTGAACAAGGTGTTGGTGCTGGACGGCCGAAAAATTACTTGAAAAGAATACATTGATCAAATCACTGTGAAATTCATACCTCAGCCTTGTGGCTTTTCAATAGGTAGCGTAGAAATCATTTTACATAAAAAATTAAGTCTCAAAAAGGTGGCTGCACGATGGGTACTGAAAATATTGATGTCAGAGCGAAAGCGCATTCGACAGGTCACATCAGCGACGAACTTGATGACTCATGATCCTGAATCAAAAACAGCAGAGCATGAAATGGAATCATAAGTGTTCACCACCCCCTCGAAAGTTTTGTGCAACAACATCTTCGGGGAAGATCATGGCCAGTTTTTTGCAATTCGAAATGAATTATCTTTATAGACTTTTTACCACGTGGTCAAACGTGGTGTGCTGTTTCATCAGAACAGTGCTTCTACCCACACGAAGCTGTCAAAATTTTCCAACGGCCCCCCAATCTCCAAATTTCCCCGTATTTACTTCCATGTATTCCTCAAACTCAAGAGAGGTGGTGAACGAGTGGTTTGCAGCCCAAGACGAAACATTTTTTCTGAGGACGTTAAAGCTTCAGTTAGAAAGTGTATAAAATTAGAATTACATTAATTAAGAGTAAAGAGAAGTCAGAATTATTGTCTGAAAAAGAAATCTAAAAATTAGTAGCATTAGTAGGAGTACTATACGTCCTTCTTCCCATACCTACTCCTATTAAGTCAAAAATGACCAGCTTCGTAATGTAAACACAACACTGAAGGACTAAATAATGATTTCATACGAGTACATGGAAATAATGAGAGAAACACATACCACTCCAACCAAAAGGTCGGCAATCTTGGACTCATCAGGTCCAATGACGAGCTTTTGACTTAATCAATTGAACTTGTAGGCTGAAAGTGTGGAGAGGAAGTGTCACCAAACTTTTTTTTCACCTATCCAGATAAGCTATAGCTCTGCTTGGGGTAGAACTGTGCCGAATCGACAGCAAGCCGCCCGATACTTTCCCCACACTCCGCTTCTCCCCTTCCTTAAAAATGAATAAGTGCTTTTAGGAAAGGAGAATAGTGGGGTGCGGTAAAATGTCGAGGCGACCCGTTCTCGATTTGGCGCAGTTCTATACCTGATGTAATGTAGTGTTATAGTCTATTTTTAAAGTAGAGAGACGAATTTCTGAACAGACCACTTTGACAGTGACTTCTATTGGTTGGAAAGCAAGGCCAAATTACACTGTATCGATCTTAGATAGATTTTGTCACCTGACTCTTTTATGGTTAAGTCTTGTTGTTGTTTCTATTATTTCTCCGTTATTTCATTATATACTCTAGCCTCTTTTCAAAGCTATACAGTAATAGTTACCAGATATATTTGTAAGTAATATACCAGCAATATAACAAAATAAATACAATTAAAAATTTTATAGTTGCTCTCCAATAGGGATGCACAAACAAGTACAAGTGCCGCTAGTCGTGTACATGTTTGTTCTGCTTGTATTGAAAAAGCGTGAAAAGATGAGTCATATGCGTAGTACCGAATAGCAGAGCCTTATCAACGCTTATATAAGAAAATTATAGCCGATACCGTCAACCGGGGTCACTCGGAACTAAGGGTGGGTTGGAACAAGACGGCAATTCTGAAATAAACTAGTGTTGCCATCTAGCAACAAATTTTTAAAAAGTGATACGAACGAAATATTCTTTTACCAATGTTCAACATAACCTATAGTGACTTGACAGACTTGTTGCTTTTGTTTTCATACCTATTCTGGCAGTGTAAAGTGAAGTTAAGTTTTACTTTTTTTCATTGATCAACTTAATTATGTGTTGCTATAGCAACATAACCACCATTTCAGAGTTGTTTATGCTTTTACGTGTTCTCACACTTTCAACGAATAAGATATGGAAAGAGCTGTTCGAGGCGTAAAAGAAAACGTTTGAGCTAGTACAGACAAGCTTCAGACCGCTATAATATCAAGGTAGCTACTCTCCACAGACACGTAAAATGCCCAAATTTGTTAAAACCCGGTGGGCAAACAGTTTTAAGCGAACAGGAAGAAACATAGTTTGTGCAATGTGTTCAAATCATGTCTGATTGGGGTTTTCCGCTACAAAAAAAGACTTACATCTTTTAGTGAAAACGTTTTTGTCCAAAAAAACCAAAGAAAGGTTAAAATTTCATGGCAGTAAGCCCACTAATGAGTGGGTGACAAAATTTTTAGAACGCCATCGTGAGTTGCGCCAACGAAATTTAGCAACCATTTTGGAAAATGTTTCACCGTCTAATTTTGTGAACTATGACGAGACGAATTTCAGCGACGACCCGGGAAAAGCCAGTTTTAGTAAGAAGAACATGTAAATATCCTCATCGCGTTATGGATTCTTCAAAATCAGCCAAATCCGTAATGTTAGCGGTAGCAGCCGATGGAACTTCTTTGCCACTCTATGTGGTTTATAAATCAGGGCACTTGTGGGAAGAATGGAGTCGAAATGGGCCGCCTGGATGCAGATTCAACAGGTGGAATGGTGGTCGATGGTTCGATCAAGAACTATTTGAAGATTGGTTCTTGACATTATGCTTGCCGTATTTTCGAAAGCGTGAAGGGCCTAAAGTTTTGCTGGGAGATAATTTGGCAAGCCATCTGTCTTGTCGAGTTGTTAAAGACTGTGAACAAAACAATATTAGATTTGTAATGCTCCCTCCTAATAGCACACATCTGACACAGCCGCTCGACATAAGTTGTTTCCGATCAATTACAGGGCAATGGATACTGAATAGAGATCAGCCACGGGGTGACTTCGTTGACTCTGATAACTAGTTCAGGGAGGGATCCAAATCCAGTAACAGCACAGGTGCCGGTATTTATGGTCTGAGCCCAAGACATAGGATATCCTTAAGCCTGGGAGAGCATGCAACGGTCTTCCAGGCAGAAGTAGCTCTGCTATTGCAGCCTGCGCAGAACTGACTGCGAAGGGAGGCTGCACGAAGAGGGAAATAAACATAATGACTGATAGTCAGGCCGCTGTCAGGGCAGTTATGAATCCTCTTACCAGATCAAAACTGGTTAAAGCCTGTAAACAGCACCTCAATAGATTGGCACAAGACAACAAGGTATCTTTGATCTGGGTGCCTGGACATGAGGATATTAGAGGCACATAATAATAGCGGATGAATTAGCCAAGGAGGGTTCTAGGAAACACTTCATAGGACCAGAACCCGTATGTGGAATCATAAGGGATTCTACTAGAAGGGCGATTTGGTCTTGGTTAGATAAGGAAAGGGTTGATAACTGGACACTGTCCTTTAAGGAAGCATCTATGCAACACGGGTCGGGTGAGCGAACCCTGGTGCAGGAGATGCGAGTTACAGGAGGAAACAAGTTTACATGTAATCTGCACATGTGAGGAATTGAAGGTACTCAGGCAGAAACATTTCGAAAAGGATCTACTGGAGCCTTCGAGAGTACTCAAGTTTCCAGTGGGCAAGTTACTAGACTTTGTAGAGGACAGTAAACTTCTCAACTGGAAATGAGGGCTCCAATAGGGATGGTACAAAGGGCACCTAGCTCAAGTGCCTGGACAATAGGTGTCCAACCCTAACTGAATAAATGAATGAATGAATGAAAGGGCAATGGAGAAAAACTCTAACATCCTGGAAAATGAGAAATGAGGGAGTTTTGTTAAAACAACTATTTCCCAATCTTCTCAACGATTGTCTTGTAAAATTAGAGACCAGAAATGGAGAAAATATTAAAAGCGGGTTTAAGGCCTGCGGCTTGTTTCCGCTCGACAAAGAAAAAATTTTGTCAAACCTTCCCGCAGAAGATGGCAACGGAAATTATTCTTCCATTCTAACTGAGTCCTTGATTGACATTTGAAAAGCGTGCCGAGGAAATACAGTTCCAAAGATGAACAGACGAAAAAAAAATCAATGTGAAACCAGGAGAAAGTGTAAGCCAAGCACATTTTTCCGGAAACTCTGAACCAAGGGAAACACCCATCGATGACGCAGATAGTTCTGACGAAAATGCAGCAGAAAATTTTACAACAATATTGCAACAAAGTATTGCTAACTTAAGTATTGCTATCTTTCACTCATCTCCTTCAAGAAGCACACTCTCTCGCGCATGGAGACAACACTCGGGGACATCCAGGGATCTGTTTTCCAGTACTTCTTCCATATTTACACTTCATAAGGGGAAAACAAATATCAATGTAATAAGTAAACAGCTCAATGAAGATATTAAACGATTGATCTGCTTCTTGGCAGGTATAAACTGTTTCCCAGGTTTCATTAGAAAGCATCGTGGAGAAATTGATAAGGGCATCCTCAGAATATTTACGACGCCACACGTAACTAGTACTATTGTGAATAGATTGTATACTGATATTTAGTAACTGCGACTTATGATCCGATAAATCAAATTCTGTACAACCCACGCTGAAATTAGTGGCATCAGGATTAATAAAAAAATTATCCAAACAAGTAGCAGACGCTGAAACAACACGTGTAGGAACATTAACTATCGGATGAAGATTTATACACGCTAAAATATCTTTTAAAATACTTAACCTAAACGAACATAACAAAAAATCCACATTAAAGTCCCCACCCAACACAATTTTCTTGGTTTCTTTTTGTGGAACATCAATTATACTAGACAAAGCACAAATAAAATTATCATAATCACCGCTTGGCGGACGATACAAAGCTAGAAATATAATTCGATAAGATACAGATTCAGCTGCACAGCACTCTAAAACATTAGCAACGGACATATGTCCAATATCTGGTCTATCAATTAAGGTCAGTGATCTGCGTGCAACCCCTCCATGCCTATTAAGTGATCTGCAAAAACTTGATCTTAACACAAAAGATGAAAGTGACAATTCTTTAAGCTGCACGGAAGACTGCCAATGTTCGGTTATTAAACAGATGTCCACTTTTTCTGTGGCAAGAACAACTTCTAGTTTACGTATTTTATTATTTAAACATCTAATATTTTGATGCATAATTTTAAGTCTACATACTTGGTTCAAGTTTTCGACAGTATCCTTGCAGCAGTTTACGTCCTTCCCCCCCTAAACAAGTGCTAAAAACTACCCCCGTCAACACATAAAACATTAACAGATTGTTCACTCAAACTGAAGTCCGGTATCTGGTTATAGTCCCATGGTGCTACCACAGATGAGTCTTCCTGCCATACCTCAGATTGTCCCTGATGACGACCATGCATGTCCACCGTCATTATCTTAAGTTTTGCTGGACAAAAATTGGTAGTTTCTCCATCCATATTTGGCTTAACGTAACTATTCCACATCTTGTGACGAATAATCTTTCCAGAAAGTCGCATGTGGAACCCATCACGTGTTACATCTCGATAAGAAATTAGTGGTAGTTGGTATCAGCAAAAATTACACTTTGGTGCAAATGAAAGGCACCAACTATATTATAGTAGGCAAGTGATTTCAATTTATTACATATGATCTATATTTTACAGAGTATATTTACAGAAGTTTCAAGAGTACTGTTGCTCTTGAAACTCCTGTGCACGTGATTTGGGCCTTGGGTATGTTCAGAAATTCGTCTCTCTACTTTAAAAATAGACTATAGGTGGCTATCAGCGACTTCAAATTGATGACATTATTAATGGGTTTGTAATGTGGTTTTACAAAATGTGTGTGCTATGTTTGTTTTTGGGACAGCAAGGACACTCAATGCGTACTACAACAAACACAACTAACCACACAGAATAAAGTTTTCTGTAGAGAACTGAAATTGAAATGAAGGCCAACTTTTCAGCTCTTTCACTATAAAACACTTACAGGTCAACCACCTGGCTCCTTACCGAACGGTTAGAAGTGAGGAAAAAGTCTTTATATAACCTGGCAAGGACGAAATTCGTTATAATGCTCATCTTGATAACATACTTTTTGTCAAAATATTAATATTTTACCCTTTAATGCATGTGCAAAACATGATAAAATTACATTTGACATGCTCGACAGCTAATCTAACTTCAAACAGAAACCTGCAACGCAAATTCCGATAAGAGCATATGGAACACAACATGAGTGGAAGTTCCCCTTACAACCACACGACCGCAGCTGCCGCTCAGAGCCACATCGTTCACCCACCATTAGACAAAACATAACGAAAGTCATAAATTATTTTGACGCGTGGAAGCCGTTTAACAATTCATTGTATTCCCGGTGGAATTAGCGTTTCCTTAGTTCCCATCGATATATTTACTTTCCCTTGACTGGTTCCTATTCAATTTTGCAACATATATTCATAGCCACCCCCGTACACTATGTGGTCGTACTAAAACTGCTGAGCATGAATACCCCGCCTGTCAGGGCACGTCAAAAACTCGGAATTAGTTGTTTAGGTCGATTAATAAATTACTTTCCATCAACGCCGTCGTTTGGTAAGAGAATGTTCAAGGAACGAAAATCTAGATCCAACTCGCCCAATTGAATATTTGCTGTACTGTAACATTACATCATGTCCGACGTATGGATTATATTATCACATCTTGCCTATCTAATTAGTGTTAACCCGATTCGAGCTTTGTGCAGATTCACGCACTTAGTTAACTTTGTCGCTGCATGAATTAACATGAATTTAGAGCTTGAATGCGCTTCGAACAAGCACCCAAAACTATTCGTATAAAGTTATAATTAAAACGACTTCAGAGCTCTTTAAATTGGGGGTAAAATGAAATGGTATCATTTCGACATATTCTGAACTGAAATTCCATTTACGTGAACGTATACAAATATCTAAAACCGACACCGAAGAATGCAAACATATTAGAGTATATTATTCGCGTGTCACATCCGATTAAAGTCATCTCTATCCGGCTTATGTGCAGACAAATTCTCACCGTTGTTTACCGTCCACGGTCGCCACATTTGTCTGTCCAATTATAGCGACGTCTACCCTTCGATATTGGGGGTTCGTAAACGACTACCGCAACCTATAACAATAACGGTTAAACTAATGCCACCCTTATACGCTTACCGAAAGGATCTCGGGTAATTGTTTCTTGAGAGCAAGTGATGTACGTATCCAATCTAACCGAAACTAATTTGATTATTGCTAAAATGTACGACTATTGTATGTTATTAAAAATGAAACGTTTATTGCAATTTTTCTAAAACATTTCAAGATTGACGAGGATAACTGAAGTACAAGGTGGTGTGCAAAAGTAATGTCATAATTTAAATTGGCTGCCATTTTGTTATAAATGAAAAAAAGAGTTGAAAAGAAGTACTTAGCTGTACACCTTAGGTGTAAAAGGGAAGTTAATGGGATTGGAGCTATTGGCGTTAGAAATTAAGAAGACGTGAACCTTTTTTCGTATCTAAGCTTTCGCTAATTCTTTATTAGCTTCTTCAGAGAACAAACTACAAATAAAAACAACAAAAGTTGTAATTAAAATTCGGCTATTATAAATAGAAGTGAAAAAAGAAAGAAAAGGTTCCATCATTCCGAAAAATATTCAGCATTCCTCGAAGGGGGTAGTGACACTTCTCCACGAAGCAAAAGGAAGAACAGCACAAAGGGTAGCCGATTTTAATGACAGGTTAGGTGTAAAATATCACCCATCAACAAATCTTCAATATTGAACATTCAATTCATGATTTGAAAACCCAACTTAGTTCTTTGATCCCTGGTTTCGTTTATGACCAGTTTCTTGCCCGTTTAAAATATTCTTTTAATAAACTTTTCCATAAAATTAAAGTTAAAAATATTAACAAATTAAATAAAATGAAATCTGAAATTCCATATATTACATTTTTCAATAATAATTCCGGTTGGTTCATCAATTTATTG
The DNA here is from genome assembly GCA_023690525.1 of Holotrichia oblita. Taxonomy (NCBI): domain Eukaryota; kingdom Metazoa; phylum Arthropoda; class Insecta; order Coleoptera; family Scarabaeidae; genus Holotrichia; species Holotrichia oblita. Next base: position 215,351,831 of record CM043015.1, read on the forward strand.
AATATTGACATTTTCAAGGATGTTATAAACTTCCTCTCATTGGGTTATAAATTTGGTATTCCTATTCAAAAGAAAGAACTAGGGAGGGTGTGGGGCAGTGTGAAATAGCTAACAGATATTATTTTCAATCAGAAGGAAATCACCTTCTTTAATTTGTCTTATTTCTAGAGTGAATGGCGTTTCTTTATCGTGATGGTCGACATAGTCATTATCACTCTCGTCAGCAATGAAATCAGATGATTCCTCGCAAAGGTTTCCAACTGAAATATCATTTTCAGAACTACTTTCCTTCCTTGACTTTTTGGAACAAATTGCCACATTTGTGAAATTGATTTTGCGCTTAATTTTGTTTATATCTGTCGTACTTGCTGAAGCAGATTTCTTTTGACTCTTCAATTCATCGAAATAAGGAGACGATGTGATAATAGCAGTTTTACCACGTCGTCTCTGTTTTGTCATTTGCTTGGTTATAACTACTAGAAGCGTTACTACTGGAGCTTGTTTCCCTAAATCCATTTTCAGCATTAGATAAAGTTGCGGCCCTAAGCTAGGCTTTTCCAAATATTTGACCAATATCGGAAAGTTCTATTAATTTATTTGGCTTATTAAACTGCCATGTCAGGAAACATGAATGATACGTCTAGCGGCTGAAGTCGATGTGAAGTATGAGGAGGGGTCGCTAATATATGAACATTGTTTTTCCTAGCAATTTCAATTAATTTTACATTTTTTACATGAGCTACATCTAGCACGAGTAACACTGGATTGTCTTGAGTGGGACGAGTATACTTAAGGAAACCATATCAAAAAATATATCTGCTTGCATCCATCCTGATTTATAATTCGTAACTACAGCACCTGCCGGTAATCCGACCTCATAAATAGGATTTCTTCTAACTCTAGGTATTACTAGCAAAGGAGGGACGTAATCCCCCAAAGCATTAAAGCAAACTTCAGCAGTTACTAATGTTCCCCTTTCAGCTGTTCCAAAACTCCCCACTTGTCTTTTTCCTCTAAGCGAAATAACTTTGACTGGTTTACTAGGTACAGTTACCATTCCCTTTCATCACAATTATATATCCTGTTTGGACGAAAGGCATAACGTTCATATAGAGAACGAAGAAGTTGAAAGAAGTTCTCAACAGACACTCTATTGAAACCAGCAGCTCTTGCTGCAGAGGTATTTTCTGGAGTTCTTAATGTTAGCTGAGGATGCCTTTTTAAAAATAAGTACAGCCAGTCTTTACCAGCCTTTCTAGATTCTTTATTAAAATTATGAGGGATATTATTTAATTCTGCGAACTGATAAGCTAAAGATCGCAACTCGCTATAGGATACACCAAAAAACCTTTTATCCATACCCAAACTCGCTCCTTGATCATAGCTAAAGATAGTTCTAAACCTTCTAAGATGTTTTTTGACGCTTCTTCATCTGATTTATTCGTTTTAGATCTTCGATGCAACGTTGCAACTATGTTGATTAGATTTTCGGTTATAGGTCCTCATGCATAAATTGAATCATATCTTGATTAAAATTAAATATATTAGCTTCATATACCTAATAAAAAATTATTAAAGCAAGCCTTTTCACTTTGCCCCTAAGCATCAAATTTAAAACAACAGCCACGTTTGCCTAATAACATAACCTATGTTAGTTTTTTCGCCACAAAACAAACGATAAATAGACATGATTACTTGATGTCACACTGAACTAAGATTACTACTGTTCATCCTAAAATGATACAATATTACAACGGTTCCAACTAAAATCACTATTTTAGTAACTGCGTTTGCAAATGTCCCAGCACTGTGGAGATAAAATACCGTATGTACTAACACTAAAAGTAGATGCCGATTAAATTCGAATGGTGCCTTAATTTAAAATTTAAAAGGCTATTTCACTTTACCCCACTGTTTCACTTTACCCTACTTCCCATAGGAAAGATCCTTTGCAGACTTTGAAAATATAATATATAGAGTACCTTCTGATTCTCGTGACCTTATCAGATCAAAAACCACTAACATTTTCACAAACTTCTTAATAAAAAACAACCTCCCATCAATGTTGTCTTCCTTACTTTGGAAACAACAGTCCCTTTGCACAACTTTCTTACCATACGCAAATTAAAGAAAGATCTTCCTCATGATGATTCCTTAATGGTGATATCTGCCGACAAATGACAAATTACCGTCCTGATCAAAAAATCCCAACATGTCAATAAAGTTGAGGAACTTCTTAATGACGTTGAAGTTTATTAACCTTTAGTTAGGGATCCACAAACATTAAGCAACAACATCGTAAGAGATCTAAAGAAGAAGGATTATATTGATGAACACATTAAAAAAACTTGCTACAATGGTATTTGCCCCAAACTCTATTCCCTGGTAAAAATACACAAAACTGGGTACCCGGTCAGATCTATAGTTTCTTTCGTTGGCTCTCCAACATACAAATTATCTTCCTTTGTGGCTAGCATACTCACAAGTGTTTTCAGTGAAGATACCAACTACAATATAAAAGATACCTTTACCTTTGCGGAACTTGTTCCCATTATTGACAGAGATTAGCAGTTAATTTCTGAACATGCGGACGCAATAACACTTCCAATGAAAATGTCATTACGTCCTGTAAATTTTTCTTCATCGATGGTTTAACTCAAACAATATCTTCCCTCTTTGAGGATTTACCAATCAAATTAGGTTTTTACAACATCAAAACTTTGAATATCATGTTCTCCAAGGGGAAATCTCCCACCCCAAAACCATTACAATCCGGTCTGGTTTACTCTATTCCATGTCAAGACTGTAACTCCGTATATACATATATTGGACAAACCTCTCAATATCTAGACAGAAGAATGAGACAAAATCGATTGGATTGCCAACACTCATCCAAGAAGACAGCATTGTCCCTCTTTGAAACATACGTTTAACTTTGACTTATTATTTTGAGAAGGTAAAACAGATGGTCTAGTCGGTTATTCCTCGAATTGTTTCACATTCAAAGGACAGATAATACTGTTAATTATAGAACCGACATCCAAAACCTTAGTGCGATTTACTTCTACATTTTTTCTATTGACAGACAACATCATTTTATTAAATAATTTAAATTCTTCAGAAATGATTATAAATAATTCAGATAACTTATTTTAATTGTTACAATACTTTCGTATAGTAGTGTATATGCACTTCAATTTGTCCACAAAGTTTTCAACTGTCTCCATCTTGACAATATAATTTTCCTCATCTTTTGGTGGGAAACCTGTGATTATTATAACCTGACTTACTGTTTGTCCATGTGAAACGTTACATTTTCGAGTTCTTAATTAGCATTGTTCATAAGATTTTAAATATGTATTTTAATATTATGTTTCCAAATATTAACTGCACATGAGTCTTGTGATGTTGCCGTACTATAATCACTGTAAGTTTAAAAAATTCACTTCGATTTATAATAGCCGAATTTTAGTTCTCTGAAGAAGCTAATAAAGAAGTAGCGAAAGCTTAGATACAAAAAAAAGGTTCACGTCTTCTTAATTCCTAACGCCAATAGCTGCAATCCCATTAACTTCTCTTTTACATGAAAAAAAGAGCTGTTTTCATAAAAGTTTATTTAAAAGTGTAAAATTGATGACATTAATTGGAAAAAATTATATCGCTCAAATGGCTACCTCCCGAGTTGATGTACATTACCGCTCATAATAGTTCGGACAACTAAAGAAAATTCAGAAAATCATTAAATACCTAACGTAAATTAAAATAAAAAATAAACAAAAATATTACGAATATTAAAATATATTTGGAACATATTTTCAAAAAAAGAAATTTATTCTAACAATATATACAGCAATAATCACTAAACATTACGTTCATCAAAAAAACCACCTTTGGCGCGAAGAAAAGCTTTTACAATTCTGACATTCGCTCTATTACTTTTTCCAAAACTGTGTGTCATATTCACCCATTCTTCTTGCAAGATATTCCACAGAACAGCTGCGCACGTAGGACACGTTTTCCGAACCCTTCTGTCTAATTCATCCCACAGCAGTTCATTGGGATTAAGGTCGGGACTTTGCGACGCCCAAACCATTACCTTCAGCGTATTAGCTTCCTGCAGGGTATTCAAGTAATTTTTAACCACCAACAGCGTATGTTTCGGATCGTTGTCACGCATGAACCTAAAACAGTTGCCAATTGATGGTTCACCTGATGGTACAGCGTTTTCTTGCAATATTTCCAGATACGTTTCTTTCTGCATGATACCTTCAATCCTTCGCAAATCCTCTGTGCCAGCATAACAGAAACAACCCCAAACAAGTACTGAGGCTATTCCTTGCTTCACAGTGGGAATGACGCAAGCAGGTAGCATTCTTTCAGTCGTTAATCTTCTAACGAAAACTTGTCTACGTTGTCCAAATACCTCGAATTTGGATTCGTCGCTCCATAATACATTTTTAAAGTCGTCCACTGTCCAGTCTTTATGCGCTTGGGCCCACTGAAGTCGTTTCTGCTTATTTCCAGCGCAGAGCAATGGTTTTCTCATGGCAATACCTCCATGCAGATTTGCTGCTTTCAGTCGTCGTTTTACAGTACTCACACAAATGTGGTTCTGGCGGCCGCGATTCATTTCTGCGGTAATTTCAGGTGCGGTCAACCTTCTGTTACGTTTAATGAGTAGTTTCATACGTTTCTCGTCCGCCAGAGATGTTGTCCGCGGTCGTCCAGAACGTGGGCAGCATTGTATGTTACCCGAGCATTGATATCTTCATATAATATCACTCACGGTAGATTTATTTACACCTGTCTTTTTCGAAATTTGCCGCACAAAATATCCTTCCTCATTAAATGCAATTACAACTGCATGTCTTTCTTGAGACGTTGGCTTTCCTCTAGACATTTTACCTAATTTAAACACACTTTCTTGTCGAACAAACACTAGCACAGATACGCACACAACGGATATCTATCTAGCTACTAAAGTAAACATCAGGAGATAACAACCCTCTGGGATATCAGCATATTACACACGTTGACAATGAAATTGAAGAACACTAAACACTTTAACCCACTGAACACCAAACAAGTTTTAACTAAAACACCGACGCGTTTCAACAGCAACTGAACACAGTTTTATTATCGCCCTGATAATGACAGCATTGCTGTTGAAACGCGTCGGTGTTTAGTTAAAACTTATTTGGTGTTCAGTGGGTTAAAGCGTTTAGTGTTCTACTTCTGCACCAAGAGATCCAGTGAAGAACTTCGCAATGAAATTGAACTAATTATCGGGCCTTCTTAGAATCATTGTTAAAACGTCATTAAGAATGGTATTTATTTCCAAGTATTATTAGATGAAAATTTTTGTCAAAATTGTTTGTATTATATTGCAAACTTGATAAAGTATCCCTTACGATAATATTATTTACCTACGTAAACAGCAAACGCATTTCTAATAACAATTTACGATATTTCTCTAGTTGTCCGAACTATTATGAGCGGTAGTGTATAATTGCACATTTTACGGCATTTTGAATTGTTCCTCGCAAAACATCTGGCTCCAAATAGGCGATTTCTTCTTCAATGTTAGCTTTCAAGATTTGCAAGGTTCGTCGTTTGTTCTGGTAAACGCGAGATTTTCAAGAGCTCCAAAGGAAGAAGTCTGGTGCTGTTAGATCTGGCGATCTGGACGACCAGTTCAAATCTCGAAAATGGGAGATCACTCGACCTGGAAATTGCAGTCTCAAAATCTCCATAGTTGCCCGAGCTGTATGACGGCACTAACAAGTTCTAACTTGCACATTTGTAAACGTTGAAACTAAACCAATACTGCACATGTTAGTCTTTATGCACTTGCAGTGACCAACGAACGTGTTTGTTAAGTTTGAAGTGTGCTGTGTGTCTTAAACTTTTTTATAAAGAAGCAATGGCTGAGTGACATGTGAACTTTCAAAGGTATGTACCTATTCTTTATTTATTATACATTATGCACTTGAAAAAAAAACTCATGTGATTTCTATAATATAAATAACAGAGGTTTAGATTACTATAACATTTTTGAGGTTAAAAAATGCTTTTCTTGTATTTTTCGTGTCTTTTATTTTGATGTCCTATAGGTAGGACGCTAGGCAAACATGTGTCTACCGCTAATTTTGTGTTTACAGGGGATTTTCTCTAAACGAAGCTCTTGCAATGATAGAAGATGAACCTAAACCAACAAAACACATTCATGGGATAATTATTTTCCCCGCCAACTAACCCATGCGCGGACCTAACCGACGAAGATTGAGAGGATGAAAATATACTTGCCCGGATCTCATTTACAAGCTCCTGCTGAACTTCTTCGCGCTTCACAGTCTTCGTCGTCAGATGAAGAAGACGACATGCCGTTGATACATCTATAAACAGCGTCAACATCTAAATCAAAAATTACTCAAAAGACAAAGAAGAAAAAGTTTTATAACTGGATCAAAGAAGACTTAACACTTCCGGTTGACAGTTCCCACTTGAAGAAACCGAAACAAGTAATACAGAAACTCCTTTGGAATTGTTTTCAAAGTTCTTTGATGATGATATGTGAGACATGAAGACAAACGAGACTAATAGATACATACAACAAAAAATATAACTCAAATTATAACCAAAACCGAAATAAAGTGCTTTATACAGGGTTTGTCCGTAAAGTAATAGGACTGATTTTATTCCGCCGCGACTGTACTTCGGAGCGTGCGCGCAGCGACTGGAATCGGTAGAGGGCGATCCTAGCTAACGAACGAGCGGCTGGTCAGGTGTCTCCGAGCACCTGGAGAGTCAGAACAGGCTTTTTCGCGCGACGTGTTTCTGTGAGTGGTGCAAGCCGAAAATGCAGCGTTCGTTAGAGCAGAGGGACGCGATTAAATTCTGTGTGAAACTCGGCAAATCTGCGACAGAGACGTTTGATATGATCAAGCAGGCTTACCCAGATGATGTTTTAGTAAGAAGTGGTGTGTTTTGGTGGCACAAGGCCTTTTCGGAGGGCCGGGAAGAAGTCGCCGATGAAGACCGTGTTGGAAGACCTTCGACTTCGACAAACACCGACAATGTGTGACTCGTGTGCGCATAGTTTTGAACTCAGACCGTCGACTAAGTATTCGTTTAATTGCCCAGATGTTAAATTTATCAAAATCTGTGGTTCATGACATTGTGACGGAGCATTTGAACATGCGCAAGGTGTGCGCGAAGATGGTCCCAAAAGTGCTCACTGACGGCCAGAAATTGCGGCGAGTGGAAGTGTGCCAAGAAAATTTGAACATGTGTGAAAGTGACCCCCAATTTTTGAATAACGTAATCACAGGTGACGAGTCATGGATCTTTGAGTATGATCCCGAGACAAAGAGGCAATCTTTCGAGTGGCACACGCCGGCGTCTCCTCGCCCAAAAAAGGGAAGAATGAGCAAATCCAAAGTGAAAACGATGCTCATTGTCTTTTTTGACATCAAAGGCATCGTCCACGATGAATTTGTTCCTCCTGGACAAACCGTCAACGCGAAGTTTTACGTGGAAGTGCTCAAGAGACTCAAACGATGGGTCAATCGGGTCCGACAAGACATCGCAACCGACTGGAAGTTGCACCACGACATACCGCCTTTCTTGTGAACAGCTACCTGACAAAGGCCGGCATCCGCAGCCGCCCTACAGCCCAGATGTGCCCCCCCCTTCTTTTTGTTTCCTCGCCTGAAAAGGCCGAGGAAAGGCAAGCATTTTGAGACGACAGAGGGGATCCAAGCAGCTTTTCACCGCGGATCTTAAGGCTATTCCGGAGAATGCCTTCCGTGACGCCTTCAATGCTTGGAAATCGCGCTGGCAGCGCTGCATCGACGCAGAAGGAGCCTATTTTGAAAGTTTTTAAAGAATTGTAACGATTGGCTCAATAAATTTTTTTAAATCGTTTCAGTCCTATTACTTTCCGGACAAACCCTGTAGGAGTGCTGATTCTGAGTGGATACGTCGGTGTGCCACGCCGAAGAATGTAAGATAAAGACGTGCACAATGAGGTTGTAGCTGAATCCATAACTCGGGATAAGTTTGATTTTATTTTGTCTGACATTCATGTAGTCGATAACGAAAATTTAGATCCTAAAGATAAATTTGCAAAAGTACGTCCTTTGTTCGCCAAATTGAAGAATATGAGCGGAGTTGATCGGTCTGATCAAAACATTAGTTTATATCGAGTGTCCATCAGAGGGAAAAAATGGTATTTTCCTCTGATATCTCACGGTGTAGATTTAGCGGTATCTTCATAATGGTTGGCAATTGCATCGTATAGAAGGAGGTTCTTTAGATCAGCTGGCATTGAGGAGAAGACTTTCTTCGTCATTACTAATGAAAAATCATAAAACCTCCTCTTTTTCTAAACGGTGACCATCAACGTCAGCTAATGATTCACGTTATGATCGGATTGATCATTTCGTAAAAGAACAACAAGACAAACAAACAAGATGTGCACATTGTCATCAAAAGGCATCGACAAGATGTAATAAGTGTGATGTGGCAGTTCATGTCGAATTTCACAGCAAGAAGCAGTGACACGGTGAGTAGTCGTACATGTGCCTGGCGTCTTATATGTAGGACGGCCTGTATTTTTGTTATTATTATTATTTGTATGTTTAAAAGTTGTTCTCAGCAGTTTATAATAAAGCATTTAACGTAAATAAACCACAATTTTAACTCCTTTTTTTTGCCAAAACGGTTTAGGCATATTTGGGTTAAGATCGGTTTAAGTAAACAAAAAAGTCTTGAACGATTGCATCACGCATTTGGTGAGAAAAGTCCTCATTGAGAGAGTGAGAAGTATAATCGACGAAGATCCAAAGCAACTTCCCGACAGTAAATGCAATTTTACATGATCGTCTTCGGATAAAAAAACCTTTTTAGGGTCCTTGAAAAGTTTCGACTAGAATCGATAAATAATTGTTTGAAACAGTTGTGTATATAACGGTGTCAGTTTCCGATTCAAACATAGTATACATGATGCTATATTAGAATTCAAATTAATATTAATGTTAAAATCATCTTATTATTTATTCATATCTATTGTAAGCATTCATATCTATTGTACGTATTGTCCATATCTATTACACTTAAATATTCAGAACATTTCTTGTATTGTTTAGTTCTCACATTTCCATGAAGTGAACAATACACACAAACAACAAAAGATTTTATCATCATATTATATATTTACACAACTGATTCCTTACATAAATGACAGCGCTGCCACCATTATCTTCCTCCTTACTACCTGTTAATGTACATAATTACGACCTATAAGTTGTGTAAAATGCCCTTGTTTATCATTTTAATACAATCGCGAGTTCTTTTCAACGCACATCAAACAAGACATCCACCATTTAGATAATGAACAGCGCAACGCTGTTCTACTACAATTTCCCAGAATGAACTCCTAAATTAACATCACAATTAATATCATCCAATTAACATAATTGTACCCGCCACAATTCGCAATCAACGAATTAAATCCCGCAATAGATAATACAGTCCCATAATTAACAACACGTTCCAATATCACCCGAACGGATTGACGAGCGGAATTTAATCTGAAGCGCTTGTTTCGGTCGAACTCACTAAAAGTTACCCCGCTTTTGTCCTTTTAAAATTTTATACTCGACGAAAGTTTAAGGTCGTGGGCGCGCGTTAGATTTATAAATAAACTGCCAAAAAAGACTGTACGAGATTAATTAACATCGTTAAATAATTATTAACAGGTGGGCCGAGAGGAATTCAAATTAATACGGTTGACAGCTAATTTAATAACCTTTTGATCAAGCTTAACTTTCTGTGTGGAACTTTAACTAATTGTTATCTTTCACCTGCTGTCCACGAGTGAAAATAAAACGAAAATAAGGCCAACACGTTTTAACAGGGATATATTAAGTCCCGGTGTGTAAACCCGGACGAAGGTATAACAGAAATGTCCCCGAATTTAATCCAACACGCGTTCACCAGTGACAAAAAAAACCGCACCTCGTGTCGCAATATTTCTTTCTGGGTTATTTCTCATTCAGTCGGCGTCGTAACTCTTACTACGGTAGTTACTATTCCTCCTGGACTCGTCAGGACGACTCCCTTTTCCACGTTGGACCCGAATTCGAAAGGATAATGATATCTTTCACCGTATTTAATGAATTGGATACAGTAGAATAATGTAATAGTTACAGTCTAGGTTATAATGTCATGTATATACATATACGTAGGTGTACGTAGGTTTGTTCGATACAACTCTGACCTCTATTATTGCGCGATCAACTCTAAAAAAAAAGAAGGAATTACAATTGCAAAAAGTGTATTTTCGTTGAATTGAATTGCAAAAAGTTCGACAACAATAGCGTCGCAAAAAATCCGTCTGAAACGTATTGGAATTCGGGGTTTGAAGTAGCTGTTTTCGTCTCTCCGTTGTTTTATAATGAATCGAATTAAATTTATACTGAAAATACACGACTTTAGCATTTACTCGGGTGTGTTTAATTCGAATGTCAAGTTGGTTGAAATAAGAATAAGTTTAAAATATGTTTCGCTATATTATTTCATTTTATCCGCTTTCTATTTATTCGCTGAGATTGAAATTTTAAACCCAGAAATGAATAACTGCCAGATGTATATTTATATAAAGAAAAACAATATTTCGGGCACAAAACGAAGAAGGAAAACTAGATATTTCGACACGTTTGTTTCTTATTTACGAGCACTGTAGAGTTACAATCGTTTGAGTGAGTCGATGTACGTGTTTTCGTGGCAATGAACAAAATCGAATATCGAGCCGTCATTAAATATTTCTTTTTGAAAATCAACAATCCAACGCAAATTAGGGATGAGTTGGACGCTGTGTACGGGGGTTCTTTACCAAATAGTGCTAAACGACCATCGAATTAAAGTGAGAGAGATAGCAGAGGTTATGAACATGCCCAAAGAAAATGTTTGCCACATATTGAATCAAGATTTAGGCATGAAATGGCTGTCCGGGTGTTGCTCAAGTTAGACCAAAAACGTGTTCGAATGAACAGTTCCAATTGCTTTGCGTGGCGCAGTTTAGGCGCAATAAATCAAAGTTTGGCGCCGATTAATTATATTGTAGATGAATGTGGGATACACCATTATACGCCCGAAATAAGAATACAGTCAAAACAGTGGACTGCTAAAGAGGAATCGGTTTCAAAAAAGCAAAAACTGTTTTTGTCGGCTGGAAAAGTGATGGTGACAGTTTTTTGAGATTTTCATGGAGATATCTTAATCGACTATCTTCAAACAGGGGTATACTACGCATCATTACCTGATAAGTTAAAGGCTGAAAAACGGCTGTTAAGTATGTAGAAATGGTAAAAAATATTGTTAGTACAAAGCCTGAAGTGACAAAATAGAATCGTGCATTGGGAATGACCTGACAAATTACTTGGAGAAAAAGCTGAAGCACTAAATACTGCAAATCTTAAACTTTAAAAAGTAATTCGCTATAGGAAGTGAACAAGGGACAAAGTCATATATAATACTATGAAAAAACAATAGAAGCAATTTAATCTGAAAAATGAGTATTTTTATCTACGAGGACAAAATACATGATGAAGTAGTTTGCAATACTTAATAATTCAAAAACATATGTTCTATCTATTGTGTTTTGAATGCTGTAGTTAAACCTAGAATAACAATAAACGGTAAAAGTACACTGCAAATAAGTATATTTTAAAATAATAGATGGGCCGGAGGGTAGAAAAATTATATAAACCCAACAATTCAAGAAATATTCTATTTCGAAGACACAGTATAAAGAACACTAAACACTTTAACCCACTAACTTTCGAAAACATTTATAAACTTACAATTGTTTATTTGTCTAATTAATTTAACATTCGTATGATCGATGTTGTGATCTGTTTTAAAAATGTGCTGGGCAACGCTCGATTTCTCAATTCTATTAAATCTAAGATTAGCCATATGCTCTTTGAATCTAGTCGAGACTGCTCTCCTGGTTTGCCCAATATATTTTTGATTACAATCTTTACAATTGATTTCGTAAATACCTGACTTTTCTTGAGGTTGTACTTTATCTTGAGGGTTACCGATGAGACTCCCTAGACTAGTCCCAGAACTGTAAACTATTCTGAGATCTAGCTCTTTGAAGATTTTACTCAAACCTTTAGTGATAAAGGGAGCGTAAGGGAGGGTCACAACGGGTGAACCTTTAACAGCCTCTCGAAAAGTCGTAGATTCTTTCACAGTTTTCTTATAATTAAACTTCCTAATTAACTTATAGATATGCTGAGGATGGAAACCATTACACTTAGCCGCATCTTTTATAATTTTGAGCTCTTTCTCATACCTCGCCTTGTTCAAGGGAAAAGTGAAAAGTCTGTGGACCAAAAAATTCAGGCTTGCCATTTTGTGTTGAACACAATGATGGGAATCTGAAGGAATGTAGCGAAGTGTACTGGTTTCCTTTCTATACACGTCAAACTCTAATCTATTGTTATTTCTAATTACTAAAGTATCAAGAAAGGGTAGCTGACCGTTTTCTTCTCTTTCACAAGTGAACTTTATGGTTTCGAAGCGATTATTGAATCTATTGAGAAAATCGTCAATATTACATTTTTTGGTGTCAAATATAGCGAAAATATCATCCACATACCTCAAGCAAACCCTAGGAAAGTATTCGCTCTCAGATTCTAAGTCCTTTTCAAAAGGGCTCATGAAAAGGTTAGCCAAAAAGGGCGACAAGGAGTTACCCATTGCCGTTCCTTCCAGCTGTTCATAAAAACTCCCGTTGAATTGAAAAATGTTTTGTTTCATACAGATGTCAGTTAAGCGAATATATTCCTGGACACATTGTTGACTGAAATTATTTTGAAGCAACAACTCCTCGAGGTATGTCAAGGTGTCTGGAATCGGTTCACTAGGAAAGAGAGAACTAACATCAAACGAAATCAATATTTCACCCTCCAGCAACTGAATATTTTGAATTTCTTTAATAAATTCTAACGAATTTTTTACTGCAAAACTAGGTTGCTGTATTGGCAAATTATTAAATTCATTGGTCAACCATTTGGAAACCTTATAAGTCGATGCGTCAATTTCCGAAACAATTGGCCTTACCGACTTGCCAGGTTTGTGAATTTTAGGTAAACAATATAATTTAGGGATAACAGGATTGGAAACATGTAGCTTACGTCTAACATCGGCAGTAACAAGGTTGTTACAAGTTTTAAACACATTGTTGACGTCTCTAATCATTTTCGGTAAAGGATTTTTTGAAATTGACTTATAAGGACCACTACTCAACAGGTCATTAACCCGATCATAGTAGTCCTCTTTATCTAAAATAACAACCTTGTTCCCTTTGTCAGCTTTCAAATAAAAACAATCTTTTTCCCGCAAAGTTTTAATGATTTTAATGTTTTCGGATTTCTGAGGCGATTTATAGGATTTCAAATTTTTTTTTTTTTTTTTTTTACAAGAGATACACAGTAAGTTGCAGTCAGTAGTATGCTCTACAATATTGGTGAGGACTTAGCTCCCTTGACCTCCCCGCCGCTTTAAATATCCTACGACTCAAAATGTGTGTCAAAATGGATACTGTTCTCCCTAATTTCAACCGTGAAGATGGCTATAGACTCAGGAACACGTGGAAGAGCGTACTACAAAAATTCGTCACAATGGAACGAAGTGGTCAGCGCCGGTGAATCTACGAGGTATGTATATAAGATGCAGGAACAATTGAGAGAATCAGTCTGATAGCAGATCCTGAAGAAGCTGGCAGCATGGACGGAAGAAGATTCTATTACGATAGAAAGCACTACTAAGGGATAAAGGTTCTTCCCTTAATTTTTTCGTTCACTATGACCATGCTTTTACCCCAGTTGTTAAACAAACAATTGTTTAATATTTTTATTCGTTTCATTAGTTTCTTTAACTGGAAAATTACTATGTAGTAAAAAATATATCAAGTTATCACCGAGTTTTGTGTTGTAAAAGGAAGTGAATAAGTACAGTTTATATGGTTCTAATTTTTAAATTGAAATTGATCAATGCAATAGAAAGGCAATCTTCTTTTACATTGATCAATTTCGGCGGAAGTTCTGTCTTATTCCTTCTCATTTGATAGTTCTCACAGTTATAAGAGTTTTCTTGAAAAGTTCTTCAGCCAGAGCAAAACTTGTACGCAAGTTATCTGCGGTAATATTTCGGTCTGTACCGGAAATGGAACTAGGTACTAACTGAAATACTATATCTTACCTGGAATTTAATATTTTATAAGGTCGTTGCGGTTGAGAGCCTGCATAGATTTCCATATTATTTGTATACTAAGTACAAGCATCGCAAAGAGATTGAACTTTTATTCGACATTTCGCAAGTTTGCTCCAAATAGGGCAACTCCGGGATAGATGGACCACCGGGGTAGAAGGACCATTTCTATAGTTCGGAAATTCGCCAAAGCAGCGCAACAGACAGTTGTAAACACTGTAAACATTGTGCTACTCCATCAGTAAGTTATAGTCGTGTGCATAACTTCGGTACTTTAAGTAGTTTAAAAAAAAAGTAAATTGATAACTTTGGGTAAGTAAAAAAAATTATTACACAAAACTAGCATTTAACCGTGAGTAGTTAGTTTACACGAATTCGACATAATATCTATAGTATTACTGCAACAAGTGTTCAAATGTAAAAATAATCTAACAGGGCGTTTCGCGAGCCACCTGTTCCTCAAAGAAAATGTCATCCATTGTCGCCTGCCGAAAGTCCTGCAAGTTATTAAATTCCTAACTCTTTCTGTTACGGAAAAAAGCCAACTTCATACAAGCGTAAAGAAACAACAGGTCGAGGGGAGTGGTCAGAGGATGTTCTGAAACATGCTGTAAAAAATATAGAGAGAGAGAGAGAATGGGCGTAAATGCTGCTGCCAAAGCATTTGGAATACCAAAAACCACTTTGAAAAGGCGTCTTAAATCTAAAAACTTTTCCAAAGGCTCTTTGGGTAAATGTTCACTATCGGGTACTGAGAGTGAGAAAAAACTAGTTAAGCACATACAGAAACTGCAGTCACGTGGGTTTACTCCTACTAAGGCGGTATCAAACGCAAGAGCTGAAGGGCTAAATAAAAAAGTAGTTGAAGATTACTTTAAGCTGTTACGCGATGTCTTAAAGGAACATAGCTTAATTGACAAACCAGGGAATGTGTTCAACAAGGACAAGACAGGTTTACAGTTGGATAACAAGTTAGATAAAGTTGTTGCAATTAAAGGTTCTAAGAATGTAACATCTGTTACCTCTGGCGAAGAAGGTGAAACCATCTGGCCACCACCAGGCGCTGTTTAAAAAATCTGCCTATATTAATGCTGAACTGCTTTTTGATTGGCTAAAAAATCATTTTACCCCAACGAAGTCAGCGGGAAAGATTCTTCTCATCCTTGACGGTCGTACATCCCATACAACTTGTGTTGAAATGCTGGCATTCGCAGAAAATAATGAGTATTTCTTCGCATACAAGGCATTGGCTACAACCATTAGATCGCGCTTTCTTCACGTTTTTTGGAGAGTAATTACTACACTGCCTGCAGCAGTCACATGACAAATAATCCCACTCGAAAAATTACTCGACTACAGTTTGGCAGTTTGAATCCCAAGCGATACCAGACTTTGTTTTTCTATGTGAAACAACTGACTCCACAGAGGTTATTGCCAATCAAAGTGCCCCAATAGGTGTACCACCCAAACGCAATGAGTGATATGGTTTTAGTGTCTGAAAAAAAAGTCCCTCAAAGCTATTCGATAAAATACATCCAGTGCCTTGTACCAGTAAGTTAGAAACATTAAAGAGAAGGGCTCGAACTGTATCAATTGTGTTAAGCTCATCAGTTATTAGTAGTTTAATAGTCAACTCATGCAAAATTACATGAGTACTCCTCAATAGTTTCTTTTTTAAAGTTTAAGCAATCGGTATTATAATTACACTGCAATTACTCCGTAATCCGAAGTAATTGCTGCAAGGAGATGTTCGGAAAGTTTTCGGAAAAAATCTAAAAAAAGACAACTATACATACATATTACGAATGTATTTTATTATTAACATGCAATGTGTTACCACTTTGAAAGATAAATTAAGAAAATAAGAAATACACAACTGTACAGCTTCTCACATTCATTTATAATGGCTGTACACCTATGCCTGCCATAAAATCTAAGACCACACGATTTAAATTTGACTTTGATTTTTTAATATACAGCTGCTTGACTTTACGTCTTATTAAAATAGATTAATTTTGCCCGCAGATGACTGACGCCATGTCCGAATCTAAAAAGAAATGTAGACAGTACAGCGTTGATTATTTGATGTTTGGCTTCATTCCATCATTGTCGGACAAACAATTGCCTATGTGCCTTTTATGCAACAAAGTTTTGGCCAATGATGCTATGACACCATCTAAGCTGCAGGATCATCTGAGAAGATGTCACCATGATGAAGCAGATAAAGATTTGAAATACTTTCAAACACTCAAAGATAAACTTCAGAAGAGACCCACGCTGGACAGAATGTTCGCTTCGACGTTACAAAGAAACGATGATGGTTTGCGGGCGTCTTACAATATCTCGCTACTTATGGCAAAATCCTTAAAACCGCATACTATCGGAGAAAAGTTAATTTTGCCAGCCGTTGAAGAGGTTTTAAAAACTGTTTTACACAAACCTGCATCTGATATCATTAAAAGAATTCCCTTAAGCAACAATACTGTTGAAAGGCGTATTGATGAAATGAGTTCTGATATTGAAAGCTTCTTGTGTAATTATTTGCAAACGACCCATTTCTCTATACAACTGGACGAGTCAACTTTACCTGGTAATGCAGCATTATTATTGGCATCTGTTCGTTTTATTATGAATCAAGAAATCTACGAAGAACTGCTCTTCGCAAGAACTTTGACAACCGACACTAAAGGTGAATCAATATTTCATGTTTTGAAGGATTACTTCATTGAAAAAGCAATCCCTTTATCAAATATTATATCAGTAGCTACAGATGGAGCACCTGCCATGGTTGGATGTTATCATGGATTTATAAGCTATTTAAAACAAAATGTGTCAGGGGCGTTAGCAATACATTGCGTCATCCATCGACACATTTAGTTGCTAAGACTTTGAGTGTTAGATTACATGAATCTCTTCAATTAATCATTGATGCAGTAAACCGAATTCGAAGCAACGCATTGAATACGCGGTTATTTGCGCAGTTGTGTGACGAAAATGACGAACACTTCCATCAATTACTCTTTCGCACTGAGGTACGCTGGCTGTCGAAAAGCTTATGTTTGACAAGATTTTTTGCACTTTTTGAGACTATTTTAGAATTTCTGGATACTAAAGATAAAATTTTAAAAGACTATTTATTGAAGAGGAAAACAGACATCGCCTATTTAACAGATTTGTTTACAAAATTTAATATGGTTAATTTGCAATTACAAGGCGACAGTCTAAATTCGATTAAAACAAAGTCCATCTTATCAGCGTTTCTTGCCAAAGTTAAACTAACGAAACAAAATATTGCACGGGGCGAATTTTCCCAGTTCCCCAATTTGTCACAGACAAACTGCCAGGAAGACGACGTTTCAATCTACGTTCAACATTTAAATGGCCTCTATTCAGATTTTGAAACTAGGTTTGAGGATGTTTTGACTATGGTAATACCACCGTGGATAATTAACCCATATGGTAACATAGAAGAATCGAATGTCATAATACAAGAGGAACTGACTGAACTAACTACAAACGAAGAACTTAAGGTTCAGTTTAAAAACGGATATCAGCAATTCTGGCTGCAAAACAACATACCCGTTATTTGTCTCGTATTATGGAATATAGCGAGGAAATTTTTAATTTCCTTTCCATCGTCATACCTAGTGGAAAGAGGGTTCAGCACTGTTACCAATCTCCTAACAAAGAAAAAAGAAACAAACTGGACATCATTAGCCGAGGAGAATTAAGATTAAACCTTACAAAATTGACGCCAAATGTTGATAATTTATTATTAAAGCATCAGGTTCATCCGTCTCACTAGAAACATTTACTTAATACTTAGTTTATTTTATGTTACGTATATTTTATATAACAGATACAAAATTTTATTGTTAATAGTTTTAATTTAAATTCAATTAATAAATGTATAAAACTTAACATGTGTTTTTACTTTAAGTTTTTAACATTAAACTTCACTACAGTTAGAAATTTACAAAAAAATCAATATCAGGTAAGTAGGGGGTCTACCCAAAACTGAAAAACATGGCATCCTTCCTCACCACATAAATTGACACGACTCTGAAACTGTGTACATTTCTTTACAATCCTTCTAACATACCTACATATATCTACATTAGCACGCGTCTTATATGTATACAAAGCCCCAACTTGATTCCATTTATCTTTGGGAATTTTCCTATTTTTTATTGTTTTTAAAATTCACATCTATGTACGTACTTTATCACACACATAAGTGTCTCGAACATGCGATGCGGTTCGGGTGGGATATTCAACTGAAAAGGGTCAGATCAAGCAATAATTCATGGCCGCTATTATTCCCAAGACATACTTTAGTTGCCCAGAAGGCACGTACGAACTAGTATAATAAGAAGAAATATTACAACCCATGCAGAATTGAATACGTAGTGAACACATTCATGTTAGATATCCAAAATGTATGTCCCTACTTCGGGCTGTGTTCGTCGAATTAATATCTCAGAGATCTGCTCGTCAATGATATACAGCATGTATTTCAGACGTCGTACATAACGATTTGCATATCGGGATTATGTCAGTGTTATTCCCTCTTCCTCTTCTTCTTTTGCGTTATATATTCAATTGATATTGATCAAGTAGATTGTAAATTGCGCTTTTATTGAAATGTTGATGTAGGTGTAATTGCTTTGTATTGTAATTGTATTTCCAAGATATTCCGTAAATACATGCAATTTAGAACTGTTGTAATTATGTAATAGGAAGCCTACTGTTATGGTGAAGAACGCAATATTCTTTTAATATCTTGTGTTCTTTTTTCATATAACAATCTCGCCTACTATCATTAGTTATGATAATTTGTTTGTTCATAAGCTTACTCTCTATAAGAAAGGTACGTTATATAAATCGACCTCTGCTTATAATGCACTACCTAGCACTATTAAATGTACGAGTATTACTGACAAAAAAAAACATTATTATTCGTATTATTACTAATATTAAAATTAATATATCTATTTTGTTAAGAAAGTTTATATTATAGGAAAACCGAAATTGCATTGTATACTAATTGCAACTAAAGAACCATTGACATTCCTGTCATATGCATTTTTGCATTTTAAAAGCTGTATAAACGAAACACCCTGTATAAGCATAAGCAATTTCGAGCTATCGCCTCCTTTAAGAACGAAAGCACTTTCGTTTTAAAAGTTTTTTTTTTATCTTCAACAGGTATCGAGTTACCGACCGACACCGCACTATTGAAACACCCTGTATATCGCTCCCTTTCTCTAGAATAGAACATTATTTATTCGTTCTATTTACTTTTAATTACCAGATATATTATAACATAACATAATTAAGAAATAACAACAATACAGATTTAATGACATTTTTATAACTTCCGGTTGACGTCACAATGACGTCACAATAACATTTTAACGACCTAAGGTCGACAAACTCGCGCATGATGTTGAATAGCGGTTCAGTTGACCGTCGACAACGGTAGAGGTAACATCTATAGAGACTGTTGTGTTATTATACATTCTTGTAGTTTTACTGAAATTTTGGGAATCGTTTCTCGTGAAATTACGAATTGAAGTTATCGAAAGATAGGTTGTGTTGTCCTTTCTCTGTCGATACAAGGCAGAAGGTGGCTAATTTTCGAATCGCATTATTACTCGAGATAATGGCTGCGGTGCAAGAGTAGGAACTACCTAATATGAGCGCTAGTTCGAACTCAAATTTTGCTTTGATGCAACGAGGTGTACGTTAGTGCGAGTTGTCCCTCTACAGCTCTTGTGTTCGTCAGATTCTCTCTTTTTGTTCTGACACTCGGATTCTGTCTGGGTGCTCTAATGGCATAGTTCCGCTGACACCACATACCCTCGTGAGGGTTTATCAACCGATTAGAGAGGCTTGACGTCCGTGAGAGACTAAAAAGGGACAGGCTGTAGAATGCCAAAGAAGAGCTTTCATATTAGAACTGTTCTTGTCTTCTGCTTTGTTCTTCTTTGTCTTACTGTTGATCGTCTGGGTATTACGTTGAGTGTTGGTCCACGTTTTGAAATAAGTGTAAAGTTACTTAAGGAGATCTTTGTCTTATTGCTGATAGTTTGGTAAGTCGTTTCGTGTTGACTACTGGTCGGAATGGTATGTTTGCTCTAATCTACATAAAGGTGGTTTGGATTATTTTGGTATTTATCATTTCCTGTCTAACTACTGCTACCACCGTCTTGCAAACGACCACATATTTTGGTCGCATACTGTGATTTGTCCGCGATGACAGCTACGTTTGTTTCGTCTGCGTTCTTGCTGTTAATGGTTCGGTAGAAGGATATCTACAGAAGGTTCGAGCTTACGACAAATTGTCAACATCCTATGCAAACGTATCCTAATTTTAAATTATTTTCTTAGAAGTAATGTTATGTAGAATCTATCGATTTTAACTTTATTGCAATGAAGTTAGCTAACGCTAAGTTTCATTTTCGATAACATAGTTCTCTAGACAAATCGATAGATTCTTTTTCCAATTTAACAATAGGATCTATCTCATAAGAACGTTAGTTCAAACTCAAATTTTGTTTCGATGCAACGAAGTATACTTTAGTACTTTAGTTGTTCCTCTACACCTCTTGTATTCGTCAGATTCTCTCTTTTTGTTTTGACACTCGGATTCTGTTCGGGTGGGTGCTCTAATGGCATAGTTCCGTTGACACCACATACCCTCGTGAGGGTCTATCAACCGATTAGAGAGGTTTGACGTCTATGAGAGTCTCAAAAGGTCAGTCTCAATCTAAGTTATATCTCGTTTCTATTAGTCAATGGCCGCAGAAAGCCAAAAAATGCGTTCATATTGGAACTGTTCCGATTGCTGATGGTTTGGCAGGTGATATTTTGTAGATGTTACAAATTGTTAGGATTGTATGTATGATGTGCATTTTTTCAAAATTTTCGTAGTATTTTTTCGTAAGGAACGATAATACGAACTATACAAAAAAAACAGCTCACGGTTAAAACGACCATGAGGTCTCTCATCGTACTATTTGTTATGATAACCTTCAATCTGTAGCTCTACAATTTTTTAATTATTATTTTATTGTGGTTAATATCTATCGCCGTTGCGCTGCGGATTATTTTTCCTGCCTTGTAAACAAATCGTTGTACAGAATCGATTGTGAGCTTCCAACTTGAATGCATTGAAATTCTATTGCAAATTCCTATAACGAAGAAGATAGAAACAGTGTTTTGATTATGTCATTTTCAAGCGATTTGACGTATCTAAATCTGAATTGGTTTTAAATTGTTTACAAACAGTTTCGCGAAAATCAAAAGAGTGAAAACTACCGAGAAATATCGTAGGCAATTAGCTAGAAAACTGTAAAAATTTTAGATGCCAAATATCGCTCGAAGTTTATTTTTTTGCAGTTATCACGTTCGGATTGGTTCGGATTTTTTGGAAATGTCAAAAAGCTGTCGGAAATGTCAATAATGTCAAAAAACATGCAAAACATCAAAACTATATAAAAAATTATAATTGTAAAAGGTGCATCCGATCATGCACGGTCCTTAGGCATACATAAACACTGAAGGCATGTAAGTGATCTTAAGTAGGTATTAGAATACGTTTATATGTATATGTATATATATTACTGTACAGCATTTTGGCGCGCACTCACACACGAACACACATACATCTATTTCACTCACTTAACGCTACAGAAGATTGAATTCCTTAATTCTAATATTTTAATTTATGCTATGTTTACGCATATGCGTCTATATCAGAGGTTCCCAAACTTTTTTGTGTCGTAGACCCCTTGCTATGTTTTTCGGTTTTGGGTAGACCCCCTACTTACCTGATATTGATTTTTGTAAATTTCTAACTGTAGTGAAGTTTAATGTTAAAAACTTAAAGTAAAAACACATGTTAAGTTTTATACATTTATTAATTGAATTTAAATTAAAACTACTTATAATAAACTTTTGTATCTGTTATATAAAATATATCTAACATAAAATAAAGTAAGCAATAAGTAAATGTTTTTAGTGAGAAGGATGAACCTGATGCTTTAATAATAAATTATCAACATTTGGCGGCAATTTTGTAAGATTTAATCTTAAATCCCCTCGGCTAATGATGTCCAGTTTGTTTCTTTTTTTTGTTAGGAGATTGGTAACAGCGCTGAACCTCCTTTCCACTAGGTATGACGATGGAAAGGAAATTAACAATTTCCTCGCTATATTTCATAATACGGGATAAGTAACGGGTATCTTGTTTTGCAGCCAGAATTGCTGATATCCGTTTTTAAACTGAACCTTAAGTTTTTCGTTTGTACTTAGTTCAGTCAGTTCCTCTTGTATTATGACATTCGTTTCTTCTATGTTACCATATGGGTTAATTATCCACGGTAGTATTACCATAGTCAAAATATCCTCAAACCTGGTTTCAAAATCTGAATAGAGGGCATTTAAATGTTAAACGTAGGTTGAAATGTCGTCTTCCTGGCAGTTTGTCTGTGACAAATTGGGGAACTGGGAAAATTCGCCCCGTCCAATATTTTGATTCATTAGTTTAACTTTGGCAAGAAACGCTGATAAGATGGACTTTGTTTTAATCAAATTTAGACTGTCGCCTTGTAACTGCAAATTAACCATATTAAATTTTGCAAACAAATCTGTTAAATAGGCGATGTCTGTTTTTCTCTTCAATAAATTGTCTTTTAAAATTTAATCTTTAGTATCCAGAAATTCTAAAATAGTCTCAAAAAGTGCAAAAAATCTTGTCAAACATAAGCCTTTCGACAGCCAGCGTACTTCAGTGTGAAGGAGTAATTGATGGAAGTGTTCGTCATTTTCTTCACACAACTGCGCAAATAACCGCGTTGCGCGAATGCGTTGCTTCGAATTCGGTTTACTGCATCAATGATTAATTGAAGAGATTCATGCAATCTAACACTCACATTTTTAGCAACTAAATTTTGTCGATGGATGACGCAATGTATTGCTAACACCCCTGACACATTTTGTTTTATACAGGGTGTCCATCCAGGGTGCGCCCGTGGACGATATCTCATAAATGCGTAATTGTAGAGAGAAATGTTTCATATAAGAAATATTTGATTTACAACGGCGCATTTCCTAAATTATGTTCGACTATACAGGGTGTTCGGTTATTGATAAACGATGTCTAACTTCAAAATTTTAAATACAACCCCTATATATTATTTTATATTCTGATGGCTCATAAAATTTTACATAAAAATGGTCTAAAACATTTTCCCCAAAACTTAACAGTTTCCCAGATAAATGATATTTTTTGAAAATTTTACCATTTGCATCATCTGCGTAAATATTTAATATCTCACTCAATGTTCGATATTAAAAAATAATATTTGTCAGCATTTTAGATGATATTCAAACGTATCCATCAGCGCTCTTGATATTTTATTTTTTCTTTTAACAACAATAAATCAACACGTGCGATTAGCGAAAGTGTAATCAATAATATCTTCATTTTTTTAAATGGAGCGGTATGAGTACTTTTGCATATTCAGTTAGCTCTCTTAATAACCTTCCACTTTTGTAATAAATGTGCTATACCTATCTCTCATAATTTGAGAGTTAATAAAGATGTTCCGAGAAACCGCGCAAATGCCACATTCTGTGCAGTGTAGTATTTAATAGTAGGCACTAGTAGGCTGAGAAATGTCACCGCAAATCGTGTTATGTCATAATATTGGATAGTATGTATTGAACGACAATTTTTCTGCAAATTTATTAACTAAAAAAGTGAAATAATATTTTTAATTTTCAAAATGCCTGCCTTGTTCTAATATACAAGATAGAGAAGAGAAGAGATTCGATTTATAAACGACTGCCTAACTCGTTGTAGCGTTAACGGTGAAATTTGGTTAAAGCTTTCGTGAATTCTTCGCTTCATGTCTTCCTGTGTTGTCGGTGGAATACGATAGACAGAAGATTTTACGGTTCCCCATAGAAAGAAGTCTATGCACGTTAGGTCAGGAGACCTTGCTGGCCACCTAACTCGAACTTAAATCAATTATACGTACATCCGTCTCTTCCAATCCAACGTTCCGCAAATTGTTCATCAAGATGCGTACGATGCGTACTGAAATGAGCAGTAGCACCATCCAGTTGAAACCACATTTGATTTCTAACGTATTCTGGAACATTCTGAATTAATCCTGGAAGGTCATTCCTTAAAAATTCCAGGAATAATGCTCCTATTAAATGGCCATCAAAGAAATGCGGCCCAATGACATAATCGTCAATAATTCCACCCCATACATTTATGCTCCACGTATGTTGAAAATTATTTATCACCCTAACATGTGGGTTAACTAGATCATAATGAGATATCGTCCACGGGCGCACTAAATGGTGTATAGCTTATAAATCCACGATAACGTCCAACCATGACAGGTGCTCTATCTGTAGCTACTGATATTATATTTGATAAAGGGATTGCTTCTTTAATGAAGTAATCCTTCACAACATGAAATATTCATTCACCTTTAGTGTCGGTTGTTAAAGTTCTTGCGAAGAGCAGTTCTTCGTAGATTTCTTGATTCATAATAAAACGAACATATGCCAATAATAATGCTGCATTACCAGGTAAAGTTGACTCGTCCGGTTGTATAGAGAAATTGGTCGTTTGCAAATAATTACACAAGAAGCTTTCAATATCAGAACTCATTTCATCAATACGCCTTTCAACAGTATTGTTGCTTAAGGGAATTCTTTAATGATATCAGATGCAGGTTTGTGTAAAACAGTTTTTAAAACCTTTTCAACGGCTGGCAAAATTAACTTCTCTCCGATATTATGCGGTTTTCCGGATTTTGCTATAAGTAGCGAGATACTGTAGGACGCCCGCAAACCCTCATCGTTTGTTTGTGACGTCGAAGCGAACATTCTGTCCAGCGTGGGTCTCTTCTGAAGTTTATCTTTGAGTGTTTGAAAGTATTTCAAATCTTTATCTGTTTTATCATGGTGACATCTTCTCAGATGATCCTGCAGCTTAGATGGTTTCATAGCATCATTGCCCAAAACATTGTTGCATAAAAGGCACTTGTTGGCAATTGTTTGTCCGACAATGGTGAAATGAAGCCAAACTTCAAATAATTAACGCTGTACTGTACTACCAGTTTATATTTTTTTAAATATTTTCTAGCACTTTCCATTTCAAGATTCAGGAAACGAATAAACGTATGTATTTGTCTCACATTCGTATCTATAGAGTGACGAATTGAACAAGTAGTAGTGTAGTCGTGTCCGGATACCTTTGAAGGTCACTGTACATAGTATTGTAGACTCACCTAATTTACTCTCCTACTTTTGCCTTGATCTATCCTAGAACCAACGTGCTGCAGAGTACTGATATGTACTACGAAGATATCTTCTACAACTAAATCAACTAATCATGTTAGCTGTTATGTTTTTATAATGATTTAATTTGTATTTATCCTGTTAATATGTTTCTCGTTTGAACAACGTTATTATTATTAATACATCCGATAATTTCCGAATTCTGCTTAGAAGCGATACCATAATAGCCACTACAACGTTGCTAATCGTTACTGCTTACATGAACCTGTAAAGTTTGGATGCACGACAGTCTAGATAGAAGCAAATTACACTTCACTAGGATATTACACAGACGTTAATGCTTTGGCATGAGTTGAAACATATTCGATAAAATCTAAATTAGAAATTGAAATGATCTCTCTCTTCGTAACGAGAGATCGCAACGTTGATGTAAGTAAGTATAAACTTGTACGGGAATTAGGATAAGTTGTCAGAAAGTTGCAGTAGCATTGTTTACGATATGATTTGACTTGAGGCGAAATTCTGCGATGATGAAGAGTTTGCTAATATCCGTTTCCAAACTTTGAAATGTTTGTTTGTCTAAGATGGACTGACCATATCTTTGTAGTACTAAATAAATACAATACACATACTGAGAGTCCAAAAAATGGGCCAGACTGTGTATCATATATCGATAATATATGTATATGAAAATTTGATTTTTTTCTTTTTACTTCGAGGTGTTAACAGGAACATTTCGTATTTTATTTCACTCATGTCTTATTCCGTTCTTTCATCATTCCATCGCTCTGGGCGCTCAAGACTTCCGCTTTTTTGTTAGTGATATGGAATACGTGTAATGTTGTCGATTTAATACAACAACTTATCTAAAAAGTCCTTTTTCCGTGTGAATTTTCTATAGGACGCCAATTTCATAATATTCCATCCGAAAAAAAAATGCTGAAATGACAGATCACGTGGTTTTCAGGATTATTCTGTTATCTTCCGGAAATAACGCAGGAGTTTCGTTTTAGGAGAGGAAAATTGATGTACAGTGTTTAATATAACGCCTGCTATATTCGGTGATTTCGTTAATCGACTTTTCCAATTCCGCATTTTTCCTCGTCCGAATCATCGCCCATTTTTTTCCCGATCCGCTGGTGAGTGATAATCGAAAAAGCAATTACATTCTATCGCCAACCGTCAACACAATAATGTGTTATTGCAATTGCTTACAAACAAGAAATGAACAAGCGTTGCCTCATCGACGATTTAATACCAGCAGGTATTTCCGGTAATGTTTTCTTTGTTATGTACTACACGTACAGTTTATATTTTCACGGACAAAAGCATGGTATTCCTGAAACTCGATAAAAATCATTTCGAGGATTAATGTCCTTGTTTGTTTAGTCGGAACGACGAAGTCCGAAAGTTGAATCATCTTTTTGTAGAGGTTTTGTTCGCACGGAACTATTAAGAAAGGAAGTTTACCATTTAGCCAGAGTAAAAAAGATTAATGTTTAATTGTTTACTACTGTGGAAGTTCCACAAACAATATTGATTTTATCCATATACCGGTCACGCCATAGTCATTTTAGTGTCCATTACTGTAAAGTACACAATAGAAAGGAAAATCTCTGGTGTGCACTTGTTTTGCATTATTTTGTTTTCATTTTCTAGTTTACCTTCATCTCTTTCTGGTGGTTTTGTTCAAACATTTTGTGTATCACGCAATAATTTACTGTACAGGGTGCCCCGTTTCAACGTGGATCTTAGATATCTGCCATATTTGTGAAAGTAGAGAAAAACTTTATAAAGAAAAGTTATCTCAATTTATGTTTTGCATAATCTAAAAATATTTTTAACTATACAGATTGTCTCAAAAGTAGATAAACACATACTTGCTCCGTTATTTTAAATGGGATACCCTATACAGGGTCTTTCACGAAACCCGTTAGTTAGAAAGTTTACGGAATCTACTCTTAGTAGAATTCTGAAATTTTGACAGTTGCATTTGTGGTATAGGTTCTACTGTTTTAAAATATTATCAACGAAATCTGACTTCCGGTTATACCGGCAGTAAATAGCAACTTTGTTATTTTAAATATAATGGTAAACTCGTAAAACTGCTCATCTTTCCCCATTTAAGCATTTTTCTATCTCCAGTAGTTTCTGAGATCCCAATGCTAAACATTCAAAAAAACTCACCCTGTATATGAAAAAACGCCAAAACAGATTACTAGAAAATAGTTTATAGCCCCTGTGGGTGGTTGAAGACCTTACATATGGACACTCCAATTACGTAATTTAAGAAATAGTTTTAGCCCGTAAGTTAATATAGTCTAGTATAGAATATAAGAAAAAAATTGTTAGAAATGTGTTGGTCATGCTGATGATACAATAATATTTTATGTGAAGTTGGTTGTGCTTTCGTGGGAGGGAAAGTCCTGAAGGAATGAATTATAGAGCGTGGGTCCTAAGGAGGAGTCCTGGGGGACTCCTGCTGTGGCGTATTCCTTGGTGTCTGAGTAATATTTTCCAATCTTCATAACAAAAGTTCTTCCTGCTAGGTAACTTTGAATCCATCTGACTATGGTTAGGGGCATTCCACTGGAGTACAGTATGTGTTTTATCATGCCACACCTTATCGAACGCTTTTTCTGTGTCCAAAGCTAATATCGCTGTGTGATGCTTTCTGTTAAAGCCTTCTCCTATATCACTGATTAATCTGGTTGTGGCGAGCGCTGTGCTAGTGTCAGTTCTGAAACGCAGCTGCTGGTCTGCTAGGGTGGCGTGGTGTTCGTTGATGTTTTCTAATATCACTTTTTCGGGGACTTTAGACAGACATGGGTCTGTAGGAAGTTAGAAGGTTGTCAACATGCTTGCGACAGCTAGCATATCAATTCTTAATACTTCAGTACACTTTTGGCAATATTGAATACGATGATCGCCCGATCTGAATATTTTTGGTTTCGTTTGAAAGAGCATTTTGTGGACTTTTAAAATAAATTTTTTATTAAACTTTTCTATTTAAACCAAATAAACTAGAGGGCGTTATCTGCAACGTTCATATATTCTTATAATTTTTGGAATAAAGTTAAATGGAACGATACTATGTTCTTGGCAGATTCTTGGCCACAATATAATTATCCGAATTTTGGCCAAAACCGCATCGCGATATGTCCATGGGTTCTCGATTTATAGGCGAAAATGTTAAAAATTAGAATACCTCAGTCGCATCAAGTTACCTTAGTAAGAAACACAAATCAGGTTGCCATGGTTATCTGTAAATTGAAATGATTACGAGTTTGACAGCTGCCAAAAGTTAGTTGTGATAGTTTCTCTGACATAAGTACTTACTTTGTAATCGATCTTTTTTTTTGGAAAAAATATGCCGTTTACTAACGCAGAAGCATATGATGTGTTAAGCATTTATTTTCAATGTTTCGAAAATGCTGTAATTGCCTCGCGACAATATGCAATGCAATTTCCACAAAGAAGACATTTTTCTCGAGAAGTGTTTTCAAGGTTGACTACTGGTTTACGAGAGACTGGCAGCGTGCAGCCCATTAGAGCACCAATAAGAATGTGTAGAACACGCAGCATAAGAAAAATTGCCAACGACCTGGGACTCTCAAACTCTCAACAATTGTCCAACAGATTCTTGAAAACAATAAAATGCATCCCTACCACATTGCTCTACATCAGGCATTATGAGATACTGATTATGATTGTAGACTGAACCATTGTCACTGGATGTTAAATATGATTCGGGAAAATCCAAATTTTTTGTCACAAATATTATGGACGGATGAAGCGTCTTTCTGTAGCTCAGAGGGCGTAAATTTGCATAATATGCATTATTGGTCCGAGCAAAACCCACATTGGATGCGGCAAGTAGCATATCAAAATCACTGGAATTTGAACGTATGGTGTGGGATCGTGGAAGGAAAAATTATAGGCCCATATTATTTTGATCGATCCCTTAATGAAGATAGGTTTTTAGA
The DNA here is from genome assembly GCA_023690525.1 of Holotrichia oblita. Lineage (NCBI taxonomy): Eukaryota > Metazoa > Arthropoda > Insecta > Coleoptera > Scarabaeidae > Holotrichia > Holotrichia oblita. The sequence continues at coordinate 215,381,431 of CM043015.1, forward strand.
ATTTTTAAACGTTTCTCTTCAACCACTTTTAGAAGACGTCACAGTGGAAACAAGAAAGAACATGTGGTTCCAGCTCGATGGTTGTCCGGCGCATTATAACCGAAACGTACGTCAGCATTTAGAGGAGGAAGTCTATTTCCGTGGTCAGCGCGTTCGCCAGATCTAAATTCTTTAGATTTCTATTTATGGGGTAGACTTAAAGACTTGGTTTTTCAAGAACAACCGACAACCAGAGACAATATGATGGAAAGAATACAAAATGCCATTAGAAGCTTGTCCAGGGCTGAAATTGAAGCAGCGGTTTTTTCTACCGAAAATAGATTAAATAAATGCATCGAGAAGGATGGACAACATTTTGAACATTTGTAATGTATTTGTGGATGAACTTTAATTACTTACCCTTAATTGTTTTGGGCTTATTTTGTCTTACTGTTAAATTATGTTCTACTGGCCTATGGCTATGTGATTTGTTTTTATTATTAAGGTAAATAAAGAAATGATAAAAAAACCAGCAATACAGCAGAACAGGAATATAGAAAATTAAATTTAAAACAATAACACGCTATATTACTAAGCATTACTGAACGTATCATATGTTCTAACACACTAACGTTCGGAGAAAGCAATTGCGCGTAATAACTTTACACACCCTTGAGTCATTAATAAACATAGAAAACAAGATATAACATAACATATCGACAAAACGCAGTAGTAATTTTTTTTGTAACTCTATTATATTCACCGGGCTAGTGCCCTAGTGACTGTTGCATTTGTTTATTACTGACCTATTAGTTATGTTATTAACGCCAGACTACTATCAGTATCAAAAGCCGTATTAGCAAATTTCAATGGAACAATAATTAATTCCGAAGTTTCTGAATTTTATACTTTTTCCACGCTTCATCGCAGCATTCCTCAAAGGCCCCTTCCGGTCTGCCTCCATTTATATTTAAAGACAGACTTCGACTTCTCACACTGCCTCTTAAATTCACAATAACTTGACCCTATAACCAATCGCTATACTTTTCCAAAAATACTGCTGCCCAAAATTTCACTGCGGTGCATAGCATAACAATTTAGACAGAAGCATTTATTTACATACGAAAATGTTTCACTGTAGCGATAGATTGAATGCGACGTAATCGGATTTAAAGCTTAAGATCCGCTATATCCTCAAAACTTCTAAACAAGGAATTATCTAAAAACAACATTATCGAGCTATTCTACTCACACATATGCACTTATGTAGTACTCAGTAAATCATCATAGAACATGCTTTTAGTTCTTATGAAAGGATGATCTAAAAAGGACACATCGACAACTTTATTTTACGTACGAAGTTTCCACCCCAATCAAAAAAGAAACGCTAGTAGCAGAGTCGACGATGATATACGTAACTTTTGTCTTCACTTTCCATTAGTTTTACAAGAAAAAGCTGTTTCTTTTTCTCTCCTTCTCGGACACACTTTCAGCTTCCGAGGAGAGAATGTTAAACACTTATTTGTTGTTATTTCTTTGTGCATGAAGGAAACTTGTTTTTCTCATTGTTCAATGTACAGGTTCAGGTTTTTAAATTATAGCGTAATGAACCAGATTGTGGCGTGTAATATTTAAAAGCAATTTATCGATTTGAACATTAAAGTTAAGTTTATTGGTGCTTAGCCCGTGTCATTTTTATAATCCGAATAGATAGATTGTTTGCCTATGTAGTTAGCATTAAAGATGGAATATGGCCATTAGCTGTAATGACCAATATGTTACGTTAATGTTTGCTAATCTCCCTCGTGGATGCGCATATATGTATTGTACATCAGGACGCAGTTAACGTCCTAATGACCGTAAAGGTCGTTATTGTTACACTAATGCAGTTATTATGGGCTTTTTTTTACTCGTGATATAGCTTTATTAATATTTCTGACGGCAGAGTGATATATTCTTTACTTAAAATTTTAACTAGCACACAGTTTTATGTGTGCATGATTTCTTTCTTCGCTATAGCTAAAACGTTGGCACTAGAAACTTGGATAGTAACGTTTAATTTCTTTAAAGTTAACTGTGTAGATTTCTAAAGACTGACTTGTAGCGTTACTTTGTTTTTTTGACACCAATAAGTAATTGTAAGTGGTATTTAGATGGTTCTAAAATCGACAAAGGAATAGTTGTAGAGGTATTTAGACCAGCAACCAATTACCCGATCCAATCGAAATATACTCTAGCGTCTTCCAAACGGAGATCAATGCAATTGGAAGATGTGCTCAACTGAACCTGGATAGGAACTATCAAAAGCAAAGCATTGCAATTTTCTGCGAAAGTCAAGCAGTCGTCATGGCACTGAGTTCTAACATTATCAGCTCGAAATTAGTCTGAAAGTCCTTTAACAGACTAAATAACCTAGGCAAGGAAAACAGAGATGCATTATACCGGTGATTCCCAAAGTGGTCTATATCTACCACCAGAGGGGTCTATGACAACCTGCAAGGGGTCTACGTCAGCGAAAAAAAATTGGGGGTCCATGAAATGAAAATGGGGGTCCACGATAGTGCTCAGAGCTTCGCGAACTTGCACTGACTTGTTCAATTCGTCACTCTATAAATACGAATGTGAGACAAATACGTTTATTCGTTTCCTGAATCTTGAAATGGAAAGTGATAGAAAATATTTAAAAAAATATAAACTGGTAGTTTATCACACAAATTGTAGTGAATCAGTGCTATTTTATTTGAGAGTGCCGGAGAAAAGTAAGTACATTATTTTTTATTAAATTTTAGTTTTGTGCTCGTAGTTAGCAAAAAGATAGATAAACTACGTCAATCAAGACTTCAGTTATTAGTAGTTTAATATTCAAATCATGCAGAATTACACGAGTACTCCTCAATAGTTTCTTTTGCAAAGTTTAAGCAATCGGTATTATAATTACACTGCAATCTCCGTAATCCGAAGTAATTGCTGCAAGGAGATGTTCGGATTACGGATTGTTTTCGGAAAAATCTAAAAAACTACACATACATATTACGTATGTATTTTATTATTAACATACAATATGTTACCACTTTGAAAGATAAATTAAGAAAATAAGAAATCAACAACTGTACAGCTTCTCACATTCATTTATAATGGCTGTACACCTATGCCTGCCATAAAATCTAAGACCATACGATTTAAATTTGACTTTATTTTTTTAATATACAGCTGCTTGACTTTATGTCTTATTAAAATAGATTAATTTTGCCCACAGATGACTGATGCCATGTCCGAATCTAAAAAGAAATGTAGGCAGTACAGCGTTGATTATTTCAAGTTCGGCTTCATTCCATCATTGTCGGACAAACAATTGCCAACAAGTGCCTTTTATGCAACAAAGTTTTGGGCAATGATGCTATGAAACCATCTAAGCTGCAGGATCATCTGAGAAGATGTCACCATGATAAAACACATAAAGATTTGAAATACTTTCAAACACTCAAAGATAAACTTCAGAAGAGACCCACGCTGGACAGAATGTTCGCTTCGACGTCACAAAGAAACGATGATGGTTTGCGGGCGTCAATATCTTATACTATCGGAGAGAAGTCAATTTTGCCAGCCGTTGAAGAGGTTTTAAAAACTGTTTTACACAAACCTGCATCTGATATCATTAAAAGAATTCCCTTAAGCAACAATACTGTTGAAAGGCGTATTGATGAAATGAGTTCTGATATTGAAAGCTCCTTGTGTAATTATTTGCAAACGACCAATTTCTCTATACAACTGGACGAGTCAACTTTACCTGGTAATGCAGCATTATTATTGGCATATGTTCGTTTTATTATGAATCAAGAAATCTACGAAGAACTGCTCTTCGCAAGAACTTTAACAACCGACACTAAAGGTGAATGAATATTTCATGTTTTGAAGGATTACTTCATTAAAGAAGCAATCCCTTTATCAAATATAATATCAGTAGCTACAGATAGAGCACCTGTCATGGTTGGACGTTATCGTGGATTTATAAGCTATACACCATTTAGTGCGCCCGTGGACGATATCTCATTATGATCTAGTTAACCCACATGTTAGGGTGATAAATAATTTTCAACATAAGTGGAGCATAAATGTATGGGGTGGAATTATTGACGATTATGTCATTGGGCCGCATTTCTTTGATGGCCATTTAATAGGAGCATTATTCCTGGAATTTTTAAGGAATGACCTTCCAGGATTAATTCAGAATGTTCCAGAATACGTTAGAAATCAAATGTGGTTTCAACTGGATGGTGCTACTGCTTATTTCAGTACGCATCGTACGCATCTTGATGAACAATTTGCGGAACGTTGGATTGGAAGAGACGGATGTACGTATAATTGATCTTTAAGTTCCAGTTAGGTGGCCAGCAAGGTCTCCTGACCTAACGTGCATGGACTTCTTTCTATGGGAAACCGTTAAATCTTCTGTCTATCGTATTCCACCGACAACACAGGAAGACATGAAGCGAAGAATTCACGAAAGCTTTAACCAAATTTCACCGTTAACGCTACAACGAGTTAGGCAGTCGTTTATAAATCGAATCTCTTCTCTTCTCTATCTTGTATATTAGTACAAGGCAGGGCTTTTTGAAAATTAAAAATATTATTTCACTTTTTTAGTTAATAAATTTGCAGAAAAATTGTCGTTTAATACATACTATCCAATATTATGACATAACACGATTTGCGGTGACATTTCTCAGCCTACTAGTGCCTACTATTAAATACTATACTAAACAGAATGTGGCATTTGCGCGGTTTCTCGAACATCTTTATTAACTCTCAAATTATGAGAGATAGGTATAGCACATTTATTACAAAAGTGGAAGGTTATTAAGAGAGCTAACTGAATATGCAAAAGTACTCATACCGCTCCATTTAAAAAAATGAAGATATTATTGATTACACTTTCGCTAATCGCACGTGTTGATTTATTGTTGTTAAAAGAAAAAATAAAATATCAAGAGCGCTGATGGATACGTTTGAATATCATCTAAAATGCTGACAAATATTATTTTTTAATATCGAACATTGAGTGAGCAGATGATGCAAATGGTAAAATTTTCAAAAAATATCATTTATCTGGGAAACTGTTAAGTTTTGGGGAAAATGTTTTAGACCATTTTTATGTAAAATTTTATGAGCCATCAGAATATAAAATAATATATAGCATATGCATTTAAAATTTTGAAGTTAGACATCGTTTATCAATAACCGAACACCCTGTATAGTCGAACATAATTTTAGGAAATGCGCCGTTGTAAATCAAATATTTCTTATGTGAAACATTTCTCTCTACATTTACGCATTTATGAGATATCGTTCACGGCCGCACTAAATGGACACCCTGTATAAAACAAAATGTGCCAGGGGTGTTAGCAATACATTGCGTCATCCATCGACAACATTTAGTTGCTAAAAATGTGAGTGTTAGATTGCATGAATCTCTTCAATTAATCATTGATGCAGTAAACCGAATTCGAAGCAACGCATTGAATACGCGGTTATTTGCGCAGTTGTGTGAAGAAAATGACGAACACTTCCATCAATTACTCCTTCACACTGAAGTACGCTGGCTGTCGAAAGGCTTATGTTTGACAAGATTTTTTGCACTTTTTGTGACTATTTTAGAATTTCTGGATACTAAAGATAAAATTTTAAAAGACAATTTATTGAAGAGGAAAACAGACATCGCCTATTTAACAGATTTGTTTACAAAATTTAATATGGTTAATTAGCAGTTACAAGGCGACAGTCTAAATTTGATTAAAACAAAGTCCATCTTATCAGCGTTGCTTGCCAAAGTTAAACTAATGAAGCAAAATATTGGACGGGGCAAATTTTCCCAGTTCCCCAATTTGTCACAGACAAACTGCCAGGAAGACGACGTTTCCACCTACGTTCAACATTTAAATGCCCTCTATTCAGATTTTGAAACTAAGTTTGAGGATGTTTTGACTATGGTCATACCACCGTGGATAATTAACCCATATGGTGACATAGAAGAAACGAATGTCATAATACAAGAGGAACTCACTAAACTGAGTACAAACGAAGAACTTAAGGTTCAGTTTAAAAACGGATATCAGCAATTCTGGCTGCAAAACAACATACCCGTTACTTATCCCGTATTATGGAATATAGCGAGGAAACTTATAATTTTCTTTCCATCGTCATACCTAGTGGAAAGGGGGTTCAGCGCTGTTACCAATCTCCTAACAAAAAAAAAGAAACAAACTGGACATCATTAGCCGAGGAGATTTAAGATTAAACCTTACAAAATTGACTTCTTCTCTTCCTACCTAAGTAATAGGGCAAGAGCTTTAGGATAATCGATTGTCTTCTCCTCTTCCAATTATACCTGGTATTTCGCAGCGTAGACTCCTAGGACCCCTGCTAAAATCATCAAATGTCTACGTTTTTGCAAATATCATATCTATGCAGATGATACACAGATCTACTATTCCTTCAGAGCTGATGACTCACAAACTGCCGTATCTCTTAGCAACAAGGAGATTGAATCACTGGTTAATGCCTCTTCGAAGCATTGCCTTCGAATTAATACTAGTAAAACTTCCGTGATGGTTTTTGGACGCTCAAAAACTAGATCTGCTATTTTGGAAAATATGAAGATTAAAGTTAATAATCGCGTAATTCCCGTATCAAAATGTACACGTAATCATGTTTCCCACTTAATTAGGATTGCATATAGTCATTTAAAGGTTCTCTATGGAAGTGAACTTGGATGGACTTGATATCCATTTAAAGAAAGATGGTAAGTGCTGCTCGCGGAGGATACTTCCGCTATTGATGCAGGGTGTGTCCGCCACTTTTTCCAATTGTGTATCTCAAAAATGAAAGCAGACACATCTCTTCATTTCTTATTGGCTCTTACGTATTTCATTGAATCGAATTGAATTCCTCCGCGACATCGTTTCGATTCATCAATTCCTTTTTCTAAATTGTAAAATTTTTTCTTTTGATTAACAATTTTTTTCTAATATTGATCTATACGAAGTGACTTGTAAGTATACACAAAAGCTGATGTCTCCTATATTCGACAACTACTTTAACCTGATTGTATCCGAGTAATGGGTATTAGAAAAGCTACTAAATTTGTATTAGGACTAAAAGAATGAACACCAACCTCTATCTACTCTAACAACGGCCGGATCAAATGGAATTAGGTTACGGAAGTAACAACGTCAGTGGAGATGCCGCGTAAAAAAAAAGAAAGCGAAACAAATAAGGGGTTGGATAAACGAAAGTGTCGCCGACATGGGTCGCCTTTCCCGTGCTAGAATTCTTTAGATCGTCGCAAAATAACGAAGTGTCGTATTTATATAGCTGTTGGTGAAAATGTAAGCGTAGTAAATTTAATTAAATGGATTTTCATTAGAGTCGGGGTGTTATATATTGCTCCCGTTCTCTCCTTTCTCTCTCTATCGTTCATCTTCAAAAATTAAGATGAATTTTACGCTTTTTTTTCCTAAATACGCTCAGCTCGGAAGTAAGTTCGAAATTAAATAAATTTGTGGTAGGTATATTGAAGACGTGGTAGATGTTAACGCCAATAATTTCGAATGTGGGAGCGATGTAGGAATGAGGAAGCAGAAACCTTCAATCTTCTCCTGCGGATCGAAGCTCCGCTCCGAATATTTAACGAGGAAGGACCGTGTTGTACCTATACGTTGGTTGTACGATAGATATATATTTTTTTATTAATATGATGACGGATGAGTCGTAATTTTATTGGCGGTGAAGACGGTATGGCAGTTTCGGTATTGTGCGATGCGATGGACGATATTTTCTCAGCTTTCTGTTAATCTATCACGACTTGTTATTATTTATAGACTTTTTAGATTGCTACCTGGATTCGCTTTGATTATTATTCTGCTTGTACTGTTTCAAATGAGGTGTCTTGTATGTCTTGTTTTGCTTCCTCGTCTAAATGTACTATTAATGTGCTTTCGATAAAGTAAATAATAAATTTTATTGGTACCATAGTGCTGCAACATGGCAACTCGTCAAGTTAAAAGTTTCTTAAATTGAATTTCAAGTAAGTTTTTACCAGAATTTGGTAGCGCATTGTATATCTTCAAACACTGGCACAAAACTGTTGTCCCGATCTTGATTAGTTTTGTTTTGGGTGGTAGCAAATAGTTATTGTCTAACCTCTCAATGGGCCAATTATTTTATCTCCCAAAATGCTTCACAGTATATTAATAAACCGTGACCCGACATCAGATTCTTGGCCAGTTCATTAATAAGTTGCTTCCAAGTAAGCTTATGCTAGCAATAGAGATTTGTGCCCGAAGGCCATTGGACAAAATAAGCTAAAGGTCAAATGATTCATATCGGATAGCCGCGCGGCCCTCAAGACATTGGTATCCAATCAGATAACCTCAAAATTAGCTCGGGACTGTCTGGGAAACCTAAGAACCCTGGCCAAATACAACAAAATCACTTTGGTGTGGGTACCGAGTCATAAGGGCATACCAGGCAACGAAATAGCAAACAAACTCGGCAAAAAGGGATCTGAAACAACATTCACTGGACCTGATACGGGTCTGGCGACAACCAAGACTGCGATACGTGGTGCAGTGGATCTCAAAAGCACACCAGGTACACTGGAATAACCTTGAAGGGCAGATAGTAAACGGGGCACAGTAAACGGATGATAGAAAGTGTGCTGGCTCTCAACCGAGTACAGCTTAGAGTAGTGATGAATCTATTAACAGGACACGGTTGTCCAAGGAAATACTTACACAGAATTGACATCTTTAAGGAGTTTATTACAAGGAGGTGGAAATGGAGAGATTCCCAGACTTTATTCTTCGGATGGGTTTCATGAAGCTACCGCGACTAAAAGATCCCCTCTACCTATAAAAGGTAAAAAAACTTATGCCGTGAAAACGATTTGTGCAATAATGATGAGGATGAACACAACTTAGTGTATCAAGAGCTATTTGGACACAACCTCATCCATCAAGGCCTTTAATATCACAATCAGATTCCTCAAGGGTTTCATCGTCACATCATTAATTTTAGTTCAGATATAATTATCCCTGATATAGAATGAAGCGACTTGGACGTTAATACACTTGCCGTAACGATGATAAAGAGCTCTAAAAATCCGCAGAAAAAAAAAATGTTTTGTCTTGAGCGTGTCTCATCATCTCGAAAGTGAATCGAAGGAGTTGAGTTGAGGAATACTTGGAAGTCACTAGAGGGGCCAAATCTGGAAAATGGAAGGACTGTTGAAAAATTCCGAGGAAACTGGGAAACTGTGTGTGTGTGTGTGGAAACTTTCAAGGGGGGTGGTGAACTTTTGTGTCTTCATTCCACGATCGGCTTTTTTGATTCTGTGGCCATGATCTTTCCTGCAGATGCTATTGCACGAAACTTGCGAAGGGGTGCCTCCATTCCATGCTCGACCCTTTTGATTCTCTGGCCATGATCTTCTCTGCATATGCTATTGCACGAAACTTTCTAGGGGGTGGTCAACCTTTGTGCCTCCATTCCATGCTCAGCCTTTTTGGTTCAGGACCACAATAGTGAACCCAGGTTTCATCCGCAGTAACGAATCTTGCTAGGAAGTGTTCAGGATCTCGCGTAATGATGACCAAATTCGTTTCTGAAGTAACCTGTCGAATGCGCTGTTTTTAAATAATAATACTTACTACTCACACACACAACTGTATGTAATAGTCAAAAACAACACAAGTAAAAAGTAAGAAAAAATATTCTACTAATCGTAGACAGAGAAAAAAGGTTAGCCTCCATATTAACTTACTTTATCACATAGAGGTTAGGTGGCTTTCCCGTGGAAAAGTTCTCCAGAGATTGTTTGAAGTTCGGTATGAAGTGTAGTTGTTTTTCCAAGATAACCCTTTCCGCGTGTCATCCAGGTTACATGACAGTGATTGGCTACAATGTTTGGCCTACTTATCAGACATTTTTCTACAAATAAATAAGGTGAATGTGAGCCTGCAGGTGAGCTCTATCACTCTGTTCAAAACGTCAGAAAGAATTGAGTTAATGACGAAGAAGATTGATTTTGGAGGTCTTGTATTGATAATGGACAGTTTGGAAACATCGAATGATTTTCTGAAAGATAATGAACTGCAGCTTTCTATTGACATTAAAAAGCAAATTTCTGAACACTTGAAGGGATGAATGTCATCATTTACAAAGTACTTCCCAAAGCAAGATGAGTGAGTGGATTCGTCGGATACGAAATCCTTTCTTAAAAGAAAACTTCCAATCAGCAAAATTAAATATTGCAGAAAAAGAAAGTTTGATTGATGTTTCATCTGATGATACACTGAAATTAGCTTTCAAGGAAAAGCCACTAATAAAATTTTGTCTGGACCTTGGTTGTGAGTACGAGAGAGATGCCTTTCCCATCAACTGTACTAGTGGAAAGAGCATTTTCTTCTTATGCTTATATAAAAAATAAGTATAGAAACAAGCTGGATGCTGCCCCGGATATGAGACTCTACTTGTCTTCTTTCGAGCCAAACTTCAAAACATTGTGTACGGAAAAGCAAGGACAAGGCTCCCATTAAGTGAATAAAAATAAATTATACAAGTGGTCAACAAAAATGAACTCTTTTTTAAATAAAAACAAGACATTTTAAATAATTTGAAAAAGGTAACTTTTTTTGTTACGTTGTTGTTTTAATTACATTTAGTTACTCATAACAATAAAATGTGTGTGTTTTCTTATCCAAGAATAGGTAATCCAAATTTCGTTTATTATTTGTTTTCAGAAGGTTTAGGGGTGGCTGGGGAGCGGGTTTGTCGGTGACGTAGGGGATACAATTAAAGAAAATAATTTAGCAACGGGTTTGCAACTAAAAAAAGGTTTTCTTGTAAAGTTATTCCCAGAAATTTTGTCGACTCACAAGGGTAAGGATTTGCCCATCAAGTTGCAGTGACATGGTACTTGAGCTTCTCTGTCTTGTATGAAACACTAGATAGTTTGTTTTCTCAAGACGTAGAGATAGCTTATTATTACCAAACCATTGTTGTAATATGCTGAGGATGTCGTTATCCAGTCTCTACGTATCATCTTCAGTGCCAACAAGAATTGATATGTCATCTACGTACATGGTTACGTAAAGCTTTTGCGTTTAAGGTGTCTACTGTAAAAGAATGTGCGACTGACATTTTGACGCATCTGGTGAACTGTTCATTTTCCCAAGGAATCTTTCCAGAAGTCTTCAAAAAGTTTAAAATAGTTCCTGTTTCAAGAAAGGTGACTCAAAATGCGTGAACAATTATAAGCCAATAGTGTTAACGTCTGCATTTTCGCAAAATTTTTGGAATATTGTATGTTGGACAGGCTGAATTCTTTCCTGAATAATCATAACATTGTAATAGACAATCAACACGGCTTTCGTAAAAACAGGTCTACATCTACAGCTCTGGTTTGATTCTATAGCACCGTATTACAAGTCTGTAGTAGGAATATTTTGTGACCTACAGAAAGCTTTTGATTGCTTTCAACATAGTAAACTCATAAATAAACTGCAACTTTATGGTATTAGAGGTACTGCAGCAGAATGGTTCGGATCTTACCTCAAAGGCCGAATGCAACTAGTCAAATTAAGATTTCTCAATCGTGCCAATGAGTTGGAAGTTATTAAATCATGTTGGCTTCCTATTGACAATGGTGTATTTCAAGAATCAGTTCTGGTACCAATATTATTTTCACTTTACCTTAACGATATTGTACTACAATTTCTATCTGATGTATGTATATCTTACAATATATGCCGATGATATTAGCCTGATTATTATCCCGAAAGGAAACCAGGCGGCAGTTGAAAAGTTTGCTAATGACTTACTTAGGTGTGTTAGATAATTGGTTTTCTGAAAACAAATTATCTCTGAGTCAGTGGCGGGCCAGGGGTGGATAAAATGTTAAATTAAACCATAAAAGTAAATAAAATAGTGCAAAAAATATCCTATGTCAATATTAGACCCTATTTAAATAATAATAACACAAATAAAAAATGTTAGTTTAACCTATAATAAGATATACCTATTTTATTTGGCACAGTACAAACACAGTATACATTAAACTTTGGTTTTATTCTTGTCTATCTGATTTATTGCATTTTCGGTACGTGATGTGATGCGGTCGTTTTGTTTCAAATCACTTATCAATCGGTAGGCCTTTGTATATGTAAGCAAAACGTACATCAAAAGAAATACAATCCTTTCGGCGCTATGCACTACATAATAGACTTGGCACGTGCGGTCGCAATTCTTCGAATTATGATGCAAGTGACACAATATCCAAGGGTAGGAAAATACATACAGAGATATTGTTTCTTAATAATATAATTTCATTTAATCCTTGACTTTTGAAAAGGCAACTGGTTTTCAATTTCGATGCGTTTATTTGATATTATTGTTAATAAATTTTATTTCTTTGAAATTTAACTTAATTTAATATTTCAAAATTTGGTTGTCAGTTCAGTTAAAATGAGTGCTAAACGCATTATCAGTGACTTTTTTAAACCAAATGTCGTTAGTGCAAATTCATTAGGAATAAGTGAACTAACTGAAACAGTTAATACTCTAACAAAAGAATGTGACAATGACAATATTGAAAAAGCCAGCTGTAGTTATTCCAAGAAAAGGAAAATAAAAGATGACACAGTGCAAGATGTATCCATTTTGGTAAACGATAATGAAAATTATGACATTTCCGAATTAGACACGTAAGTTTGTTATATAGGTTATGGATATTATAGCATGAGGTACCTACTTGTGAATCTTTTTTTTTTCGACAGGATGCACGCCAGAAACGCTGACAAAAGCCCTACGACTGATTTAGCCCAATCCCTAGATGAACCTCCAAGGCAACCGAAAACAAGATTTGGTTCTGATCTCCGATATTTTAGATCAAAATTTTACAAAATCTATCCGTGGATTGAATATAGTATTTTAAAAGATGCGGTATTTTGTTACCCTTGTAGATTTTTTTCAATGCAAGGCACAGGGTCGTTAAAAACTTTTATTTCTGAAGGTTACAAAAATTGGAAAAGGGCTTCAGAAACAAAAGATGGATTCAAATATCACGATAACAGCTTTCAACACAAAAGTGCTATGGTTGCTTGGCAGTCTTTTAAATGTACAAAAAATAATGAGACAGTGGCAACTCAAATAAGTACGGGACATACAGAATTGATTCTACAAAACCGGAAATATATCAAATCTATTATACGATGTATAATTTATTTGTCTACTCAGGGTCTTGCCTTAAGAGGGCATGACGAATCCAATGCTAGTCAAAACAGAGGTAATTTTTTGGAGTTATTAGATCTGATGTCACATGACAATACCGTTATTGCAAAAAGACTAATCGAGGGCCCAAAAAATGCACGGTATACGCATTATTCAATTCAAAATGAGCTTATACATTGTCTAGCTGAACAATCCGTAAAACATATTAGTAGCGAAGTTAAAGAAGCCGGTTATTTTGCCCTTACGGTTGATGAAACGAAAGACCTAAGTAAAACTGAGCAGTTATCTATAATAGTAAGATATTATTTAAACGGTATGTTATACGAACGGTTTCTGGGCTTTGAAGCTGCAGACAAATTAGATGCATCGTCATTACTGCAGTTTATTAAGAAACGTTTGAGTGAATGTGAAATTGACATAAGTTGCTGTGTGGCACAAACTTACGATAGAGCCAGTGTTATGAGTGGTAAGATTAAGGAGTACAAGCCTTGTTAAAAAAGAAGTTCCACAGGCTATTTATATACATTGCTTTAATCATGCCTTAAATTTAGTAGTAGTATATATATGTAAAAACTTCAAAGATTGTAATCTTTTTTTTTTCTGTTCTTGAAAATCTTTATGTTTTTATTAGTGGTTCATCCATACATAATGCATTTTTAAAAATCCAACAAGAGTTACACCCAGAAGTTAAGCCTGTTGAACTAAAAAGACTTAGTGATACAAGGTGGACTTCACACATATCAAGCTGTTTGGCTGTAAAAAACACTTCCGGCAATATTAATTTTACTAAACCAGATAATAACAAAAAATAACGTTCGCTCTCCAGATGCAAGCGGAATCTTGAATAGTATTAACTTTACCTTTTTATTTAATTGAGAAGTCTTTTGTGATTTTTTGTCAAAGATAAGGAACGTTTCTGATTATTTACAAAGCAAAGATAGTGATTAATAAATTCAAACAAAAACTCCAGGAACTTCACAAAAGTTTTAATTTATATGTATATGTACATTTCACAGCATCACGCTGCATCATCAGCACAGAACTAAAACTAATACGCGCGGTATACGAGCGCAACACATATGGATACACAAAAAGTGAATAATATAAAATATGAAAAATATAACAATTTCTGATACAAGGTCCGAGATAAAAGATAAGCAAATTCGTACATGCAATATTTAAATACAACATTTTAAAAAACATTTAAACAACAGAATTACAAACTTATAAAAATATACCTATACACGTAGTTAAAAAACTAAATCGTCTTTATAAGTTCTAGTAACTTGTAATTATACAGAGGGGATAAGTCTGAATTCATAAGTCTATTCTTAAATTTTTTCATGTACACAGCTTCCAAAACATTTAGATTATGTATACTACTTTGTTTGAGTAATTTAACGTCGCTGTCACTGAAGGTGTGTCCTGTATTAACAAAATGTCTAGCTATAGCTGATTTTTCAGAGTCCCTATTTCTTAAATGCAATTTATGCTCCTTGATTCTTATATTTACTGATCTCTTTGTTTGGCCTACATAGCAACTATTGCAAGATTTGCAATTAATTTGATAAATTCCAGATCTATCCAACGGCTTCACTTCATTATTTAGATTCTTATTTAAACATTTTCGTAATGTGTTGTGACTGGAAAAAGCTGCCTGTAGGTTGAATTTTTTTAAAAGATTGGATAATTGATACTGCCAAGATGGATGGAATGTTACCTTTACATATTTTCTCCTTTCTTTTTGTTTATGATATGGTGTAAGTTTAGTATTGGTAGCCAACATATGTTTTTGTTTAAATTTATTGTATATCTTATTTATGTATTCAACTTTATAACCGTTAATTTTTCCTATATAGTGAATAAACTCTAGTTCTTTGTTAAAATCTACATCTGACATTGGTATTTGAAACAATCTATGAAACAAGCTGTTAAAAGCACTCATTTTATAAGTATGGAACGTGTGAGAGTCACTCTGTATATAATTATTGGTGTGTGTCTTTTTTCTAAATATTTGGAATTTGAAATGACCGTAATTGTTTGTGATTGCGAGATCCAGAAATGGTAACTTATTGTTTACTGCTTTTTCATACGTGAATTTTATTGAGTCATACTGAGTATTAAGTACATTTAAAAAGGTGTCGATATCAAAGTTTGGCTCTACTACTGCAAATACGTCGTCTACATACCGTAACCACAGCTTAGGAAATTTGGGTGCTAGAGATTTTACTTTATTTTCAAAACTATTTAGAAACAGGTTAGCTAAGAAGGGAGACAAAGGATTACCCATTGCTGTTCCGAACACCTGTTTATATATCTTGCCATTAAAGTAGGAGGAATTTTGATCCATACATAAGCGAGTAAGTTTAATGTATTCACTAGTTTCATCCATAGATACATCCTGCGATATTAACCAATCCCGCAATATCAATAGAGTTTCCTCTATTGGTACGCTCGGGAACAAGGAAACAACATCGAATGAAACAAATTTATCCCTTGGATCTACTACTTCATTTTCAAGTCTATGAACCAACTCTAAAGAATTTTTTATTGTTAAATCATTTATAAATTTAAAAGTTGAGAACTGTTTAACTAACCACTTTGCAATAAGGTAGGTGGGGGAATCAATACTTGAAACAATAGGTCTATAGGTATCGCCTGTTTTGTGAATTTTGGGTAAGCAGTACATCGTCGGTAATTTAGGATTCTTTATGTGTAATTTAAAGTAAAGTTTCTTATCAATCAAATTAACACATGACTTTAACGTATCCTGAGTTCTTTTGACGTATATATTTAAGGGGTTTTTATTTATCAAAGTATATGACTTAGCATCGAGCATATTTTCTACTGAATTTATGTAATTTTGTTTATCTAAGATTACTAATGCATTACCTTTATCAGCTTTCAAGTACATACAATCGTTATTCTTTAATTTCTTAATGACATTTTGTTGCTTCGAAACTTCATTATTTACATTACCCTTCCTTGTTCTCTGTATAATGTTCTTTGATTGGTGGAGGAATGTTGAACGATCATTCGGGCTAAGGAGTGACGCAGCCATTTCCAAATCACTAATCACATCTTCTAGTGGTCTTCGGTCTTGACCTATGCCGTGTTTTAATCCTTTGTTTAGTAGCGTCAGTTCGTCATCAGAAAATTGGAGAGTCGTCTTGTTGTGGACCCACATTTCTCCGTGAGTGACATGGGATTTTTCCTCAGATACAATGTGCTCACTTAACTTAATAAACTTCTTGTTTAAGCGTTGTGTCTTCCTCTCACTGCTTTTGTTCACCAAGTAATGAAGTCTGCGTTGATGATCTTCCCACTCAGCATAAAAGGTCTGTGACAATCGAAGATGTAATCGATACGAAGTAATTTCCAAGTCGTTTAACTTCTTGTATAAACGACCTATTTCCAAATTCAACCAACTTAGTTTCACTTTTTCTATTATTTTTGTTAGATTACGTTGTGTACGAGAGGTCTTAATTTGGATGAACTTCGGGAATATTCCGTTCTTCTTGCATCTCTTAAGGAACAAAATATCCAAATGTGTGCATCTCGCTTTGATTGTTGATGTAAATATTAAAAGATCAACAAAATTGCCTTCCAAATTTAATAAATGTATAATTATTCAAAAAATTACCTCACTTGAAGAAGACAGATGTGTTATTACAAAGAGCGAATTTCAAAGTAAATTATATTACCCCATTGTTGATCGAATCACTTCAGAACTTTGTCGGAGATTTGACGAAAATGCTACGGTGTTAAGGGGTGGTTTAGTGTTTTAAACCCGTTGAGTAGTATATTTTTAAATTTAGAGCAATTAACTCCATTAGCTATCCATTATGGATGCGATATAGAATCCGTCGAAACTGAATTAAAATTACTACCAAAAACCATTGAATGATATGAAATTAATCATAATATTAAAATAAAGACTATCTCAGATCTTGCAGTTCTTCTACAGGAATTTAATTTAGTATTTCAGGAACTAAATAAATTATGTAACATTACCATAACCATACCCTCTTCAAGCGCCAGTTGTGAGAGATCGTTTAGTGGCTTAATAAGAATAAAAAATTATTTAAGGACCACAACCTCACAAGAGAGGCTCACAGATTTGGGAATATGTTAAGAAAAATGTTGTAAAAACATTAGACTTAGATGTAATTGTTGATTCTTTTGCCACTAAACATAATAACAGAAGAATAACTCTTTTCTAATGTTAAATGTGTTATAGCTGTGTTTTTTTGTAAAATAAACTTTAAAACAATGTCATGTTTTTTTATCCAATACACTCCGTAAATTAACAAAAATTTGTACTTTTGGAAATAATATAAATTTTTGCTGCCCACCCTCGAAATTGTTGTGCCGGGTGTCGCCCAACCGAAAAAGAAAGGCTGGTGCCGCCACTGCTCTGAGTTTGGAGAAAACCAAATACACAGTTTTTCAGCCACCTTTTTAAGACCTAATTCTTTGTATATAAAATCGAGGTAGCATAACTGGTTGAGAGCTGGTGTTCAAATAATTTAGTCGACTGAGCACTGCTTTCAATCTGCTATTCAATAGTAATAGGAATTAAGTTAATTTTACGAATACATAGAGACAAGTAGAAGAAGTAGATATCTCCAAGATTAGGGCTTTTTAGATTCTCGTTAAAAGCGTCATCTACACCAGTAATCTATACAGTTTTAGATTCCTGAAGCACATAAATCCAAATAGAACGTTTCACACTCAGAAACACATTCCCCATCCCTCGCCAGCTTACACATCGGTTGCTATGCATTATTTAAAGGTACTATTACACTGGCAAACATCCAATCAATTTCAATTTCATCCTTTTGCTCACATAACACTAACGTAGAATCAACACACGGAGTAAAGCTTTTAACCCACGCTAAAACCAAGCTGTTGCTTTTGGACAGAGCTACCTTTATATGTAAATAGTCAAAGCTTAGTACAGTATACGGTTAGTGGTGCTTTTATAACGAGTAATATTTGCTACCAGAATTAGGGTACTTTATGAATGGATTAGTGATATTACGTAAACAGGTTTCGGAGTCTCCTATTATATTTATATAAATGTGTACTCGTCTTATCTTTTAAAATTTCGACTTCCTGTTTAATTTATTATTTACATCGCAGTTTCCTTATTTCAATATTATTACTTACTATAGAATTTCCAAGAAAAACATCAAAAACAAACATTATGTTTTCCAACTTTGAACGAAAACGTGCGCCAAAAAATTCGGGAGAATTCCTCTTTGTTAAATTAAAGTAGACATTTTATTTAAGTTCATGTTTTTCGTCTCGGTTTTTTTTTAACTCTGCAGATGTCTGTAAAACTTTTTCGTCAATGCACACATGATAAGAAAAAAAAATCCATTGTATAGTTACCCTTGGAAATGGAAATGGGTAAAAGCTTCGCCCGCAAAGAGGAGCACTTCGATAACAACTTTTTGAAAGGTTTCCCTCTCGATGAAATCAAATAAATATTTCTTATTGTTGTTAGGCGAATTGCCATAACAAAGATGCATTACAGAAAGAAACAGAAAAGGTTTTCGGTATCTTAAGAAAATACGAACCCGGTGACAATCTGTTATCTAATAGAGAGGAATTTAATATATACGCGAAGTGTCGAGCGTTCGACTTTTAAAAAGGACGAAGAAGATACATAGGTAGGTCGATATCGATAATATGAATTCCTCTGTATAATTTGAAAGTGTAATCGTCACTTATATTTCCATCGACGATATCACACACGTTTTAAATATATGTTTCCATATAAAGAAAAAAAATTTAGATAATTTTTTTAGTAAAATGTTATTTATTCTTCTAGAAGTATATTGGAACAATTTTGGTGCACAAGACAAAGAAGTTTATTTCTTATTTATAAGCAGTATAGATTTACTTTGGGATCCAAAATCGACCCGTTAGATATTTTGCCTATGCGGAGAGGTTGATGCAAAATCGTATAACAAATTAATGGAAGAGAGGAAAGTAAGAATTGTTGGAATTAATTGTTTTTAATGTGTTTAATATTGTGATGATATTTTGAATTTTGATGTTGTCCGCTAATTTTACACGACTCCTTTTTGTAAGTAGTTCTTTAACTTTTCATTATTTTATTTCATTATCGACCATTGTTTTCTTTTTGATTAATTGTAGTAAACTCTTGATGAAGTTGTTAATAAACAACGAAATATTGAGATTTGAATAAAATAGAGTTTTATTGACTCCTGTCACAGACCGTATACCTGAGTTTTTGAAGCATTATTAATAGAAAAATCGTATAACCTTTATTTTGAATTAAAAATTACAAATCAAGACAAGTCGTGGGCTCCTCACAATGTCTGTGCACGATGTGCTGTTACTTTGAGGAGCTGGATAAAAGGTAAGAACATAGCTATGCCATTTGGCAGGCCTATGATTTGACGAGAACAAAGGGATCATTCGACAGACTGCTACTTTGGCTGTACAAAGACCTTCCGGTTTTCCAATAAAAATTAGGATAAAATTACCTATCCTAATTTACCTTCTGCCACTCGACCAGTTCCTCATTCGGAAGCTTTGCCAGTACCAAGTCCTATGGATGTTTCGAATCAAGAACATGTTGAAACCGAGACAGAAGAATATATTTCAGAGTTGTCGGACACAGATGAAGAATATTTGCCATGTCAAGAGGACACGCCTCATTTAATAAATCAATTGGAATTAAATGACCTAGTTCGAGATCTCAATTTATCAAAAACTCAGGCGGAAATATTAGGATCAAGACTGCAAGGAATATTAGGGGGCGAAACCGGCGGCAGGATTATAGGATATTATTATTATATGTAGTGATACGAGGGTGGGTCAATATGTCCGTGACTTTTTGAATTTTCCGCCTCCTAACTGAAAGGGCAACACTGCTCCTATCAACAGACATCTGTCAGTTGACTCCTGTTAAAATTTGAACAAGCTGCGTCATTTAGTTTGTGTTTCACGGCCATTGGTAGCCCGCGTGATTTAAGGAGAAAACGGAAAACGTGAATTCCGTGTGCTCATTAAGCATTACTTTTTGCGGAAAAAACCATCACTCAAACCAAGACTAAGCTCGATAAGTGGAATGGGAACTCTGCACCATCAATTTCAATTATACAACAGTGGTTTACTGAATTTCGTTGTGGCCGTACAGGCACGGAAGATGCCGAACGTTCTGGACGTCCAGTTGAGGTCTCTACACCCGAAACAATTAAAAACATTCACGATATGGTGTTGGCCGATCGGAGATTGAAAGTGCGAGAGATTGTGGAAGTCATAGGCATATCACATGGCTCAGTGGTTTCAGATTTGAATGGTTACTAGGGTATGAAAAAGCTTTCCGCGTTTGGCGTTGTTTAACCGCAATATGAACGAGTTTTTGAGCCGTTTTATAACTGTGAACGAAACGTGGAGCCACCACAACACACCAGAGACAAAACAGCAGTCAAAACTGTGGGTTTCTCCGGGTGAATCGGCGCCAAAGAAGGCCAAGGTGGGTTTGTTAGCCAATAAAGTCATGGCGACCATTTTTTTTTGGGATGCACCCGGTATAATCCATATTGACTACCTTCAAAAGGGTAAAATAATTAATGGCGAATTTTGGGTCGATTTAATGAGGATTTGAAAAAAGAACGACCGCATTTGGTCAAGAAGAAAGTTCTTTTCCACCAGGACAACGCAGAGGTCCACACATGTGCAGTTTCCATGGTAAAAATCCATGAATTACGCTATAAATTGGTCCCACATCCGCCCCATTCCCTAAATATAGAGTTGGCTATGTGATTTTTAAATGCAATTATGTATTACCTTTTCTTTCATGCAATTTTAAGGTGTGTATGTTTCTTGCTCTCCAATAAGTGTTTTACTATTCCTTGTATCTTAAGTGAGAAAAATGTACTTCTAATGGATTTTCATAAGATGCTCTGTTTCCGAGAAAAAATAAGTTTAAGGAAAACAGGTATCTTTTATTTCAGTATGCATTAAAGTCTACTTGCAAGAAATTAAATAATTCATAATTTATGCAATTATTTATAAAAATTAATAACAAGGCTCCACATTAGATCCTTGGACTCTAATACACTCTTGGAATACGTCGAATTAAAGATTGTTGTTAGCTCCAGATACGTGTATTTCTGTATATCGAAATCACCAGAAAGAACTGTCACAATATTTTTCAACTGAAGAAGATCTTGCACGGTTTAATGCGATAATTAGGTTACAAACACCAGCCGGAAGAATGGCGTCTTTTTATAGATGCTTCTAAATTGAGTTTGCAAACTGTCCTTCTACATATAGGAAACATCTACCCCTCCATTCCTGTTGGTCATGCCGTGCAAATGAAGGAAACATATGATAATATGACACGTCTCCTTGATAAACTCAATTACAAAACCTATAAATTGGTACATCAGTGCTGATCTCAAAGTTGTTGCAATTCTACTTGATCTACAACTTGGATTCACAAAGTATTGCTGTTTCCTTTGTGAATGGGATAGTCGATCGAGAAATTTGCACTATACTGTTAAGCAATGGCCAACCAGAATACAATGTACTTCTGGAGAAAAGAACGTAGTTCATAATTCGTTGGTGGAGCCCCATAAAATACTTTTACCGCCATTACACATAAAATTAGGTCTGATGAAGAATTTCGTCAAGAGGGACCAGGATTTCGATACCTTAAACAAAAATTCCCTAATATATCTGAGGCAAAACTTAAAGAGGGAATTTTCATAGGACCCCAGATTAATCTGCTACAACAGGATCGAGAATTTGACATACTCTTGAGCGATTTAGAGCGGAGTGTGAGAAAGAATTTCTTAGGAAATAAAAAATCTGAAGATTACGAGGAAATTGTTATTGAACTTGTTAGAAGTTAGCATGCATTAGGCTGTAATATGAGTCTTAAAATACATTTCTTGCATTCGCACCTGAACTTCTTTCCCCACAATCTTGGCGGTGTTAGTGACGAGGATGGGGAAAGATTTCATCAGGATATTTTCATTATTGAAAAACGCTATCTGGGCAAGTGGAATAGCGAGATGCTTGCTGACTACCGTTGGACTTTAATTTTGGAATGTTCTTCATCCCAATATAAAAGAAAAGGAAAAAGAAAGACTTTCTAAATACGTCCCAGAATAGCATAGACTTAGTGTTAGTATTGTATGATCAATATGAATTTCATTTGTTTATAATACCAGACGTGATAGAAGAATAGGTGAATGTTTTGTGAATGCTGTGATTACCATCGAAACGTTAAACAGTTCAGCTATTTTTGTCACTGACGCTCCTGCTAAACGACCACCACTTAATTTAAAAAAGTTCCGAATTTGTCCAAAATATCTTTAGTCGCGTCGCTTATATGGATCTTCAATGATGAAAATCCTGACAAAATCACGTTTAAATCGTCCAATTATAAAATAAATTTACATTGACCTGTGCTTTCCATTCTACTTGCAGTATTGACGGTATCACCGAACAATCAGTAGTGGGGCATTCTTTAGCCGACAACGCCAGCGCAAACTAGTCCTGAATGGAATAGACAGCGACTAATATCCTCAAAGCTTTATGGCTAAAATAGGTCCCGTTCATCAACAACCTGCAAAAATTAAAAAATTTCAACAGCTGTCGCTGGAACCCCCTGCTTGAAGACGAGCAAGGGCCTCAGGGCCCAGCCCTACCAAGCACTATTTTTATTTTATTTTTTTGGCTAAACAAAGCGCTCTATCTCAAATCTGACATTTGTTTCGAATTCAGCATGATGAATTACATAAATATCCAAAAGTTGAACGAAATCGAACGCTCTTCGAAAATTGTCAAAAATCCACATTTTTTCCATATCCTTCCTTGGGATTTTGAAGAAAATCTCGACCTCTCCGATTTCGCAGAAATATTGAACATATACGTAATAGACCATGCTGAATACGAAAACAATGTCAGATTTGGGCTGAAGGGCTTCGCTTGACCAAAAAATATAAAAATAGCACATAGGACGAGCGCTCCAATTCCTCATAGGTGCATTTTGACCCCGTTTTTTGTAGGTATACGGTGCGAAACCTCGAAACTATTTCTTTATCCGATAGCAAATTTTCTCAGCTTTCAGAATATATATAGATTGTATTTAGAAATGTTTCTCTTTCTGACTGAAAATTTGAAAAAACCAAACCCATGAAAGATTTTGTAGGAAAAAATGTGGATTTTTGACAATTTTCGGCAGCCGAAAAATAAAGCCGTGATGGTGCTGAGGTCTCTCTTATTGGGGTCTAGCAGGGATGTCACCTTAGTGGCTGAGAAAGTAATAAACTTTTTTGATTGCCTTAGATTATGTGTTGATCGAAAGTGAGGTTTTTGTTCATTCCCGCATTGTTTAGGATGAGTTAGAAGAATCGATCTAGTCAAATGAGTCGAGGATCTGCGCCTCTTTTTGCAAGACCATTAGCAGTCTTACTACCCTCACATCTCCAGCGAGCCGGTATCTAGGCACCAATAATTTGCCCTTGTTCAGAGTCTGAGGAAACACACATTTCACCGATTACTCGTTATATTTACTCGAATTATCAACTACAGGGTAACTAGCATGTTAAATGCGCGATACAAGATGCAATTGTTTGGTTTTCGTTGCTTGAGTTTTGCTTCAGTTTTTGAGGGTGTTGTTCTCCAGAGAAAAGCACTTGGGAAAACAGAAAAACAAATTGGCTCCCTATTTGTGGCCAGTTTCGAACGATTAACAACAATCCCAGACCAGTGTATAATTAAAGCTTTCAGAGTGATCTAATTGTGGATACGAATGTAGATGTTTTCTCCTTTTATATCATTGTTTAGGCTTTCATGGACGCAGACATTTACGTTTACGTTACATTTTCTCCTTCGCAGCCCACTGTTGTGACTGTAGTTTTGTTTTGGGCAGATAATGGTGTATCCAAGTTTCATTTGCAGTAATCTGTGCCACAACTTTGATTTATTGCCGCTAAAACTATGTCAATCCAAAGCAATTGGAACTGTTCATTCGAAGACGTTTCTGATGTAACATGAGCAAGCGCGCCACCCAACGTGCGGACAGCTTCCTCACGCTTAAATCTTGATTCGATATGTGACAAATACGTTGTTTGGACATGTTCATAACCTCTGCTATCTCTCCCACTTTAATTCGGCGCTCGTTTAACACTATTTAGCGATGTTATCGTCAGTGGTTACAGTTTTTAAACGTCCGGAACGCTCATAGTCTCCCAAGCTTGTACAGCCACGTTTAAATTGTGTGGTCCAAAATTTCAATGTGGTGAATGATGGTGCAGAGCCTCCATTTACAGCGTCCAAGTCATCTTTAATTTGCGTTGGCGTATTGCCATTGTCAACAAATACAAAAACTCAATGTACTACTAGGAAATAACAGTCGGAGATATGTTACCATCTACTACCAGAAACACCATCGAAAATTTAACAAATCTTTATCGAACTACAACAATGCCAGTTCTTGAAATATTCATACATATCCTTAGCATTCTATATAGCGAAAACCTATTCCAACTATTAACATACGCCCATCCTCTATTTTCTTCAAATAACATCCTTAGTATACTGACGTAGGTGGACGTTTTACCAAACTCCAGAGGATCATAGAATTACGCGGACAAATTCAACAATAGATCTATCTTCCCCGTGGATTTGCTCCGCTATTTTACATGGTTTCGGCACGAGAGACTTATTACTATTCGCAGTAGGGTGGATTGGTGGAAATTGTATTTACCTTTTTGGGGCGAATGTCACCGATGTACGATATACCGGCAACAGGAATAATGTGGAAAATCGAGAATCCAGGTCTCTTTTTTTGCTGTCACGAGGTGGCTTTCGCTGTTGCTTTATTTCCCGATGTAGGATGTGGAAATCGTGTACAGATATAAAATGGAGAGCTGCAATATAAGGTTGAAGGTTAAACCGTTTTCTTTTTCTTTTTTTTTTTGATTTGGCCGATAAAAAATTGTTCGACAGTAAATGCGTTATACGTTTCCTTTTTTATTTATTATTATTATATTTTTGTTTTTGTGGAAATAGCTAACCGGATATTGTTTTGAAATGCCTTTATTCTACGGTTAGTACACATTAAAGAAATGCTGGGTAGAACTGTTTACAATAACAAGCCTTTTATTTTATTTTTAACCGAAAAAATAAAGATTTACACTTTTAGAGTCACTAAATGAACCACCTTCTGCTATTATTTTGTGAATTGTTTCTGGAGCATCCCTAACAAGGGACCAACGGTAATTGGCAAGCATGGAAGCATTCTAGTTTGCTTGGTACAGCTTCTCAATTGTTGATATATCCTGATGGAAGCGTTCGTCGTGCTGATCACTTACAGCTTCGCAGTTCCCAGAAATGAATCTTTAGAAATACAGAGTGATTGGTGAGAATGGCCTATTAAAGGTACGAGGGAGCGTTTTTATATTCGCGGAATGAGCGGGTTGTAGGGGGTGATTGGGCGCATTGGGGGCGTAGCCTGTGCAGCGACTCATAATTAGTATAAATACGAAGTTTCATTGTTATTAGACAGTTAGTCTAAGGTCAGGGCAAGATGGGTGCCGAGAATGCTCACGCCGCCGCAAAAACAACAGCGCGTAGAGTGTTCGCGTGCATTTTTAGACCGCTGTAATGAAGACAAGGATGGTGTATTGAGTCGAATTGTTACTGGAGACGAAACTTGGGTTCATCATTATGAACCTGAGTCCAAACAAGCCTCCATGCAGTGGCATAAAAAGGGCACAGCACCTCCCAAGAAATTTAAAGTGTCACAATCAGCTGGGAAACTCATGGCAACGGTATTTTGGGACTCGGAAGGAATATTGTTGATTGATTATAAAGATAAAGGTGTTTCTATAACCAGAGAATATTACGCTTCAATATTAGAGCGACTAAAAGAAGCCATTAAAGAGAAAAGACGGGGAAAATTGACGAAAGGTGTGCTGCTTTTGCACGACAACGTGCCCGCCCACAAGAGCCGCGTTGCGTTAGCTGCCCTCCATAAGGTGGGCTTCGAAATTGTGAATCACCCACCCTACAAGACCTGGCCCCGAGTGATTATTACCTGTTTCCGAAAATGAAAAAAGAGCTGCCGATGCCGATGATGAAGTCAAGGAGGCAGTTTCGGCGTATTTTGCAGATAAAGAGAAATCATTTTTTTATGAGGGTATAAATAAATTAATTGAAAGATGTGAAAAATGTATCCGTCTTGCAGGTGAATATATTGAAAAAGAAAAATAATTTGGTTTTTTTATTTCCACCCCTTATCCCCCATTCCGCGAATATAAAAACGCTCGCTCGTATTATACAAACGGCACGGAATTTTAAAACCAAATTTTTCAGTTGGATATAGTTGAATATGAACTATCACGTGAACATATTTTTGTGTAAATATCACTTCTGGTTAACCGGAAGTGGGCATCAACTTCGATTGTTTGAATAGCATACTATAAAATAAATGATAAATTCAGCTTTTTTTTTCATGTATCATACTCTAAATGTCGATGCGTCTCCTTTTTTTAAAAATCGGTATTAATCGGGAACGTCTCCATAGTTCAAGGAATTTAATAGTGGATATTGACAAATTAATTATTATGCTCAGCGGCTTACTTGGAAAACCATCATCTCCGACTGAATGTTTTTCTGGAAATTTTGCTATAATCTTGAGTAGGTCTTCTTCTGAAGTAGGTCGAGTAGTAGAACCATTTATAACTCGGTTACCTCAAAACACGTTAGCGAAGAAGTCTACAATAATCTGAGGATCGGCAATGTGCTCGTCGGCAACAAGCATAGTTCCCGGAATCCTACTAGAACCTCGTTTAGCTCGTACATTCATTCGTCATCATCACACACATCATTGACAATTGATTCTGACGACAGCATGATCTTCAGAGGACGGCTACGATTATTGTTAGTAGTGTCAAACCTGGGTTCATTAAGTTGCCCCCTCCCCCTCAGTTGAGATATTTATCTCAAAAGCTAGCACCTGATTGCTTAGAGCTAGCACAAGCTAGCACCACCGCGCAGAAAGCTAGCGCCACCTCAACTTCCCTAATAATCGCACTTCTTTTCGGGAGGAGGGAGGGGGGGGGGCAGGAGAGCAAGTTACACCATCAATTTTAGACCTAGCACCAAAATACTTTCCCAGAAAAAAATTGTTGAACTATAAGAGTGACCATTAACTTGCCCCAATTGAGCTATTTATCCAAAAATCTAGCACCAAATTGTTTAGAGCTAGCACCAGCTAGCACCACCCCGGAAAAAGCTAGCAGCACATCAACTTCCCCAATAATCGCACTTCTTTTCGGGGGAGGGGCGGACAAGTTAATGCTGGTCCCCACTTTGTCGCGTACGACCTCCAAAACCTAGCACCAGCTAGCACCATCAATTTTAGACCTAGCACCAAAATACTTTTCCAGAAAAAAAATTGTTGAACTATAAGAGTAACCATTAACTTGCCCCCTCCCCCATCCTCCCAGTTAAGATATTTATCCAAAAAGTTAGCACCAGATTGCTTAGAGCTAGCACTAGCTAGCACTAGCTAGCACCATCACCATGCAAAAAGCTAGCACCACCTCAACTTCCCCAATAATCGCACTTCTTTTATTAATAAACTTGGCTTCTTTGTGTCTCATGAAGATTATTTTAAACAGAAATCAGAATATTAAGACGTGTAGAGACATAATGGCTCCAATATTAAAGGTTTAGTTTATTGTAAGAATTATAAAAACATATGTATATATGTAAAGTGCGAAATTTTCTAAATGCGTTCTTATCATTGCTATGTATTCACTAATTATACGGGTCGATGGCAGTGGTTAGGCGGCTGACTATTGTTGTGAGAGGACGATAGGTGCCGGGGTTCAATTCTCTGGAGGGACGGTGACATTTTTTCAGAGAGTTTAATCCCGGATCGACTTGCCATTCGCTGTTGGGAGCAAAGTGATTAACAGCGCGGCATCATAAAAGGCGATATGATGCTGTCACAAAGCCATTTCAACACAACTTACACACACTAAACTACACCGCAAGAGTTGCAGTGATAGCCAGACAAGTAATACAGCTTACGGAGTCACTGCAACTAAGCACCCACCACACATAAAAATAAAAATTCATATTCGCATTCTAGTTTTTCTTCTTTTTCTCTTTACTTATTTTGATACCAATAGGAATAAGTAATTAATTGTGACGATACTTATCGCAAATATATATTATGAATAATATTAACAAACATTTTAATGAAAATATATTTTTATTCTAGATAAATTTTGGTAGGTATCAAGATTTTGCAAAATCGGAAAAAAAGTTCGGAACGGCAGGAAAGCCAGTAATGTGTATTTATCTCTTACTACAAATGAACTGTCATTAATCGCAAAATGCAACACTCCATGATATCTTTAAACTTTTGCTGTAGGTATACATGTACGCTTTCACTGTATAGGCTCCAATATAAAATATATACATTCGAAAGGATACATAGGTAGTACGCCTTGCTAATTAATGGTTCATTTTAGAATCTTCCTATAATATAATCGTAATACGTTCGCTATAGTCGTAGTACTGTACTGTTACTGTCGTACGTCTTTGAGAGACGCATTTCCGAACTTGATCTTCCCAAGCTTCCCATCTGGTTTTTGGTCTTTCCCTGGGGCTGGAATCCTTCGGTTTCCAATTCATTATCCTGATTATTATTGTTTCTTTGTTGTAGCGTTTAATAACGCTACAACTCACTCTCTTGTAGAAGCAGTAGCAAGACGAGGTATCTCACCCACACTCTGTCGGTGGGTAAAGGCCAGTCTGGAAAACAGGGTGATCATATCTACAATAGGTGAAGCCACCAGCAAGGCCTGAGGGGCGAAGGGGAGGAGGGGAGAGGGTTGGCCACAGGGAGGGGTACTGTCGCCTCTACTGTGGGCAAACCTAGTTGATGAGCTGCTAGAGGAACTGTCAGCCAAGGGCTTCTATTGCCTCGGATATGCAGACGACCTCGCAATCGTAGTGAAGGGGAAATTTGCAGGAGTGATTTCTGAACGAATGCAAACAGCCCTAAATATTATGAACAATTCGAAAAAGGCTGTCTATTAATGCCATAAAGACACAGATTGTCGCATTCACAAAAAAGAAAGACCTTAGGTAGCTTAAACCGGTAAGGCTAAGGGATATAGAAATCCCAACGGTCAAAGAAGCATAATACTTGGGGGTTACCTTTGATCAAAAACTCACCTATACACACATAAAAAAGTGTGGAAAAAACTGGGGATTAAAACCAAAAATGACCTTATGGCTATACACAAGGGTGATCAGACCTATTATAACATACGGGTCAGTGGTGTGGTGGCCGAAGACCCAACAGGCCGGAGTAGCGAGGCTCCTAAATAGTGTACAAAGGCTAGCATGCATGTGCATCACGGGGGCCATGAGAACTACTCCAACACCGGCTATGGAAGTCTTATTAAACCTACCACCTCTACATATCCATATACAAAGAGAAGCAAGGTCTGCCACGTACAGGCTGATACAAAATCAAACACCCATCACACGCACACATGGGAGAATATATCAGAAGTTGATTAAAGAACTAAAAACCGGGAGGTAACCTGTTTACCCACAGACGTAATGGTTCCAAAGTACAACTTCAACAAAAAATATAAAACCATAATACCAAAACGAGAGCAATGGAAAGGTGGCTCTTCCGTTAAAGCCTCTCTACGCTGGTATACAGACGGCTCGAAAACGGAACAAGGTGTAGGAGCCGGAATACTCGGACGTAAACCAAGAACGGAAGTCAGCCTAAGTCTATCGAAGGAAACTGAGGTTTTTAAGGCAGAAACAGTTGCGATTCACCACTGTGTCAGAGAAATATTAAGGCAAGGGACAGAACAAAAACCCATAGCCATCTTCACTGATAATCAAGCTGTGATAAAACCGCTTGACGCAACAAAGATCACATCAAAGCTGATATGGGACTGTGTATGCGCACTAAATCAACTAGGGGCGCACAGCAAGGTGACCCTAGCTTGGGTACCGGGGCACGAAGGTATTAAAGGAAATGAGAAGGCTGATGCCCTGGCCAAAGAAGGAACATCTAGGCCACTCATTGGACCTATACCATCGCGTGGAACCACGAAAAGGGAGATAGCCAAAACCATGGAGAAATGATCGGCAAGTAAATCCCTCGAATGGTGGAAAAGCTCCCCAGGACAGCGGCAGGCTAAAGAATTCATCAAAGAATACATGCCTAAATACACCGAGGACGTTCTGAACAAAGGCAGGAGAACGGTCAGGCTAGTTGTAGGCCTTTTAACAGGACATAACAGACTCAACAAGCATATGAGCAACCTTGGTCTGGCGGAAAACACCATGTGCAGAATCTGTCAGACAGATGAAGAGACCACGCAGCACATTCTGTGCCAATGCGGGGGACTAGCCAGATTGTGGCTAGAGTGCATTGGCGAACCATACCCACACGCGGCGAGCTACATGAAGACTAACCCGGTAAGGCTGGAAAGCCTCATAAAAAAGGCTAAGCCAAACCAGGTGATCTAGATAATAGGGAGCTACAATAGACCCCAATAGCAAGAGGCCACATAGCCATCCCACGTAATTATCTTTCTATCTATCTGTTGTTTCTATTTATGTGCATACCATCTTATTCGTTTTTATTTTATTGTTCTTACTATATCTTCTCCGTCTAAAATTTTCACTATTTTTTTCTGGGAAAGTATTTCGGTGCTAGGTCTAAAATTGATGCTTCTAGCTGGTGCTAAGTATATCCTATCTGGTGCTAGGTTTTGGAGGCCGTACGCGACAAAGTGGGGGCCAGCATTAACTTGCCGTGTGCACTTAACGTGCGATTATTGGGGAAGTTGGGACGGTGCTAGCTTTTTGCGAGGTGGCGCTAGCTCTAAGCAATCAGGTGCTAGCTTTTGAAATAAATATAAATAACTGAGGAGGGGGAGGGAGGGAGGAGAGGGAGGGAGGAAGGCAAGTTAATGGATCTGTCAAACCCCCCGACTCTATACGCCTTAACCGTATCCGAATCGATCCCAAGCAAGTTGAGCGTCTTTTTTCGCAAGCACAACATCGGCATCAAGTTGTTTTTTATTAGTACGGACGCTAGATTGTTTGGATCCGAACATAACAATGTTACACTTACATTTTTTATGTTCAGATACTTCCTCAATGATCTCTTCTACACAATTCTTGATGGATTTTGAGATACAGTTATATATAGTACTGTGCAAATGCAAGGGGCACCTAGCATTAATTCTCAAAAAGTTCAAAAGGAAGCTAAATAGAAAGTTTTATTTCGGCATAAACATTTATAAACATGCTTTAAATACAATTTTGATATATAGGTACAACTAATAATATTTAATATTTTGTATGACCTCCTTTATTTTGAATAACTTGCAGAATTCTCTCCCCAAGACTATTATGCAACTTTTGAAGAAAATCGAGCGGAATCTTCTGCCATTCTTCTTGTAGAACAGTCCATAGCTCTCTAATGTTCTTAGGTGACCTTTCGGCTCTTCTCTGGTCCAAATGATCCCAAACGTGTTCTATGATATTCATATCTGGACTTTGTGGAGGCCATACCATTGTTCGCAGTACACCATCTTCTTCTAACTGCGTTAAGTAATTTTTTACTAACCTTGCGGTATGCTTAGGATCATTATCCTGTTGCAGGATAAAATTATTACCAATAAGTCTTGTCTGGAAGGCACAGCATACTCCTCCAAAATGTCCTTGTATTTCTGCGCTGTTAATTTCTCATCTATTTTGATTAAATCACCCACACCTTCGGAGGTAATGCATCCCCACACTGGAATGCTGCCACCACCGTGCTTTATTGTAGGTTGTAGACAACTTTCCAAGTAAGCCTCTCCAACGCGCCGCCTCACATACTGTCTTCTGTTCGTCCCAAATAATTGGAATTTCGACTCATCGGTCCATAATACATGTTTCCAATCATCGCTGGTCCAGTGTTCGTGATCTTTTGCATATTTGAGACGTTTGGCTTTATTCCCTCTTCTCAATAGCGGTTTCTTCACAGCCACACATCCTCGCAAACCAGATCTCTTTAACGATCCCCGAATTGTTGAAGGATGTACAATTTTACCGGTTGCGCGCCGAAGATCTTGTGTTAATTCTCGACTAACTTTCTTTCGATCGCGTAATGCGGTCAGTTTTAAAAAGTGGTCATCAGCATGGCTTAGCTTTTTGCGTCGGCCTGACTTCGGTCTATCTATCACATCGCCGGTTTCTTGAAACTTTTTAAGTGTTTGTTGTACAGCATGTCGTGAACACTTTACACGATTTGCAATTTCTACTTGACTGTAACCTTCTTGGTGTAATATTACAATTTTGTTCCTATTTGCCGTTGATATTCTAGGCATTCTGAGATTCTCAACAACGCTTTGATACAACTACGATTTTTTTAAAGTAATTTCGGAATAATTCTTCTTAAATTATTATCAAACTTATTTTTATTCGGTGAATAACTGCACAGGCACTAAGATAAATTGAGACTGAAATTGTAAATAAATGTATTCTCTGAAAGGGTAGACGATTTATTTTAAGTTACCTCCCTCTATTACACTTAAATCGTCTTATCTTTATTGCTCGGCCATAAATAATAATTTTCGTTTGTCTGAATTTTATGTGTTTATCTAATATTTCCCAGAAAATAAATGAATACATATCATACAATAGATTTAAATGTGTTTATAAATAGATACATAAAATGACAAATACGTAGAAATGTTTCAACTACTAATTTCTTAGTTTCACACAAGGTGCCCCTTTCATATGCACAGTACTGAATTTGCTTTTAAGACTTTAATTTCATCTTGCAGTGCTATAATAGCAGCTTTAATGTTAGCTCAATCTTTACACGACCATGTAAGACCCGATTTCTGATAAATATTACGATCCTCGGCATTTAATCAACGCAGTTAATACTATACGATTTAGCACAAATGGTAAATGGTGAATTCTATGAGCGGCATCATGTACCCTGACCTTTGACAATTCAAAAAGTCAGATACGTCAGTGCATAGTTTATTGACACACCGCAATGTCGGGCAATAAAATAAAGCATTACATACCATTTTACTGGCGCCCAACGTGGGGTATTTCTCATTAAAGTCGTAATATGTTAATGTAAAAACAATTAAATACATTCGGATGTATAAATACACAAAACGTTTTAAACGATTTACCTATAGATAAAATTGTAATCTAAGAAAACGCACTTCTTATACAAATAAATGCTATGCACGTAAGTAAAATCTAAAATAAATATTTTAAAGGGATCATCTGAAATATTTCACGAAAACCATGGAGCTGTTTAATTAATTATATTTATATACTTGTTTCCCTTCTAATTAATATCCAAGAAATATTCCTTTTTGTTTTAATTTTGCTCTCATTATACAAACCAGCAACGCGGCGGTAGATGTAATTAATGTTTATTTAAGCAGCTAGTTGGTAGTCGGATTCCTCTAAAGAAGAAGCACGTTGTGTAGTATGATATTCGCTCTTGGAATATACTGTAAAATATTTGATACGCGCTTTTGAAAGCTGTTATAAATACCGACAAACGGAATAAAATTTCTGTCTCATTCTAAATTCTAGTAGATCGTCAATAGCACTGTCCAACACAATTTTTTTCTCATACAGCATTAGAGGTAGTTTATGTCGTTTTTGATGCTGGTTCTGAAATTAATTTTAAATGTGCTTAATCACATCAAGATTTTGAGATATTTTTGTAAATAGTTAATGTAATAGTTGTACATTCAATTTTACAGAATTTCAATATACAGGGTCCGGCAACAATCTCATTACGAACAAAAATTACAACACCCCCTGCCCTCATAGCAGTTCGTGCATAAAAATTAATTAGCTTATAATGACTGGTATTTACGTTAGGGATTTCTTGATGTGATAGCCAATGTTCCGATAAGCAAACTACATCTATAAATTTGAGCTCAGACAAATAAACTTCAAGTACAGCAATCTTATTCCGCAAACTACATATATTTAGATGCATTAATCTATTTGTAGCTATATTTGTTTGGCTACTACGGTAGGATTCAAAAAATTTTTTGACTTTTGTATATTATCGATATTAATTGTCTGGATCTGAACAAGATTAGTATAGTTCACACCGCGTAGGTTACCCGCAGACGAGCCGTATGTACAGTAAGCAATGTTAATGGTTGGACAGTCCTGTCACAATATGATAACACCCAAGCCGCGCCGAAGATATCCGATATATTAGATGCAATACTCCCTAACTTTCATTTAAGACCATACACCTACAGGTAAAATCGTAACGATAAGAGTTTCTACATTTCAGGGCGATTTAAATGCTATTTACACATGCAAATTTACGGTCTAATATAATGCACACAAGGTCACTAATCTTTATGTGACTATTTCAATATTTTGAATTTAATTTGTCCTACGCTGTTGAAATGCATATACCATGTGCAATAGAACTGGAAAATAGCGGCAACAGCAACACATTTCTAATTAGTAGAACTCGAAAACTATAACAGTTAAAAATGAGTTCTCGTATAAAAAAGTCCTTAATTTGAATCGCTCTTTCCATATTTGATATTCGGATCCGGATTGATGTATGTATTTTACCATCATATTGGAATACCCCTACGAAACTATCAAAGTCAAGCAAACGATATATAGATACTATACGATACCTATTTTCAATATTTTAATCATTCACTCAAATAATCTTGATAAATAATACTTACTAAACTCGTAATTTATTCGATCTTATTTCTCCACGAGTCTAAAATTAAATCTTAATATTACGCTAATGATGTCTAGTTTATAATCATTCTTAATGACACTTGACTTTTTATAATCTTTAACAAGAATTATAGAGAAAGCAGATAAATGAATTCCAAGATATCTATTAGAATTATTAGAATAATTTGTTTAGTAATTTAGTATTGTATTAACAATCAAATTTCCTTCGAAGCATTACAGTCTCATACGCCGAATATTTAAACCAAATTTATTAATCCATGAATACCATAAACTGTAAAGTAGGGATTAGACCACAATAAATATAAGCTGTTGTATGCAAAACAAATTACTGTTTAATATTATCCTAATAATTAAATCTTGCTTGAAGTACTGTGATCTCTTAACTGAAACTCAGATTCCAAATATTGAAATACATAACCCTAAATTTTAAGAATTGTTAATTTCAATGAGGAGTGTCTTTGTAACGAATTCTCAGAAAGTTCTTATTTTCTTAATATAAACTTATGTATAATGATTAGCTAAACCAATTATGAGCACCATTTGAATATGTTTTAATTACGTTATTACATTAAAGTCAAAGAGGGGGCGAAAAATAATTTTGATATTGCTTTATTCGTTCTCAATATAAAAGCCTCTCGTCTTGAGTTTGTATCTTTAGTTTGCTGTAATCGTCGTAAAGATGCCCGCAACAACAATAGAAACGCAAGCAAAAATAGTTACCCTTTGGGAGCGTGGTTTGTCCTACAGGCAAGTTGCTGCAGAAGTTGGTGTATCGGTAAGTATATAATCTATTTTTTATTGTTCTATATGAATTCTTTGAGTGCATTGCACATATACTATTTTATTCTATTTTTTGTACTTTAGTTAGTTATTGGTGTTGGTTACATTGATGTTCTGGCTTGATGGCTTAAAACGGTTATTTGCCTAATAAATAGAAATTGAAAGTCAGTGATATCAACACCAAAAAAACTTGATTCTAAACTTTTTAAATCAAATATACATTACACACACACATTAAATATTAATTGAAATGTTAAGTTGATTGTAACTACATTTCACTCATCATTAGATAACGTTTAGTCCTTCTATTAACAAACAAAATATGCCAACGAGTATTAATTTGTTTTATGATATCCCTCATTGGTCTAAATTTTTAGTAACCGTTACTTCTGTGGAATTCTATAAAACCGTATCTTTTCTTTTGTTTTCTCTAACTGTACTTCAACATAACGCTGGCGAACCGAAAACGAAGATGTAGCTCTACGAAATAAATCGAGGCCTGGACAACCACCCAAAATTAATCCAGAAGATGGTAATAGAATTTTGAACTACGTTCAACAAAATCCAGTCACCCATCGTCCATTTTTTGTTTTTATTTATTTTTCCTTAAGTAAACACTTTAATGAAAATTATGTGTATATAGCAGTGAAATAATTATATTCAGCGAATAAAAACCTATTTAACTCGAAAGATTTTTTTCTTATACTTCATATAACCAACACTTATAAAAAGAAGGTGTAGATGTTTCTCCGGTTGACTGTACTATTAAATTTATTAGATTCAAAAATTTAGTTGCTTAACCACTGATAACATTAAAAAAAGTTTTTTATATTGTAATACCCCTGGGAATTGAAAACACAATTTGTGGAATACCAGAAATGTGTGTTTCCAACTAAACTTTCTTCATATAATATATAATTTGTAATAATTCCTGATTAATTCTTTACGTACACAAAAAGAACTCTTTGACATTCATAATAATTCAATAATGATAGAATACATCAATACATATGATAATCTTATATTAAGTTATTATTGTAACGTGACTACGACCCAAATATCAAATACGGAAAGAATGATTTTAATTAAAGTTCTTTTGTAAGAGAACTCTCCTCTAACTGCTACAGTTTTCCAGTTGTACCAATTAGAAGTGTGTTACTGTTGCCGATATTTGTCAACTCTATTGATACTGTAGGAGAATGTAAAATATTTACATAAATAGACACATGAATATTAGTGCCTTTGTGTGCATTATATTATACCGTATTTGCATGCTAAATGGGTTTTAAATCACCCTGCAATGTAGAAACTCTTGTCGTTACGATTTTACCTGTATGTGTACGGCCTTGAGCGAAAGCGAAGAGTTATTGCAAGGGTATCAATAGCTTCGGTATTTCTCGTATTATTATACTGTGACAGGACTGTCCAACCATTAACATTGCCTACTGTACAACTAATCTTTTGTGCAATATGGGTTTCTAACACAAATCGCGCAATGATGTATTTGTCTGACATCCTCATGTGTGGGCCACTGGTATTAGTAATTAATTGATTAACATCAACAAAAATAGAATTACATACAGAGTTCACAATATTATATAAATTACAATTAAATTCGTAAGCTAATCTGTTGTACACCATTCTACCTGACCAGTATGGTATTGAAAAAAATATTACGTTGGTATTCATTCGCAAATTACATAAGTTGTGCAGTTGTTCGCTCTTTAAACATCTACCGCGTACAATATTGTTTGTTCCAGCACATAAAAACACATAATCTTTTTTTCCAAAATTTTTTGTTAAACTAGACACATCCTCAATCACATCTTCTAATTTGGCTTGAATAATGATTGTACCGAATATGCAGTTCCAAAATCGTTCATAGCAACTTCAGCCATTCCACGAAATTGACTATCTCCTAGAAAGAGGATTCTGGGACAGTCGAAACAAGATTCGTTGATTACGTTATTATATCGTGTTACTAGACGCTTCGTGCCTCTCTTTCCCTTATTCTCTGTGTCGGTTATAGTTTCCGCAGTTGTTTGTACTTCTCGTTCTTTAACCTTAACTTCACATTGAATTGATTTCTCACAGCTTTGCATCAGATCTGTTTGAATTTCGGTATTGACCATAAGTTTCTTGTTGTTTATATTGTCAGTGAGCTTTTCCATCGTCGCTTGTAGATTATTAATAACGATTTGTTTTCCATCGAGTTTATCATACAGTCCCCGCAATTTTTCATGAAGTTTCGAATTTTCGTCTCGAAGTTCTGACAATTCAAACTCTGTCCATGCAAGCTTGTTACGTAGATCTCCCACCACATCCAATTCGAAGTAGTTCGTTTCCTCGCTATCATCGTTATCATGCAACATAACTGCATAACCGCAACATAACTATGATTTGACGCTGTAAGTGAGGACAAATCTGTGGATGGTGATTTAAAAGATAGAGTGCTCTTTCCTGTCTCATTAGCGATTCTACTTCTAGTCGTCATAGGCATGTTATAACAGTGTCAAGCATTAAAATTTAAAACAAGTCTTGTGTAAAATCAGTTTAGAACAAATGAAAGGGAAGGAAAAAAAGGAATAACACGCTTCACACCAAGGGGCCCGTCTTGGTGACTCAATGACAGAGAGAAGACCACGGAAAAATAAAAGGAATATTTATGTATAAAACAAGTCTTCCGTAAAAAAAGAAAAAAATATATAAATATAAAGATGGAAAAGAAACTGGAACACAAGTACGGCGCAAAAAGATTTATAAATTTCAGTAAACTAATATAAATGTGGATTTTACTTATTAAATCGGCCACTTAGGTAGACGATATATGCAAATTCAGAAGCAGAAACTGATAGAGAATATACTGGTATAAGACACAACAAACATTGTATAGTACAACTTACAAAACTGTTAAATAAAAGCAGAACGACACAAAACACGGCTAACAGTGCACACCTATGCACACATCTGTGTTATGCAACACTTTAATTTTATCACTATTTAATTATTGTGATGTTGTCTATGGCCCGTGCATAGATCGGTTAACGCAATGTCGGATCCAGAAGGTACAGAACTCTTGCATTAGATTCATTTTTAATTTAAAACGACAGGACCGTGTAACTCATTATATTAATCAGTTGGATTGGTTGAATATGGAAAAAAGAAGATCAAATGATTTTGTGAATTTTGTACACCGTATTCTCCGGACTGGATCTCCGGATTATTTATTTAGTCTTTTAACTAGTAGATGTGAGGGTATAGATCACAATTTACGTTTTCCACATTTATTGTCAATGCCAATTCACTCCACGTCACTGTTTGAACGATCGTTTTCATATCAAGCGGTTATAACTTACAACCGCATTCCAGTCGACCTGAAGCGCTTGCCACCTCTGCAGTTTAAAAGGAAGATGTCACTGTCTCCCTCTATCGCACACCTTTGATGATCAATTTGGCAATATTTAATCATTAGCCACTGTCATTATCATTATCAATATCTATTTTATCATTACCTACATTTGTAAGCCTTATTTATAAACTAATGCAGTTACACATTGTTTTTGTAATTTTTACATCCAGCGGCAGCTTGTTGTCTCTCACTGAGGTTAAGTGGAAGAGCGCCTTTCGGCGAACTACGCCTCATTTTTGAACAGTTTTTTTTTTCTGTTCGGTTTTTTTACTTTGTATTGCATTGTTTGGAACTACTCTTCTGTAAATTTATTCTAAGTTTGTATGTACCTACTGCTCAATAAAGACATATTATTATTATTATATAATCTAGTGGAGGTTAATGTATTGTTTGCTAATAGCGCTAATACAAAATTAAGATTAATCGACATCGAGGTTGTTCACAGAAGCAGATTAACGTGAACCCTGAAAAGGATCCTGTTTAGAGCCTGAACAGTCTAGACTTGGAAGTATTAGATTGCGGGAGTATAGTTAAATTAATGAAACAATCTTTATTATTGCCGTCACGTTTTCAATTCCGTACTTATTCTCATGTATATTTAACAGATTAATGTACATAGATATACATAATCTGGGGGGAATTTGCATGGAGAAATTAGCATTATACAAGACTGAGATGTATCTAATGCATGCGGGGCTTGATCAGATACATTTCCTATATTATAATCTAATTAATTACATGGAGATTCTTTGGCAGATCTGTTAAAGTAAAGGTTTTATTATTTAATATGTTTATAACAGAGATAATTTTTTTTTAATATCCTCACGTTCCTTTATATCCTTCATATTCCACAAGCAACCGCAGAAACTCAATTATACATACACACAAGCGCGGAATATTAAGTCAGCAACAGTGACACCTAAATATCATTTAACATTAACCCTGAAACAAAGCACCTTGGAACCCTCGTCACTGTCTGAATCCTCCTAGCGTGTCTATTTTTCCATGGAATTCTTATTCGTGCGGGGTAAACTTCCTTTGCCACATTGCTTCATCGAATTCTACAAGAACGAAAATTCCATATATGCAGGTGTGTGGGATATATTTCGTGTTATATAAACAGAGATTTTTCTGGTTAGTATTACGCGGAGAATTCCTTGTGGAATAAATGCCGGGGATGTGGGTACACAAAGTATAGATACGATGGAAAAGTCTATCTACAGTCTTGCATCTGTTACGGGCATGTTATAAAATCAGAGGTGGAATTAGGAGTGTAAACACGATTCTGATTCGTTGGAAAATAGATTAAATCGACTCGAAATATTTTCTGATTCTCGATAAATTATGGGTACCTAATCAAAAATCGAAATCCAAACAGGATATGAAATGAGATCAATCTAAATAAGATAAATTTAAATGGTAGATATAACTCAAAAACTCAAAATTTTTATGACAGCTCCTTCAGATTTGATTTTATTTGACGTTTACGTACAGAGCTAATAAAAAAAATGTAACATTTCTGTTTAAGAAAACATTGATGTGTTATTATTATCTCTTTCTATATCATACTCTTAGCAAGCTTCTCTATCACTATTATC
This sequence comes from Holotrichia oblita, assembly GCA_023690525.1. Lineage (NCBI taxonomy): Eukaryota > Metazoa > Arthropoda > Insecta > Coleoptera > Scarabaeidae > Holotrichia > Holotrichia oblita. Next base: position 215,422,312 of record CM043015.1, read on the forward strand.
TATTATCACGTCATAAATGCGGTAAATTCAAAATTCAAACTTTGATCATTTTTGCTTGGCATATTTATTAATAATACAAAAAAAAGACACTATAACTTAATGTAGGTACACTTTAAGAAAAAAAATATTTAAAAAAATCCGGGACGGCCCCATTGTAGCTGTCGGAATTTTATCTCTGACAGCTGTAACATTGCGCAATGAAATATTTTCCATGTTACTGTCTGTGCTTAATAAACAACCTATGTACTTTGTAATTATTCTTTAAATTTAAAGATAATCATGAGAAATAGCCATTCCTTTTATTCCCAGACGAAAAAATATATTTTTTCACCTAGAAATCGGGAAAGAAAGAGGCACGATTACAGCGCTCTCCCAAAACGCGGCGTTTACGTGAACTAAAATTGTGACGTATGATATTGTGTATTATGTCAGTCATAGATGTCAGTTTATGTTATCGAAATCTATTGTATTTGGATGATTTCTTTTTTACTTTTTAAATTTTAATTTTGAACTTTTGAAGACAATTTTTATCTTGTTTTGACTAAAATGTCTGCAACATACAAGTATTTTGCAGTGCCAATGTGTAAAAGTTCCACCGTGAAAACCCCTGATAAAAAGTGCATTACAATCCCCAGGGATGTAACAATAAGAAAACAATGGTTCACTGCCATGAGGAGAGATGTACCTTTGTCAGAGAAGACTACAGGATATTGCTGTACTGATCATTTTGATGTAAGTACAAGTACCTAACCTATACAAGTAGTATGGTATTAAAATTAGTGTAGGTATCTTTAGACGGTCAGATCAGTTTTCCGTTCAATCTCAGTTTCAGTCAAACTGTCAGTTATCTGTATGTGTAAATACCAAAAACTGTAAGAAAAGTTAGTTATGCACGTTTTTATCTTCCACAACCTTATATAAAATTCCGTTGAAGGAATAGATATTTTCACTGTCCCCCATTTTAACCTACCTACTTCGTCAAGATAATAATAATAATAATTCATGCCTTAGCATCCCCCAACAGGATAGATTAAAGGGATTAAAGTGTTAAATATAACCGTTGATTGAACGAATACATAAAGATGCGCTACCTATGACAGTTGACAGAAATTTCAGATCCTATATATAATACCAAATGCAAATCTCCATTTGATGGGATAAATTTTTGTCAGCTGACAAACAACAGATGTAGCTGTTACACTATCTCTGACATTTCGAAATTCTAAAAACAGTTTTGTTTTGCAGATTTGGCAATTGCAGCTGTCAAAATATACCTGACACTTTCCACGATATAGAGTGTCGTAATTGACAGCTGTTTAGCTAACAAAATATGTCAGTAAGATTGTGCAATTTATTTTGCATTATTGTGGACATAAACATCAACAAAAATTATGACAGCTGTCAAACAATTATTTTTCAGTTTCCATCCTTATTCCTAATTTATTCCCGGAAATCTGTGAAACTATACAAAGACCAATTTTCTTAGTGTTGTGGCGGTTATTGTTAAAATAATTCTAACAGCTGTCAAACCACGGTAACAAGTTTTGAAGTATCTTCTTACATTTGGCAATCGTAATTGTCGAAATACATACATCTGACAGGTGTACAATTATACGCATCAGTTAGTTTTCACTGGGTCGACTGTCATATCCATTAAAAACAATTCTGACAGTTTCCATACTTACTGTCATTATAATTTTAGTGAAAGCTGTCAACGTGTAGAATCAATTATTTTATATCCGGCTAAATATCTCTGAGAGCTGTTGTATTCTAAAACTACTACATTTTTAGTTTTGACGACTGTAGTCGACAAAATATATCTGACAGCTGTCAAACTGTAATTAGTTTTCATATTTTTCATACTTGTAAGAGTTATAATTTTCCTGAGAACTGTCAAGCAGTTGGATTGCAATCTTTACAAAAATTTCTGAAAACTGTCAAATTGTAAAAGCAGTTGTTTTTCCCCTTATCAACGCTTATACGTTGTTGTTACGATTTCCCTAGCATACTATCTGTCAAACTTCAAAAGTAATGTCTTTCGCAATGACAGCATTTCGTGTAAAATTTGTCAACTGTAGCTGTCAAAATATATCTGATAATTAAAAAATTATACAATCAGGTGTTTTTTTCACGATATATTCAGGGTCTTCACTTCTCTTATCGCTATTTTGGCGTGTCTGTTGAAGTACGAATTGTAAAAGCAGTACTTGTTAAACCGGTTATTTTTGACAGTTTGGAATGTTTCTAATAACTGTCAAATTGTAAAAGTACATCCAAGAGGTATTATACAATATCGTGTAAGCTTATTATACTTATTATGTCGCACGATTTTTGAGCGTCGCAACCACTAGAAAACTTGCTGATTACTGTCCAATTATAAATGCAGTTTGGCAATTGTAACTGTCAAAATATGTTTGGATACCATATAAACATGAAAATGATTCCGATATTTGTGATACAATTATTTTTCACAGTTTCCATTCTTATGTAATAAAATTATAATATTAAGGCATGTTTGACAGCTCTGAAACTGTACTTATCAGCTATGTTTCGCTATGTTAAGTATCATGCTCATTAGAAATAATTCTGACAGTTTGTATGCTTCCACCCGTTTTATTCTTCCACACAGCTTTCAAGCTGAAAATAGATTATTTTTTACGATTGTAGTTGGTGTAACTGTCAAAATATTTTATATATCACATTTTTTACACATTTTTCAAATTTGGCAATTGTGGCTGTCAAAGTATATCTGACAGCTGTAATTTTACAACTGTCAGAATTTATTTTTTCGCGATTTGGCTGTCATAACCATTAGAAAAATGTCTAAAAACTATCAAATTGTAAAAAGTTGTATAGCCCTTATCTTCTTGGTGTTTTGGTGAGTGTAATAGTTATTCATAGTCATACATAATTCTAACTAAGCTGTTAAACCGTAGAAATATTTGACAAATGTTACTGTCAATACCTATATATCTGACAGTTGTCAAACTATAAAAATAGTTATTCTTTTAGTGTTTTAATAGGTATCGGTCAAAATACAAATTGTAAAAGCAGTATTTGTTGATATTTGACAATTTTACATGTCAAAATACATGTGATAGCTTGTTAAAGCGAATATTTTATTATTTATTATTGCGGAATTGAATACTTCAAATATTTCTACAAGCTGTCAAACTGAAAAAGGAGATATTTTTTAGATAAATGTCGGAACCGTCAAAACAAAGTCTGATAATTGTCAAATTGTAATTTCTCAGTTCCAAATCTTGCAACTGTTATAAGATTCCAGAACGCTGTGAAACTGTAAGGGCATGAATACTACCGTAAATACTAGCTGTCAATCTAGAGATAGTAAGAGGTGTAGCAGTTCATATTTGTAATTACAGCTGTCAAAATATTTGTCAATCTGACAGCTGTAAGATCAGTAAGTCAGTTATTTCTTGCAATTTTCTGACACTTGTCAAATTCAAGAAACATTTTTTCCCTAGTACGTATAAGAAACATATCTGACAGCTGCCAAACTATTTGAGCATTAGCTATTTTTAATTATCAGAATAGGTACTTCAGAAAGCTGTCGAATTGAAACCTTTGAAATTCGATTAACTTATTACAAAATTATCTTAATCTTATCTAAATTTAAATCAGCTGAAGGAGTTCTATACACAAATTTGTCGTGTGGAAACCCCTCTTTCTCCAGTATTGTATAGATTCGAGCCAGTTTCACCGACACTCAATCTAAAATATGCAAATTTAAGAAGAACCCATCCGAAATCTTTTTAAGGTATACAGTAACTCTTAAAGAGACGAACTTACCTATAAAATCGCAATGACGTACTAAAATCTCGACGAAACGTTCTCGGCACCTGATGACGGCAACAATAAACCATCGGCCCCATCATTTCCTGTGTTGTCGCCCTGGCGTAGGCAAGTTAGCAGGGAAAGCTCGGGCGTTTATTTCCACTTGTTTTACCGGCGCAGAGTAATTCCAAAGCGCTTTATCTTGAACGTGCCAGGCAGTCGGATATAATTTCTTCGCCGAAGCTAATGTAATGACGTAATTTTTAACTCTCAATTAATGTTACATCTATTATAAGTGGATTTTCGAGATGCTTTGTATTAGGAATTAAACATAAAGTTATCTGGGACGCTTTTGTAGTAGGTACAACAAAAGCGTTTACGATACGATCTTAAAAATCGAATTCATAGCTTTTCCTTTAAAAACTTTAATATCGGCTTATATAATATAAATAGTTACCTCCGCAATATTACATCAAGAGTACACTAAAACTCGAGATATATATAATAGAAGAAGCGTAAAAATTACACTTTGTAACTATAGAAGAACGAGCGACATAGCGGAAAATATCTTTAACATCGGGTTCAGAGATTAATTGAATCCATATCTCCACAGCGCCAGCACTCTATCATAAAGATGCTTCCCGCTAAATTAGAGGCGCAGCCAGTAGGATCCGCGCAATAAAACTAACGTAAGCTAACGACGATCTATCACGAGAGGAAGCGATGGTAGTCTGAGGGTAGCGCAAACGATATTAATCATTTTCGCGAATATTGAAGTTATTCAAGGAGCGTAATACCAAGAACCGGAGAGAAGTGTTTTCTTTTTTTTTTAGTTAGTAAAAGTTAAGTCGTAGTCGAAGTTCTTGCGGTTTAATATGGTTATTTTTGCTTATTTATATATTTATCTCCTTAGGCACGTTATAAACTCATTTGGAGCTCCTTTTTTTTCTTAAAAATTGTAATACCCCGAACTGAATTCCGCTACATCTTACCGTTTTCGAACTACAGGGTGTTTTTCAATTTTTTGCAAAACCAGTCTAGTCCTATATCTCGTTTTTCTTAGGTGCTAACGAAAAACGGTTTCGATATCGTTCAGGCTCTTTTCTGGGTTACATCCTATGAAGCAACTTACATTCTGTGAAGAAATGATGGACGAGCTAGGAAAAAGATGTGTTAGTGCTTGATAAAATTCTGTTTTCTGACCACTCAACTATCACTATGAGTGGGGAATTAAGTCGGCAGAACTGTATTTAAATTTACTCAGAAATTATTTAAACTAAATTTCCTCCACCTTATGCGGGTATTATTTTCGGATGAATTGACATTCTATAGAAATGCGGTAGTCAATCGCCACAACTGTCATTATTACGCCGATGAAACCACGCACGTCATAAGATTTGGAAACCATCAGCAAAGATGGTCACTCAATAGGCCTGTTCGTTTGCGTTGCTGGAAGTGCTCAATATCACTTTTGTCAATTACCGTGTGTTCGTTTGAAATTTAGCTGCTGACAGGTGATTTAAACATTCGTTCATTTGCATTCAGCAAATTGCTTGTATGTCAGAAGTAGCAAGCTATATTTGCTCACGCTTCAAGTGTTGAGCAATGATAGCTGATGAAATCAGATTTATCCGCTCAAACATCTATTTGCTGATTCGCTACACTTGCTATTTCTGGCAAAACTTGCGCGCCAATTTTAGAACTCGGGGAATTAAAGCAAACTTGCAAAATAGTATACGCGAAAAAGATTCTGTTTTGATTATTAAATTTTTCGGCTTTGATGCAAAAGTGTATAGACTATTCACAAATTAACTAAGAATGCCCTTTATAATGCATTGAATCATATTTATGTTGACATGAATAATATAATAATAATAAAAATATCTTCTTTATTTATTATCACTCCACGCAATAGACATTTGTATACTGAGATGACAAACACGTCCATAATTTTAAAATATGTACAGGCTAACAACTTGAACTACGAAAGCCTATTGATAGGAGAGGGTGGTGGGGGTTAAAATTAAATCTATCCATTTTACTATTGTCAACTTATTATATGACAGGAATGTCAGAGGTTATGTCAAATACTTTACCGAACCATCAAACTATCCTAATGGAATACACAATTAATGAAAAAGTGCAAATTATAAAGTGGTTGACATAACCACTGACATTTCCGTCATACAAACAGTTGACAATACCATACATTTAATTTTCCCACCCACTACCTTCTCCTATCGATAGGCTTTTGTAGTTCAAGTTGTTATCCTGTATAGTTTATACAAATGGTCATTAGTACTAAAATGAACGCAATCAGACGTAGAAAAGATCATTTATTGCATAACAATTTTTTGTGAGAAGCAAAGCCTTAAGCTTCAACTTGAAAATAGAAAGGCTCTTAGTAATCTTCACTTCCTCGGGCAGCGCATTGAACAACTTGCATCCCATATTGAAAAAATGATCTAGTACTATACATGGACGTACGATGTTTACCAGGGCGCACAATATACTTATTTCGCGTATCATATTCATGTAATAATTCGTTTTTTTTTCAAAAAGATCCCAATTCTTATAAAAATACACAATGTTTAGCATTGGGATCACAGAAACTTCTGGAGATAGAAAAACGCTTAAACGGGGAAAAATGCGCAGTTTTAGGACTTTGATTGGAAACTGCTTTTGTTTCTCCGATAACTTTCATGGCTTATTAGATATTCAAAGAAAACTAAGTTTTACGATTTTCTTTAAACATGCTTATCATCGTTAATAGTAATTTTAGAGAAAAAGACAAAAAAGTTTTAGATAATTTTACGCCAAATAAAATTATGTAGCAAATTTTTGTTTTTTTCGTTCACCATTATCGCGTTATGATACAAACTTGTGTTTTTTTTAAATGGAAACCATAGTTGGTTTTGACATAATTAAAAATCTTATTTTCTGCTGATTACGATGATATACCTAGGTGTAATATGATTATTTAAAAAAATAAATGGGATATAGACATTTTTGTGGTTTTTATGGAAAACAATTGAATTTCGAACTGATAAAATACAAACCAAACGAAAACTTATTTTGAAATCTTACGTAGTAATGAAATGAAAACTATAAGAACTTTTATTAAGGGCACACAACATTATTAATGTTCAAAGATACAAGTTCGTGTAATCGATCTTTAGACGCACGTCATCAATTTTTATGCGTACGAATCAAATCGGTACTTCTAGTTCAAGTTAAGCACTATATTCATAATGCATTCAAATACAATAATACACATTTCTGACAGTAAACAGACACACAAAGTAGGTTAGGATTTTTCTATGGTTAGAATTCTGCCAATTGAGCATTAACCTAAAACACGCATTACGGTTGATTATAGCGTTTATATTGAAGAGCACCTATAAAATGAATTTCGCCTTTTTAATAAAGTCCTATTATATAAATGTCATATTGCAAATAACTTATATTCAACAATTTACAATTTCTCGACATGAAAATTACTATAAACTTTTAATGTGTAAATTTCCATGTTATATAAGAGTAACAAATCGTAATAATTTACTTGATTAAATAAAACAAACTGACATATACTGGTGAATTTATTAACTGACATCCTACTATGTATTTCAAATATGACATTACAGGCTCGATACAACGTTGAAATATTCATTACAGTTGTTCGTTCTAAATAAACTAATATTCCAAATAATAAAAGTCGATACATGATATAGTACAAGAGGTTTATACCTTACATACACATGTTTAATAATAAACATAGCAAGATAAATATTACAAATAATATAACAGTAGATAACGACTAAATATTTTAAACTTATGGACTAATCGCTTTCAAACTCTTCCTCCGAAGTTGATGATTCTCCAGGATTTATAATGATGGGGTCGATTTCAATATCTGCCAAATGCTTCTCCTGTTGATACCAATCCTTAATTAATTTATTTGTGTGCCTTACACAATTTTTCCCAGGTATTTTGGCAACAATGTTCTAAAGCTTCGCTCCACATAGTAAGAACATTCTCATCTCGGTAACCGTCCCTGCCAATATGTTTGTTATAATAACCTTTTGCGGAAGCCCAAATTAGTTCGATAGCATTAAATTCACAATGATATGGTGGTAATCTCAACACATCATGGCCATGAGTTTTTATTAGTTCATCGATAGCATACTTCTTTTCAGGCTTATTTCTCTTTACCAAATCCAGCAATTGATATTTTGTTAAATCGGTTGAAAAATTTACATTGTTTTCATGTAACCAATCCATAATTGTTTGTTTTCTCGAAGACATGGTGGGCACTTTATTTAATACGACACTATGGTACGGAGCATTATCCATTAAAATAAGAGATTTTTCTGGTATATTCGGAAGAAGCTGTGTTGTTACCCATTGTTCAAATTTTGCGCTATTCATCGATGCATGGTAATCTGCCAGTTTATTGTTTGAGGCAAAGATTAAACTCGCACCAGTGATAAACCCATTTTCAGTTCCAGCATGAAGAATAATGAAACGTTTACCATCATAACCCTCTGGCTTACGAACACTTTTCACAGAATCATTTTGCCAAGATTTTCCTTTATTTCCTTTCGAATAAATCCATGTCTCATCCAAAAACACTACCGGTCGTGGGGTACTTGATACTAAATTATCCACATACTTTTTGAGAAACACACTTCTCATTAATGCAACATAATGTCTCTCAACTAAAGCACGCCTGTTGTCATCTTTGCGAAATTTAAACCCAATATCCTTCAACAAAGTGGCTAAGGATTTTGTAGATAACGATACAATTTCCTTGGTCTTAAGTTGATCTTTTAAAGTGTGCAACGTAACATGTTTTCCTAAAACAATACTTTTGAAATAAATAGAACAGTATTATCATAATTATAAATTATTACTTTCTTTGTACATATTGTACACAGTATTTCGTACTTCCATTTTCGATGACTCTCGCAGATCTTTAGTTTTTGGCTTAGCACGAGGTCTCTTTTTACCAGGGGAAGAAAGAATTGGATTTCTCATCTTTCGCTGCTTAATAGCATAAACTGTTTGACGGGAAATATGCAGAGCGTCACATACTCTCTGCCAATTAATCAATGGGTAAACATTATCAGACAGTATTAGAATACATACTTCGTAAACAGCATTTACAGGCAATGTAGACCCTCCGTTTTCTTTTTCTCTCTCGAAATACTCCAAAACGTTTAGCACAAGTTCTTGTGCCTGAGAATTCAAACGTTTTCCAGGCATCTAAAACAAAGTTACATAACCTCAATTTGATAGATTGTTTGCATATGTATTACCTTCCAGCACGCACAAATGCACACTATCTGTGTTCTGAAAAGAACAATTACTCTTGCAAAATATCAGAAAAAATAAAAGTAAGTTAAAACGGAACGAAATGAACACACAAAAATACAGGCAGAACTTGACAAGACAATGAATACTAATGATGTACAATCTGACACTTGATTAAGGCAGTAGTCTAGATATGATTTGCATTGCAGACATACGTATTTTCCGCGCTTGAATATTCGACACCGATATTAAATAAGGATAGGTAGATTAACCGACAATCTTTGCTTATGTCATCAATCAATGACGTGTGTCTAAAGATCCATTACATGAATAGTACCTCCATTATTATTAATACACAAATTGCATCTCTTCACAACAGAATTTGTAGCATTGCGGACTTTACACCTATCGATGTTATTAAAAGCAACTAAGACAGCTTCTCTTAAATCGTCGATTGTTTGATATGTTCTTTTGTATATTATTTGTATTATATGTGTCCTTTAGTACACCCCACAAGAAAAAATCCAAAACTGATAAATCAGGGGATCTAGCCGGCCATTCAATGGGTGCATTTCGTCCTATCTATTGATTAGGGAAGTTCAAATTTAAATAATTTCTAACATTCAGTTGATTGCGCGGAGACGCTCCGTCATGTTGATACCATTGCAGCATTGTTCGGGTTCTTAAATTTAAATTATCTAACATTTCCTCGAAATCTTGTTGTAAAAAATTAAGATAACAATTGCCAGTTAGTGATCCATCAAAAATAAAAGGAGGAAGAACAGTTCATCCTATAACACCACACCAAACATTAAACCCAAATTTAATTTGTGGTCCCCTAGGTTCAACGTGAAGTGGATTTGTTTGAGATAATATGTGTTCATTGTACCTATTAAACATTCCACAATTTGTGAAACGAGATTCATCAGTCCATAATATTTTCATTGAAAAGTGTGGATCGTGTTGACACTGATCTTTAAACCATCTACAAAAAGCTATTCGTCTGATGTTTTCACCTTCATGTAAAGTTTGTGATACTGATAATTTGTAGGGACGAAATTTATGCTTCTTCAACACTCTGATAATAGTGCGTTGAGAGGAGCCCATTTCTGTTGAAATTTGTCGGCGCGATGTAGATGGATTCTGAGCGACACTTGCTAATATGTTTATTTCTCTATCTTCATCCATCAAGATTTCTTTTTTGATTTTTTGGTTTAACGAACGAACCATAATTTTCTAAATTATCCCATAATCTCTTAAAAGTAGGTAGCAACGGCTGACGTCGATCAAAATAATTTTCAAAATAAACTTCAGCAGCTCTAATAGAATGTTTCTGGCACTGAATGTAACATTCAACCAAAAATTCGAAAATTCCATAGCCAACGCAAACTTATGATTAGTGGCCGCTTGCATCGCTTATAGTTAAGTTACAATTAAATTAATGAATAGTTAATTGTCAATGTATGACAATTAACTTGACTTAAAAGCAAAAATTAACAGCTCTCACTTCTGTGACTCAACGTAAAAGCAATGTTAGTATATTTATCTCGACTGCTCCAACGAACACTGTTGTAACTTAGATTTTTCGTTTTTTGAATTACAAAACATCAAACATTTTTTTTTAAGTTTTTATCTTATAAAGTGAATAATCATAGAAATGTCTATATCCTCTTTATTTTTTAAAATAACCATATCAAACCTTATATTATTGTAATCAGCAAAAAATAATCTTTTTAATGATGTCAACACCAACTATGGTTTCCATTAAAAAAAACAAAAGTTTGTGTCATAACTCGATAATGGTGAACGAAAAAAAAAATTTGCTAGATAGTTTTATTTGGCGTAAAATTATCTAAAACTTTTGTCTGAACACTTTTTCTCTAAAATTACTATTAACGATGCTAAGCATATTTAAATAAAATCGTAAAATTTAGTTTTCTTTGAATATCTAATTCACTTGAGTTTTCCCATTGCATGATACCACAGCATAGAGCAGACGAAGATAATATAAGCTTAAAAGCACCTGCCTATTACAATGGTAACATATACCTACATTTAAGCCTATAACAAGCCTTTTACAGACGTTCACAAACAAAATCGATGTGAGCTTTAAAATTTAGTCTGCAGTCAAAAGTGATTCCAAAAATTTTAACATTATTGTGGTATGGATAATTATCGTATCCAAATCTATCCCGGAACTACTTAATTGAAATGATGTTACGATTGTTTTATCGACATTAACTTATTTTTCGATGACTATTGATTTACAAGTTCATATATTTCTGTCAATCTACCTAATAAATCTTTCTCATATTTTTGTTTCACTAGTATAGTCGTGTCATCTGCATACATATTCAAAAATACATCATCAAAAGATTTCCAAAGTAAATGTAAATCATTTGCGTATGCAATATACAAGAATGGTCCCAAAATGGAACCCTGAAGCACTCCTTGCGTTAAATGAACTAAGCCGCTTAAAATATGTTGATTTATTCGTACTATTTGTTGACGTCCCGAAAAATAAGATTTAACGAAATCCAGAGCACCCCCCGCACTCCATATCTGAATAACTTTTCAAACAAGATCTCGTGACCAGCATAATCAAAAGCTCGCGAATAGTCCAAGAAAAGACCACAAAGAACCACAAAAAAGCCGTTATGCAAATCTTGAACCAATCTATAGTGGAGTTCACTAAGTGCTGTATTAACGTTTTTACCAGTAACATAACCATGCTGATGGGGTCACGACAGCTTACTACTACTTATAAAATACGCCGTTAGTTGCCTTGTGAAGAGACTTTCGATAATTTTGGAAAAGCCAGATAATAAGCTTATGGCTCGATAATTTATGTAATAATTCCGGTCTCCTTTCTTAAATACTGGCTCTACAATTGTTTTCTTTAATTCATTTGAAAAACACAAATTTACTATATTATTTTTTTTAGTTATTTGAAATATTATCCAAACCACACGCAGTAGAAGCTATTAAGTTGTTAATTGCCGTTAAAACATCATTGCTAGTAACACCCGCAAGAAAAAAAGACGCTCTAGTTGCACATATTTATGTTGTTAGATACATAAGATATATCTGGTTCTAGACCGTCAATGTTACTAGCAGTAGCAAAATTATGATTAAACGTAGCCGCTGCCGTCTTGTCAGGAATTTTTTTATCATCAACAATAATTTCAATTTTCTCTTTGTGTTTTGCCTTTCCACTAATTTAGATATCAATCACCACATTGCTTTCGTTTTATTCAACGCCTTTTTAATTTTTAGATCATTTTGTTTTAATAAACATATAATCGCTGGTGTTTTCTGCGATCTTGTCCAAATCTTTGATGTCTTGAACCATGATCTGTTATTTCAAAAAATGGACTGTATTCCTGGTCTGTGGGAGAGACAAATTCAACTATCCAGCTTGTGTAAGATATCTAAATGTGTCCCTCAAGGATCCATACTTGGCCCTACTTTGTTCTTAATTTATATAAACGATCTAGCAGCCTCGCTTGACAACCGTGTCACGTCATTATATGCTGATGATGGTACGGGAGTTGTATCATCTACATCCGTTTCCGAGACCGCTAGTTTGTTGAACACCACGATATCTAGTATAAAGCATAAGCAAGCAATTAATCCGCTTCACAGAAACTTCTAGTGTCTATGTTAAATCTGATAATCGATTACACAATCTTTGGTGGTTCACACTACGTAGTGCTTAATCAATATTTTGAAAAAATGTGTAGCGGTATCTTCCTTAAAACCTTTTTTACTTTACTCATATCGAATCACGCTGCTCTCGTTTAATACACCCTGTAACGTTAACTTCCACCGCAGAACAATTATTAAATTGTTGCAGAAAAGAACTAACAATAAACATGCTAGCGGCAATGTAGACGACCAACCAATGTAGAGACGGCTGAAATATCAAATTACAGTTTGCGAATTCGTCATGCAATTATGTCCTATCTGCGAACACGTTTTGCAAAGAAACCTCATCATTTTCAAAGCATCATGTGGTCGTTTCAAATTATCTCGTCCAAGCGACTGTGAGTTTGCCCTCTGGAGCTGTAAAACTATTCGGAAATACGCGCACATCAACGGGAAATGAGTCCGTTTCATTGTTCCTATATCATGGCACAGATATTAGCTTGCCTACGGTTAGTTCTTCTATTCCTTTTTTCTGGTCGAGATATGTTCGTAATTAATGACAAGCCGAAACTTCGTAATAACGACCGCGCTGGGAGTATCGATTATGTAAGCAAGGAATATCGTAAGTCGTTTTTAGTTGGGTACGTTTTATCGTTGTCGTGACGTGAAGTTTGAGATTTCAGATTAAATTTAAAGTTTAAAGAAAAATTTTAGATTTTAGGCAATAAATTTTAATGTTTTTCTTTAGTAGGTAACTATGTGCAGTTTTACTTTCTCTTACAGTCGTAATAGTAACAATAAAAACAAATTTATTCTATCTTACTTTTCTATGGTACTTTCTGGTATCAAACTCCAACAATAATCAGCCAAGATTTCACTGTTCCACTTGCCCTGACGCTTTTCGATAATAGAAATGTCTCGCCGCCACTGACGTCGCCAAGGTTCGAGGGAAATAAATCCAGATACGAGTGTAAAAAATGTATTTTAACGCTCATGTTACAGCCCAGTTCATGGTGAGTTCTAAGAAGTTCACAACAATTGCAACAATACTTCGAGGAACTACAAACAAGCCAAGAAAACGTGCCTCATCATTTAGTCATAAATTATGATGAGACAAATTTAAAAGATGATCCTGAAAGAAACATTGTAATTGTTAGAAGAGGATGTCGTCACCCAGAAAAAATTGTGGATAGTTCCAAAAGTAGCACATCAGCGATGTTCGCGGGCACAGGAAGTGGCGAACTGCTTCCTCTCTAAATTGTGTATAAAGCAGAACAAGTTTACAGCACATGGTGCGAGAATGGTCCCAAAGGAACTGTTTACAATACATCAAAAGGGGCTGGCCCCTTGGAGCTATTTGAAGATTGGTTTAGATAAATAGTAATGCCGTACTTCCAGAAGTTTGATCAAGAAACCCCAAAGCTTTTGATAGGGGATAATCTGGCCAGTCACGTCTCTTCGACAGTCATACAGCTGTGCCAAGCAAATAATATACGGTTTGTGCTATTACCTCCAAATAGTACAGGGATATGCCAGCCGTTAGACGTGGCAGGTTTCAAAGGCTCGGGAATTATACCACTTGATAGAGGTCAGGTTTTAAAGAGACTTCCTAAAAAAAATTTTTTTAGCGGATGAAGCAAATAATCACACTGATACTGGCGAAAACTGGGCTAATAGTTTTCAATCATTTATGTAAATGAATAGAAAAAGTCAAACGCAACCGTTAAGAAAGAAGAAAAAGAAAATTGATGTTTTACCGGGACAAAGTGTCGTTGATTCAACATCTCGTTCTGAATCTAATAATATATTATGCACTAAAAAAGAGCAAGACATCGAAAACTTTCATGAAAAGCCCGGACGAAGTGCCAAATACTGAAATGGAAATAAACGACGCTGACTTTGCTCAGGGTCTCTATCTACTTCTTGATCAGATGAGGAAATTTCGCTACACGATTATGAATCTAACCAAATATCTGAATCTGATCGTTTCGAAGAAGATTTTCCTGTCACTCGAAAAAGAACTGAGGAGCTCGAATATCATGATGCCAAATAGGATCGTATAAAACAGCATTGATGGAATTAGCGCGTGAAACATTAGCAAGTCCAGAGGAAGAGGAATATAGTGTGGTAGGGAAACAGCTAGCTTTTCAGTTCAAAGGGATGGACGACCATCAAAGATTTATTGCTGAAAAGTTAGGGTCTGACGTTATGTATTATGAGCGACTGGACAAACTGTCAGAAGATGCAGTAATACATTTTCCATCCAAAAATACTGAACATTAACGTGGCACGGTGGTGGACAAAGACGCATCAAGGAAATGCCATTTAGAAACTGAGCAAGGTGCAAAGACTTGCCTGCTTAGGAATAACGGAAGCAATGCGACGCCGACGGCAGCTTTGGAGGCACTCTTAGACTTGCCACCGTTGCAGCTGGTTATACAGGGCGAGGCAAGGATGGGGTGATATAAGCTGCAACACACAACGATTTCGAAAGACGTTAAAATAAAATATATGTCGATTAGGTTTGATGAAGAATTTCATCAAAACAATGGATAAGGATGGTCGTGCATTTCAATACCTTCAACAAAAATTTCCCAATATTTCAAATACAAAAGTTAAAGAGGGATTTTTTGCAACTGGAACCCCCAAATTTGGCATGCTTTTGAAAAATTTTCTAGAAAACACAAAATCTGACTATTACATACCAGTTGTTCTATTGTAACTTCTGCTAGAAATTACCATGAACTGGGCTGTAACATGAGCTTTAAAATACATTTTGTACACTTGCACTTGGATTTCTTTCCCCCGAACCTCGGCGATGTCAGTGATGAACAGTGAAAGATTTCTGTTATCGCAAAACGTTATCAGGACAAGTGGAACAGTTGAATGTTGACTGATTATTGTTGGAGTTTGATATCAGAAAGTACCATAGAACAGTAAGACAGAAGAAAAGTAAAAAGAGAAACATTTTAAGACAAAACTTTTGTACCAAAACCTGACGTGCCAGAATAAATTTGTCTTTATTTATTATATATGGGCATAATAATTATTAGTTTCCAAAAATGTCGTGATTGTTGAAGGTGTTGATTTTAATTTCGAAACTTTAATCTACAAAATACGAATGCCATAAGAGATTGGTTCTTGTCTTGAAAGCCATTACGATTCATGAATAGTTAGTTAAATGTCAGACGGTTTATACGACATGCAGTAATATCTTCCTATCTTGCCAATTCCATCGAGAACTGCGGAGATAGATCACGACGTAATCGTATCTAGAAGAGTGGTGGCCCACAATTTTATGGCTTTTTACGATAGGCGTTATTTCGGTCACGGTCCTAAAGTTATAGTACGTAAACTGGTCACAATAGTAACGCACACATAGTTATAATAACCGTAGAGAAAGGTCTATAAAACGTCATAGTAGTAATTCGCTATAATTGGCAGTAAATCCTAAAAAAGAAACACAAAAAAATATGGTGACCAATATTATAGATGTCGTATAAAATCGGTGCCCGTATTACTTTAATGTTGATAAATAAAGCTGGCGCTTTTCAGGGTTTTTTATTGTACAAAACTAAGCATATTCTATATTAAAGGAATTATTTTTCTGTCTATGTATTGAAACTACGTACAGGTGATCTCAGCAAGGTAAGCTGCATTTTATAAGAAATGCAATCCGTAAAAGCACCATCAGCAATTTTCTATAATGCTTAGTTTCCTCACACGAGGCAGTTAAAGAATGTTCTATTTGGCAACACTGGTGATGTCTTTGCATTTATTGAAAATTTAACGGGTACGCCAATACACTTGTAACAAAATGTCCAAAGAATACATTTCTTTAATCATTGCATTACTGCAGAAGGAAAGACCTTCTTCGGTTGAAAAAAAAAAGCATGACAGTGCTATCTGACGATTACCCGGACCTAACAGCTTCCATACTTGAAGTCTAGATCAGAGTATTTCTGCTCAAGTTTTTGACAACTTCATATCCCGAACAAGGTCATTTATTTCTGACTCATTTACTAAGTGAGGTCTGTTCTCTCTAGAGATGGCAAATATTCGTCATCGTTGGTCGATAATAACTCTAAACTCTAACTCTAAACACCTATAGGTCTTGGTATACTTGCAATGGTTCTGAATGAGGTACTACTGAACGCGTAACAAAAGACACACTAGCGTAAATAATCTTCTTCTTATTTTTGTTGGAGAACCCAAAAGTTTTCGTGCAGCAATTACGTAGTAGCAATCAGATAAATGGTCCATTTGTTCACGCCAAATCATAGGTTGTGGAAATGGTATAGCACTGTTCTTACTGTTTGACCACTCCCTCAGAGCACCCTAAAAGCACACCGTGCGAAGAGCCCATTCCTTGCCTTGATATGCGAGTTTTAGACCAAAATAATGAAAATATAAATTTTATAAAAAGCGAGGCACAAAATATGTTTCCTGTATAAGCCATGAACGAGTAGGATAGATATACCCGTCACGTCTGAGGTTAAGAAATTGACATTAATCTCAGAAATGTCATCCGTAAATAATCATACGTCAAATTGACAAGTTGAAAATATGTTTGCATATTAGTTATTTAATAATGATGTGTGTACAGCTGAAATTAATTTTAAAAATTGCAAGAAACTTAATGGTGAATGAATCAGAGATGAATTTCAGGCTTTTGTACCCGGTGATCATTTATAACAGAGGTTCCCAAACTTTTGTGTGTCCTAGACACCTTGCCATGTTTTTCGGTTTTGGGTAGACCCGCTACTTACTTGATATTGATTTTTTGTAAATTTCTAACTATAGTTAAGTTTAATGTTAAAAACTTAAAGTAAAAAGTTAAGTTTTATACATTAATTGAATTTAAATTAAAACTACTCACAATAAAATTTTGTATCTGTTATATAAAATATACGTAACATAAAATAAACTAAGCAATAAGTAAATATTTTTTAGTGAGATGGATGAACCTGATGCTTTAATAATAAATTATCAACATTTGGCGTCAATTTTGTAAGGTTTAATCTTAAATCTCCTCGGCTAATGATGTCCAGTTTGTTTCTTTTTTTTGTTAGGAGAGTGGTAACAGTGCTGAACCCCCTTTCCACTAGGTATGACGATGGAAAGGAAATTAATGTCCTCGCTATATTCCATAATACGGGATAGGTAACGGGTATGTTGTTTTGCAGCCACAATTGCTGATATCCGTTTTTAAACTGAACCTTAAGTTCTGCGTTTGTACTTAGTTCGGTCAGTTCCTCTTGTATTATGACATTCGTTTCTTCTATGTCACCATATGGGTTAATTATGTTATATGGTGGTATTACCATAGTCGAAACATCCTCAAACCTAGTTTCAAAATCTGAATAGAGGCCATCTAAATGTTGAACGTAGATTGAAACGTCGTTTTCCTGACAGTTTGTCTGTGACAAATTGGGGAACTGGGAAAATTCGCCCCGTCCAATATTTTGCGTCATTAGTTTAACTTTGGCAAGAAACGCTGATAAGATAGACTTTGTTTTAATCAAATTGAGACTGTCGCCATGTAATTGCAAATTAACCATATTAAATTTTGTAAACAAATCTGTTAAATAGGCGATGTCTGTTTTCCTCTGCAATAAATTGTGTTTTAAAATTTTATCTTTAGTATCCAGAAATTCTGAAATAGTCTCAAAAAGTGCAAAAAATCTTGTCAAACATAAGCCTTTCGGCAGCCAGCGTACTTCAGTGTGAAGGAGTAATTGATGGAAGTGTTCGTCATTTTCGTCACACAACTGCGCAAATAACCGCGTATTCAATGCGTTGCTTCGAATTCCTTTTTCTGCATCAATGATTAATTGAAGAGATTCATGAAATCTAACACTCACATTTTTAGCAACTAAATGTTGTCGATGGATGACGCAATGTATTGCTAACACCCCTGACACATTTTGTTTTAAATAGCTTATAAATCCACGATAACGTCCAACCATGGCAGGTGCTCTATCTGTAGCTACTGATACAGTAAAACTTCGTTATAACGCTCCCGCTTATAACGATTTGAAATTTTATTCGTTATAACGCCCCGATTTCCCGGTTATAACGCTCCTATTGAAGATAATAGTCAACATATTTTAATTTCTTTTTGCAATATATTTCGGCAAATTGACAAAAGATTAAAAGAAAATGCCGCACGAAAACAACACCTGCTGGGTTTCGCGTAAGCTCTATGAATTTTCGATCAATATTTCTACGAATAAACACTTGCTTGTTTTACGGATACACATCAAGTTTGCTTTTCAGTCTTTTATGAGGTCCTGCCTTGCACGTATGCAACTTAAAAAAAATGTCACGGAAATCGTTACCAGTCAAAGAAAAAAATGATTTAATAAAGGAGTTTGATAAATCTAGTTTAAATCAAAAAAATTTTGCCGCGTCGAAAAACATTAGCGCGTCAACTTTGCGTACGATTTTAAAAAGACAAAGTGATTTTGTTTCGCTTCATGAAGGCACTAGCCGCAAGAGAATACGATCCGCAAAATACGAGGAGTTAGAAACCATTCTAAAAAATTGGTTTATGCAAGCCAGGAGTTCTAACATTCCGATAAGTGGCCCAATTTTGCAAGAAAAAGCCCTGCAAGTATCAAATTCCCTGGGAATCGCCGATTTCAGCGCTTCAACAGGGTGGCTCGATAGGTTTAAGAACAGACACTTAATTGTTTATAAGCAAATCTGTGGTGAGTCAAATTCGGTAAATTCTGATTTAATATCCGACTGGAAAAAACAGATTTCTGCGCTCACCGCTGGGTACAATCTCTAAGAAATTTATAACGCGGATAAATTTGGGTTGTTTTTCAAACTGATGTCGGATAAATCTTTGGTTTTAAAAACCGAGAAATGTCACGGAGGAAAAATGATCAAAGAACGATTAACGGTTCTCGTTTGTACAAATAGCATAGGAACACACATGAGGAAGCCGCTCGTAATAGGGACATATGCTAAGCCACGATGTTTTAAAAACGTGAAAACACTTCCATGCATCTATTCGTCGCAATCTCGAGCATGGATGACTTCTGATCGATTTGTGGAATGGCTTTATGAGTGGGACACCAAATTAAAATATCGCAAAGTACTATTACTGCTGGACAATTGTGCTGCGCATCTAAAAGGCGTAAATCTAAAAAACATTAAGTTGGTTTTCCTGCCGCCCAACACCACGAGTGCGCTTCAACGCCTCGACCAGGGAATCATAAAAGTTTTGAAACAAGCTACAGAAAAAGGGTGGTCCAGCTATACCTATGTATGATGGATAACTCAACTTCGGCTTTGCCAAAAATTTCAGTTTTCGACGCTATCTACTTTTTATATGCTGCGTGGATGGACTACAAAAAATAAACAATTTGTAATTGCTTCAAGAAAGCCGGTGTTGGAAATTTTATAGGAGAGCAAGAAGCTGAAGAGGTAAGATTGTTCTTAATTGTTTTATTTTCACGTGTTGACATTTTCTTTTTGGTTTGGTGTGATATGAACACAGATAGTCGATGAAGGTTGGCGAAATCTGTTATCAAGAAGAAGCTTGCCTGAGTTGGAAGGGTTTGATGAGTTCGACAACGATCTTGTAACCAGTGAAGTTTTAAGCCTAGAAGCCCTAATTGACCGTCAGAGTGCTTCAAAAGAGAGGGAAATCGACGAAGAAGATGAAATAGCAATAACCATGCCGAGAGTATGTGACGTTTTAGACGCTTTAAGGACAATCCGAACCTTTTTCTCCTGTACTCCGGAAGTAGACGGCGCAACATTCAAACATATTAATACGTTAGAAAATTCGATTTTTGATCAAAGTTTGCGCTGCCTTACACAAAAACATATGAACGATTAGTTAAAACCGGGGCCTACAAAATAAAATATTTAATATAATAATAAAATATTTAATATTTACAAATTTTATTTTATTTGCTTTTATGTTTTAATGTTTTAATTTTTGTGTTACTTTTTTACATAGACAAATAGATCTCCAGATCAATGTTCTTTTATTTTTAACAGTATTTGTGATTTCCCGGTTATAGCGCTTTCCCGGTTATAACGCTCTTTTTCTATGGACCGTACAGGAGCGTTATAACGAGAGAGTTACTGTATTATATTTGACAAAGGGATTGCTTTTTCAATAAAGTAATCCTTCAAAACATGAAATATTGATTCACATTTAGTGTCGGTTGTCAAAGTTCTTGCGAAGAGCAGTTCTTCGTAGATTTCTTGATTCATAATACGTAAAACGAACATATGCCAATAATAATGCTGCATTACCAGGTAAAGTTGACTCGTCCAGTTGTATAGAGAAATGGGTCGTTTGGAAATAATTACACAAGAAGCTTTCAATATCAGAACTAATCTCATCAATACGTCTTTCAACAGTATTCTTGCTTAAGGGAATTATTTTAATGATATCAGATGCAGGTTTGTGTAAAACAGTTTTTAAAACCTCTTCAACGGCTGGCAAAATTAACTTCTCTCTGATAGTATGCGGTTTTCCGGATTTTACTATAAGTAGCGAGATATTGTAAGACGCTCGCAAACCATCATCGTTTCTTTGTGACGTCGAAGCGAACATTCTGTCCAGCGTGGGTCTCTTCTGAAGTTTATCTTTGAGTGTTTGAAAGTATTTCAAATCTTTATCGGTTTTATCATGGTGACATCTTCTCAGATGATCCTGCAGCTTAGATGGTTTCATAGCATCATTGCCCAAAACTTTGTTGCATAAAAAGGCACATAAGCAATTATTTGTTCGACAATGATGAAATGAAGCCAAACTTCAAATAATCAACGCTGTAATGTCTACATTTCTTTTTAGATTCGGACATGGCATCAATCATCTGTGGGCAAAATTAATCTATTTTAATAAGACATAAAGTCAAGCAGCTCTATATTCAAAACTCAAAGTCAAATTTAAATCGTATGGTCTTGGATTTTATGGTAGGTATAGGTGTGTAGCCATTATAAATGATTGTGAGAAGCTGTACAGTTGTGGATTTCTTATTTTCTTAATTTATCTTTCAAAGTGGTAACATATTGTATGTTAATAATAAAATACATACGTAATATGTATGTATAGTTGTCTTTTTTTAGATTTTTCGGAAAACATTGCGTAAGCCGAACATCTCCTTGCAGCAATTACTTCGGATTACGGAAAATAACACTGATTCACTATAATGTGTTTGATAAACTACCAGTTTATATTTTCTTAAATATTTTCTAGCACTTTCCATTTCAAGATTCAGGAAATGAATAAACGTATTTGTCTCACATTCGTATTTATAGAGTGACGAATTGAACAAGTCAGTGCAAGTTCGCGCAGCTCTGAGGCTGCGCGTATGCTTGTAACAAGATGATACTGGCATATCATTATGTGCAGGTTCAGTGTATGTTGAGATCCACTATCGTGGACCCCCATTTTCATTTCATGGGCCCCCAATTTTTTGTTCGCTGACGTAGACTCTTGCAAGTTGTCATAGTCCCCTGGGGATAGATATAGACCACTTTGGGAATCACTGATTTATAATATCCCCTGCTCTATTTTTTTGTTGTCTTTCATTTTAGACAAAAATCTTAAATACAAAAGTTGTACAAATTGACATACGCTATTTGCAGAATAATTCGTTTTATGTACAGGGTATTACAGAAATGCCTGACAAGTTAAAGTTATATATTTTTTTAAATAGAACACTATATATATTGTGAATTTTTTAGATTCTCCTAAAAATTCTGAATATTTTTTGTATAAAATGTCCTATACCTAACTGTAATAGTTTTCGAAATAATCGCGTTTTAACTACGCGCCCACACTCAGAAATATAAAATGTAGATTCCAGTTCTTAGGTGGCTATCACGAAGAAACAAAAACTTCTATTATTATTGACAGTGTCAGATTAAGTAAACATAAAATCTCTTCGATAAAAGTGCCTTATTCAGAAAGAGAAACACAAATAATTTTGCAAACATTTATTAAAACTAATACAGTAGGTGTTCAATGAATTAGAAACTCTTATGGTTTTCACAAAATATTGCAATAAAACTCCTTGTACGTATATTATGTATTTTATTCTATACAAAACCGGTAGTAAATTGAAAATACAAGTAGTGTAAATCAATATTTGGTACTACCACCTTTGACTTTCAGTACGTTTCTAATTCTTTGTGGCATACTATTTATACAGGTTTTAATTGTATCCTTAATAAGTGGATCATTTTCCCAAATTTCCTCAATTCTCTGGTTTAATACATTTATATTTGGATTATGAAATGTTTTATTTTCGATTTTAATACGGCCCAACAGTTTTTTTATTGGGTTTAAATCCGGGGAGTTCCCACACCAAGGAAGCAATGCCGTACCTTGCTCTTCTAACAACTTTTTTACAGTTTTGGCTGTATGGCATAAATGTGTACGACTTGTCTTCTGTACATATACCTTGCAAATATGGTAAAAAAAACATCCCTCAGCATCTTCAAATATTGAGTTTGGTTCATGGTTCCAGAAACAAAGTACAGGGGACCAGGACCACGTTCGGAAATGCAACTCCATATCATCACTGCTGGTGAATGTTTAACAGTTTTAACGAGCCATTTGTCCTTGTACCTTTTATAGGGTCTTCTCCTCACATACAAAGCGCCATCCGTTACGGATTCTATCCGACATTCGTCACTGAAGATCTCCTAATAAAGAACACAAAAATCAGAAATAACTAAACATCACACTGTTTACCGAAAATAATTTTTGTAACAACAAAAGAAAATACTAACTCTTTTCCAGTCATCCACAGTATAATTTTGATACTGTTTACCCCATTGCAATCTCGCTTTCTTCATCCTAACAGTTAGTTTGGGCTTCTTAACCGGACGTCTACATTTTAAGAGTCTACGATTCAGTGTTATGTGTGATATTTTTATGCTATCTTGTCGCAGGTTCCGAAGTATCGTTCGTGCCGATACCCTACGGTTTAGTAATGCCGTCGATATTATTTTTTCCTCCATTCGAGAAGTGGTTATTCTCTTTTTGCGACAGTTCCTTCTATTTGATTCCACAATAGCAAATGAAACTTTCACATTTTTCGCTATTTCCAGCTGGGTTAGTTTGTTTTGAATCAGTAATGAAGCAATAATGTCTTTCTTTTCATTACTGATGTCTTTTTTACGGCCCATGCCGACAAATAAGAAAACACAAACTTAATATCACTAAATACAAACAAAAGTGTCTTAATGTCTGTCTATACTACACTAAATAACTGAAATCTATATATTTACACTATACACAAAATTACAATAGTTTATTTACACTAATTTCGCAAAAAAAAACACTTTTCAGTAACTGTTCTCGACAACGCAATTGACGGTATCTGAGACGCTATTGCGATCTTTGGATTTCTACCTGCTAACGAAGGGTAGTAAAAGGAACTATTACCATGAAAAGTGGTATTTATAAAGTAAGCAATAAAGTATGTTTACCGAAATTTCCGGGAATAGAAGATATTCACAACAAAGTAAGTTTTAAAGTACTTTTCTAGAAGTTTCTAATTCATTGAACACCTACTGTAATAGCATTAAACTGGCTACCCTAAGCCTTCTTTCCTTTCAAAACTTCTATTTTCGTCCCATTTTTTTTAAATTCAAAACGGTAGCTTTATTTATATTAAACATTATGGACCATCCTTCTTCTAATTTCGATAATGTCAATACTTAATTCAAAATATTGATCAATTTTGAATGATTTAATTGATAATTGAATAATGTCAAATCAGAAATGTCACCAGAAAGGTCAATTTAATACAGCCAACACTAAGTGTACGAGACTTTTATTGCAAGCCAGTGTACCTAAAAAAATATTTGTTGAATGTTGTTGAGTCGCATAAGTTTCTAACAAACAATTTTGGTTTTTGAGCGGCTTTAGTAAGGCTTGTGTCCTATGTAATGGAGGGTTTTCAGAATAACAAATGCTCCATTTGCGTCTTCCTTGATCTTGCCAGGGCATTCATAACTTCATAATTATGGTATTAGAGGTAGTATACTCAACATCTTCGAAAATTATTTAGCAGACCGAATTCAACATGTGAAAGTAAATAATACACTGAGTGAGCCACAAAAAATAAGGATAGGAATAGCTCAGGGTACAGTATTAGGACCAATCTTGTTTTTGCTCTACATAAATGATATGCATTCATATTATTAGTAATTAGAAATTGTTATTTACTATATATTCGTATATTTAATTCAGCTATGTACGTGTATGAATTGTTGTTGTGTTTAAGTAATAAATGATGATGATGATTCAAGAGACAATGTCTTATAGATTCGTATGTAGTGTTGGCCTGTCTCTGTTACGAGCTAACCCATATCTGTGATTGATGTAATAAAATTGTGTGCGAACTGTATCTTAATAATGATAGAAAACAGTAATTTAAGCAAGTAAACAAGAAACACTGTTTAATTTGATATCATATTTATATTGACTATTATATTAAAAAAGGAACAAACACTTTCCCATAATGCATGGTATATGTATATCATCTAACTGACAACTTTCGTGGGATACACATCTTTTGGCGCTTACGAAACAGATTTCAATAATCAGCAAAGTTACTATAACGAAAACTTTCATACTCTAAAAAGTTCGAAACTGTTATTTTAAATAGAAAAAAGTACTGTGGATATTTTTGATTACTTACATTGTTACAGCAACGAAGACCGTTAGAATTATATATATACAATATTTCAATACTGTCTTGATTATGACTATCGCTCGTTTACTTGAAACAAATTTTTATATTTAATTAAATTTTATAGGACATTGTTTAGTTAATTAAAAAGTATTAAAATTAAGTTATGCGTAGTAGGCACTATTTTTCTTGCTAATAACCAATTATAAATTTTATTCAACTAATAAGGAAATACAGGCCACTTTAACAGAAAAATTTAAATTTGAGTGAAAGAGATCCTGTGGGCATCCTTGTGAGCGTTGTCCTGATGAAGCAGCACACCACGTCTGAGTTTTTCCCTCATTCTTTCTTTAAATAGAATCACGCAGTTTTGATATTAAATAAAACAGGATCATATTTCCCAGTTATATGTAGTCTGACCACATCGTAAAATGTATATAAGGATAATTCCTTCGGCATCCCACAAAACTGTAGTCCCGATCTTCCCCGCAGATGCTGTTGCACGAAACTTTCGTCTTGAAACTTGCGTCTCCATTTCATGCACTGCGTTTTCGATTCAAGATCATAATTCATCTCTAAAGTGAATGCGCTTTTACTCTGGCGGCATTTTCACTTGACAATATAAGAGAAATTATAAATGATGCATCAAGAACTACCGTAGGAGTATTATCGCAACGAATTGGTGTATCAATTGACACCTGCCAAACATCTAGCGGGAATGACAAAATCTACGAATTGTCTGAGGTAGATCAGTATCTGCCGCACCGTGTAGTGCCTTTAGAACGGCATACAGTTCCACACGATGACCATCACACAAGGCAATCGCCCCATGAAGGTTATCGTAAAGTACCTACCGCCGTCCATGGATGCCAAAAGGATCGGAGACGACCTCGCTAAGCAAAGTGTCACGGCGAAAAGCGTGAATAACCTTAACAAGCGAAACAAGTCGCGGAGCACAGTGTACATGGTAAGTGTACCTCGCTCGCAGGTGGAATCCATCTACAAGGTGGTCGAAATCTGCGGCATGAGGGTGACCGTACACCCATTCAAGAGCCGAAATGGCCCGCTGCCAACGGTTCGGACACTCCTCAGAGTGCTGCACTCTGAAGGTGCGCTGTTCCAGATGCGGAGACGAGCACAGAGTGAGCGATTGCCAGGCTAAGAATGAGGCCCGAAAGTGCGCTAACTGCGCCGGATCCCACCCAGCAGCTTACAATGGATGTCCCGTGTACAAAAAGCTGGTAAGTCTGAGGACCGTGCCTTCTACGCAGCAGACCGATAGGAATGTCTCGTCGAAGAAAACGGAGAAGACGAGCCCTGCTGCATCCTCTGCAAAGAAGATGCACCGTCCTTCGCCGGTGAAGCCTGGAATAAGCTACTCTTCCGTAGGTAAAGGACAGCTTCCTGCAACCCAGCAGGAAAAAGCACCACCTGCCAAGGCAGAGCAGGAGAAGAAAACTGCGGAGAAAACCCTGAAGAAAAAGCGACTCAGCAGAAATCTGAGCCGGAATCCAAACGCAACCCGACTGGGACGATCAAGCGGAAATCCCAGAAAACGGATGGCGAGGGCAAAGGCAAGCAGAAAACTGCCAAGATCGCAATCCCGAATACTTCTAGCAAAGCCGCAAAGCGCCTAGCGCCAGAAAGCTCTGTCTCAAGGGACGACAGCCCCACTTCAATGCAGGACACGCTATCCTGCTATAAGTTCTTTCAGCGCGCGGCCCGACAAGCTGCTGAAGGAATGCGCAAGCTGAACTTAACTGTCCCATTCAGAAACTCGAGTTTCTGATGGAACTGGCGCAGTTTATCTTCGGACCATGAACTGTCCGACGCTTAGAAGTCTCAGGATCGTCACCTGGAACGCCCAAGGAATCACGAACAAGAAATTCGAGTTTACTCGGTTTCTCGTGAATTTCCAGATCGACATCGCACTGGTCTTGGACACCTGGCTGAAGCCCGAGTTGAAATTCAAGATAGCGAACTACTACGTCTATCGAATTGACAGAACCAGAGGAGGTGGCACCGCCGTCCTAGTAAAGAGGAGCCTCAAGCATTCGGAGTTCTGCCTACCGTACAACAGTCTAGAGACGAGCGCCATTGCTATGAAGAGAGCTGGCTGTTCGTAGCATTTTACAACCCACCTAGCCAAGCGATCAGGCCCTTCGATATAAGGAGAATCGCGGAACCAGCCGAT
Source organism: Holotrichia oblita (assembly GCA_023690525.1). NCBI lineage: Eukaryota > Metazoa > Arthropoda > Insecta > Coleoptera > Scarabaeidae > Holotrichia > Holotrichia oblita. Next base: position 215,449,942 of record CM043015.1, read on the forward strand.
CACGCGTTCATATCGGGAGACTTGAACAGTAACCACTGCTCATGGCACTCCAAGTTGAACAACGTGAAGGGAAACCAACTACGGAACTGGCTTGACGTGGAACACCAGTTCGACGTCGCCGCCCCGAGCGAGCCCACTCACCATAGCACAACAGGGGGTTACGACCCGGACGTGCTGGACATTTCACTTCTCAAAAACTGGACGTTCCCTCTAAAGTGTAGGACAGAACAGAAGTTAACCTCAGATCACTACCCTGTGATCCCCGAGACGACCCTCAACCTGCCAACACTGAAGTCGGGTACAGGAACCAGGAAATACAACTGGCCGCTGTACAAAAAGCTAATATCGGAAACGATAGAAGCTAATACCGGTATTGAGACTGAAAATGACCTCGAGGAGGCTGTCTGCCACACCAAGTGGCAGATACAGGCGGCCTTGAATAGATCGGAACTGAAGCCAACATTTCCCGTAGAGGAGCCTCTTCCGAGGGAAATCGTGAATAAGATCAAAGTGGGCGAAGGCGGAATACAACCACCTGAGGAGAGAGATCGAGAGAGACATCGATGCGTTTCAATACAGAAAATGGAGCGATTTCGTCGAGAGAAGCCAAACCGAAGATTCGCACAAGGTGCCTTGTATACTGGAAAGAAACTGACCGCCCGTGCCGGAGATCAAGCATGGTCTAAGCAGATGCCTCACCGACAGGGAGAAGGCTGACGCCTTGGCTAGCACCTTAGCGGGTCACTTTACTCCGACTCCCAAGGAGGTCCTGCAGGTTGTCAATGGAAGGGCCCTGGGCAGGATGACCTTCCCAATGGAGCGCTCAAAAATCTGCCGCTCAAGCTGCTAGTCAACTTGACGGCGATCTTTAACGCGACACTCCGGTTGACATGCCATCCGACCAGCTGGAAATCCGCAAGGATTATTCCAGCACTGAAGCCTAAGAAGGAACCGAACATTGCAATAGCTTTGAGCCATTACAGCACGGTGTACTGGACAATTATCCTATAATTTTAGATAGGTATTATGTATAAAAACATATTACAACTCTAATATTTACATGTTGAAAATACGGGTGCAACTGAGCTCAACAAACATTTGAGAGGGAAAGATTCCAGTCAGAAGAAGAGATTGACATCGCCATATTAAGTTTTTTTTTTATAGTATCCCTAAAGACAGCTGGTTAAACGCTTTTAAACTATGGAAGGAGAGAATGGTTAAGTGCATTATTGTAAATGGCAATTACTTTGAACATATTTAAAATAAAAATTCTAAAAACTTGTATTAATCTTTCTATTCTCAATAATTATAGCTTGTCCCTTGTATAATGAAAATACATGCGATAGATATCTGATCTGTTTGTGGTATGTGCTTCATCCTGATTAACTATCAAGTTATGACATCTTTTCGTAAAACACTTGTTCATTTCATTTGTTGTTGTGTTTCGGCTGTACCGCTAGAGACCAGACATTTCCAAACTCCATGATGGTACATAAAAAAAATTGACGCAGTTTGAACTAATTTAATTCTGGAAAGGTGTTTTTTTTTTCTGTTCGGATACAATTTCGTCCGCCGCAATTTCTTCCACTCCACACTGTATCGGTTAGTGAACAAATAACCTCCTTTATTATCCGGCAAGGCCTCTTCAATATCTCTTCTAAGTTCAGAGTAAAATTGTAACCGAATCGATAAAAAGTGTGTTGCCTGTTCTACCTGTCGGTTAACAAGCACTCGAACAATATTTCTATTTTGTTCTGTTTACTATAAAGATACATACGGATAAGGGAGCTGTACCCAGCTGTAGTCACGCTGCAATTGCAAGAGACAATAGACATTATATCAAGTATAATTTACACGTTGGGGATTCGATTGAACGTATTGATTGTTTCATAGATATGTATTGTCAGCCTGCATGACATGGAAACAAGTATAGGTATAGGTAACGGTAATTGAAGCACGTAAACAAAGAAAGAACACAGTTTAATGTTCTATATCACTACTTATAATACTATTGACTACTGTTAGAATGACATTTTTTAGGGGTAATATTTGCGCAACAAACACTTTCCGTTGACGCATGGTATATGTCTCTCATCTATGCGACAGTCGCGCACTGATGAACATCTTTTGGCGTTTACGAAACAGATTGCAATAATCAGCATAGTTACTAGAACCAAGACTGAAGATACAATGTTCATGCTGTAAAAATTTCGAAACTGTTATTTTATATTGAAACACTGTGAATATTCCTATAACTACTTACTTCGTTATGGCGACATATGTAGATTGTTGCAATCTGACGTATAATACTTCAATACTACTCCGATTATTATTACCAGTGATTCACTTCGTGTAAAATTTTATGGGATATTGTTTAGTTAATTAAAAAGTATTCAAATTAAATCGCGCATACTAGGCAATATATGTCTTGTTAGTATTGTCAAATATCTTAAACTAATAAGCAAACACGGGGAACTTGAAAATTTAAACTTGAATGTAGCTCGATGGATTTACAGAATCGTTCGATGTAAAAATAACAGTAATGTTGTTTTCTCTCTCTCTCGTTTGTAACTCTCTAAACACGATAGCCAATACTCAAGAATCATTTTCATTCTCTTTAGTCGATACTGAGGCGATTCGCGGTATCATAAATGGAATAAATTCAGTCGCGGTTGGATGGTATAGATATTCGTATGATCCATTTATGTTCTTCATATATTACACCCTTTATTGCACACACAATAAATTTATATATATTGCAAAATACCTTCCCTCATATTTGGAAGCATGCATTAATCACTTCTTAAACACAACTTACACACACTAAACTACACCGCAAGAGTTGCAGTGATAGCCAGACAAGTAATACAGCTTACGGAGTCACTGCAACTAAGCACCCACCACACATTAAAAAAAAAATGTTCAGGAGTTTAAAGATCGTATACCAATAACTGTATTACCTACACCAGCGTTTCTCAAACGGTGTTCTGCGGAACCCCGGGGTTCCGTGGAGATCACTCAGGGGTTCCGCGAAAGTTACGTGCTTTTTTTTATAACATTCATATGTTTAACATCATTACTAAAAAACTAAGGAAATATAATAATAATAATTTATTGTCTCAAATACAATCAAAAAAAAAATACAACAGAACAGATTATAATATATATTAAGAAAAAAGAAAACATCGAGACAAAGGATCAGATTCAGAAAAGGCAGTTACCTCTCTGTTCTACCATCTGACCCTCAATACAATACAACAGAGAATAATACACACAAGGTTATAATATACATTGTATATTATACATTAAACACGCAGCTTACCAAACAGCATAACATAATAATTAACTGCAAGAAAAACGTAGCAACCGCAGTCTCACAGCGCAGTAAATTCAATTGATGAAATCGCTATTGTGGCCCATCCATCAGCCAAACTCGCAAAAGCCTCCGAAAAGCCACCATCGTAGGCGCTTCCCTGACACTATTAGGCAGACTGTTCCACACCGAAGCTATACAGTATGTAAAGCAGCGCCGAAAAAGTGCAGTACGATACCGCGGAACAGTAATAACATTTTTATAACGAATGTTGATGTTGTGGACGTCTGTGCGGTAAGTAATTTTATTGTACAGATAAGGAGGAGATTTGTTTATAATTATAGACCGGAACAGACAGGCACTATGTAAAAACCGGGTTTGCTCCATATTTAACCAACCTGCCTCACCAAGCTTGTGCGAAATTCTCTCATGCTTGCGGACACCATAGATGAATCGCAAGCAAGAGTTCTGTACTCGCTGCACTCTTTGCCTATCAACAACTGTCAAACAGGGTCCGTAAATAGTATCACAGTAAGTGAATAGGGAAAGTATCAGGCTCTTACATAATAACAGCTTTAATGAACGCGGCAAAACATCTTTGTGGGAATATAAAACCTTCAATATACTATAAGCTCTTCTTATAACATTACTAATGTGTAAACTAAATCTCAGTTCGGAGTCTAGAAGTAGCCCTAAATTTTTAACACTATCAACAAATTGCACGGCAATGCCATCAACCTGAACATCAATAAGATTTTTAATAAAATTAGAATACCCACTTCCGCAAAATAATAAGACAGCTGATTTATTAGGGTTAATTTTGAGGCAGTGCCTAGAGGAGTAATCAGTTAATGATTGAATCGTATCGGTAACAATAGTTGCAGCGCCCATCAAATTGTCCGAGGAAAAGTTAAATAACAATTGAGTATCATCGGCATAACAAAATAATCTACAATGTGGAGTATTAAACTTCTCAATAAGTGCAGTGTAAATAATAAACAAGAGAGGACCACAGACACTTCCCTGAGCTACACCACTAGTTAAGAATTTATAACCAGAGAACGTTGTACCAATTTTAACACATTGGCGTCGACATGACAGATAGGATGCAAAGAAATGTATAGTTGATCTGCTGAAACCTAGATAATGCAACATTCCCAACAAGAGGTCATGATTCAGATTATCAAACGCTTTGGAATAGTCGAGTAGAACCAAAAGCGAAACCTCTCCTCTATCACGAGCACAAATCACATCATCAATAAGGTCATGTAATGCAGTAACACAGCTGTAATTGGCTCTAAATCCAGATTGCCTCAATGGCAAGAAGTGATTATTTGAGAGGTACGTCCTAATTTGATTGTCTACAATCCGCTCTAATATCTTTGAGAGTACAGGCAACAAACTTATGGGGCGTAGGTCATTAAACGTACCAGGTTGTTTCACCTTAGGAATAGGGACAACGATCGCTGTTTTCCAGCACTGTGGAAAGACGCCATGGCCCAAGCAAAAATTAAAAATATGTGTGAGGTATGGTAAAACAGTAGGACAACTAAGAATAATCATTTTCAAATTCATACCATCTGATCCTACAGCACCAGACGATAGACTAAAAATTATACGTGAAACGTCCGATTCGTTTACTAATGTAAAGTCAAACTCGGTTAGAAAATTGGGATGTCGATTGCTGTTGTAAAATGATATAGTTTCGTGGTCGGGATGCATGTTTATATTAGATGAGGAAATAAAGTGATTATTAATAAAATTTGGGTCTGAAATATCCTTAGGAAGGGAAGGTTTATTTTTGTTCAATAGGGAGCTATTTATAATACGCCACATCTTTCTAGCGTTAGCATTATTAAATTGATAACTGAAGTAAGCTTGTTTTTCTCTTCGAATTGCGAGGGTGGTCTGGTTTCTTAAGGCTTTATAATAATTGCCATGCTCCAATTGGCCAGTACGACGATACCTTCTCAGAGCATTGTCTCTTAGCCTCATCATCCGCGATACCGCAAAAGTAAGCCACGGAGGTTTACGCGATTTTGAATTGGGAGAAATCAGGGGTGCATGGAGATCAAATAAAGATAATAAACCTTCATTTAGGAAATTAACTTTACCGTTTATATCAGCAATGTCATAAATGCAGCTCCAAGGGATTGCCTGAAGGTCACAGGAAAAAGTCTCATGATTAATACCAGAGAAAGTTATATGTATATATAAGAAAGAAGAAAGAAGAAAGTTATATATATAAGTTATATATATATATGAAAGTTATATATGTTTAGGATTCATGAGCGATAATGATAATCCTCAGTGTGTTATATGCAACAAAGTTCTACCAAATAGCTCTTTGGCTCCAGCTAAAATGCGTCGTCATTTAGAATCTGTTCATGGCGAGCTTCACGTTCGTCACGCTTCACTCGGAAGCGTGACGAACTTTTAAAATTAAAAACGGTTATGGTTCAAACCACGAAAACGGTGAATGAAAAAGCAACTGACGCTTCTTATTTAGTCAGCTATCTGATAGCTCAACGCGGTGAAGCATACTCAATTGCGGAAAATCTTATTAAACCTTCACGTATAGAGAGGATAAAATGTATCTTAGGTGAAAAATCTGCGAAAGAAATGGCTAAGATTCCACTTTCGAATGAGACGGTAGCCCAGCGCATCAGAGATTTAGCAAGAATGAACTTACTTTTCGTATCAAATCACCCAAATTTTCATTACAAATGGATGACTCAACCAATGTAGCTGGACTCGCAATATTAATTGTAATCGTTAGATATCAGCACGAAAACGCATTATTGGGAGATCTACTTTTATGCAAATCTCTACCAACACGTACTACTGGAGTCGAAATATTTGGTCTTCTAAATTATTTTCTTGAAGAGAATAAAATACCATGAGACACCTGTATTGATATTTGTACCGATGCGATGGAGCAAAGGCCATGAGTGGCATAATTAATGGGACTGTACAGCTTATTAAAAATATAGCTAAAAACTGTTCTAGTAGCCACTGCATGATCCATAGGCAGGCACTTGCTGCTAAAAAATTATCCCCCAGTTATAAGAATGCTCTTGATGAGGTCATCAAAATCATTAACTTCATAAAATCTCGACCGCTAAATACTCGTTTATTTAAAATACTCTGTGAAGAGATTGGAAGTGTACCGGGTGGCCAACTAAGAATGTCGCTCGGCCATATCTCACGAATGGTTTACAGCACAGCTTTGGGAAGAAAATATTACTGACTAAAGTGACCCCGAGAAATATCTGAAAATTATTTAGAAAAGCGTAGGATGACCGCTAGAGGGCGTAACTGACCACAAAAAAATTAAATTCTTATTTTACGCAAAATTTACCAACTTAAGGTACGTTAGAAATATGAAAATCGGAATCTACTGAAAATTTTGCATATTTTACATCGAACTACATACTTTTTCCTATTCTGTGAAATAAGGGGGAGGGAGGAGGGGAAACTTTGTATTGAAGGAACGCTTATAACTCCGGTTCTGGTGAACCGAATTTTGCGAACTTAGTCTCGTTGGAAACAGGATTACTCCTCCAATCTAACGCTTATAAATTGGAACCAATCTAATAAGTGACGTGCATGCTAGAGAGCGCTGTTTAAATTTTTTTGGTGAATTTTGCTTTTTATCGAAAATATTAAATGGAAACGTACATTTTTGACAAGAAATTAAAAAAGTAGGCTAAATTACCAACAAATTAGCGAAAACTGGGTATCGCTATCTTTTACCAATCCGAAGATATCTTCAGAAACGTGTAAATGGTAAAAATTTATTCTATAAATTTAAATTATTCTGCTTCCCGTCAACGAAATTTAGCAAATTTGGTCTTATTAGAAAGGGTTTTTATTGTCCTATGTGTAGTGATTGAAGCTGTTTAATTTTATTTTGCCCGTCGCCGCTAGAGAGCAAGAAAGGAATTTAAATACGTAAATTTTATGATTTTTGAAAAGAACAGTGCGTGGAATGCTTGGCGGCCAAAAAAATGGACTATCATGGATTTTCCTAATCCTACTGCTAGTGATTTAAATTGTTTAATATTTTCTTTATTTCTGTCACCGCAAGAGGGCGGTAAAGAAAACAGAATAGAAGAAATGTCGCTTGCAATTTGCAACAATATGCTTTTCAAAATGATGAATGTGCTGCGCCAGTCTATTTCCAATCTACCGCTTGTAACAACTTGGTTGTGGAAATTGGAAATATCGTTCAAAGTATTTCTAAGACAGAAATAGAGACAGTAGTTCTATCTACTCGTTGTAGAGTGAAAGTTGGAATCGAAAATAATAGGAGACAACTTCAAGATTTAGTTTTTGTTGTTTTTCTGCATTCTTTATTTGTATTATACGGTTGTGCTTTTTACTAAAATCTTAAGCTTTCAATTCACTATTTTATAGTATGAGCATAAATATAACTTTACACGTACTGTTTTTTTCAAAAGTCACAAAATTTACGTATTTGAATTTCTTTAACGCCCTCTCGCGGTAATAGACAAAACAATATTCAACAGTTTGAACTACGAGACATAGCCCAATGAAAATCCTTTCTAATAAGACCAAATTTGCTAAATTCCGTTGACGGGAAGCAGAATAATTTAAATTTATAGAAGAAATTTTTACCATCGGACACGTTTCTGCGGATATCTTCGGATTGGTAAAAGATAGCAATACCCGGTTTTCGCTGATTTATTGGTAATTTAGCCTACTTTTTTAATTTGTTGTCAAAAATGTATGTTTCCATTTAATTTTTTCGAGAAAAAAACAAAATTTCCGGAAAAAATTAAGCAGCGCCCTCTAGCATGCATGTCACTTATTAGATTGGTTCTAATTTGTACTCATTAGATTAAAGGAGTAATGCTGTTTTCAACGAGACTAAGTTTGCAAAATTCGGTTCGACAGAACCGAAGTTATAAGCGTTCTTTCAATACAAAGTTTCCCCTCCTCCCCTCTCCTTATTTGACAAAATACAAAAAAGTTGTCCGATGTAAAATATGCAAAATTTTCAGTAGATTCCGATTTTCATATTTATAATAGACCTTAAGTTGATAAATTTTGTGCAAAATAAGAATTGAATTTTTCGGTGATCAGTTACGCCCTCTAGCGGTCATCCTACGCTTTTCCAAATAATTTCTAGATATTTCTCGGGGTAACTTTAGTCAGTAATATTTTTTCCCAAAGCTGTACTGTAAACGGCTCCTGAGATATGGCCGAGCGACATTCTTAATTGGCCACCCTGTACATACATCTCTTCTTTTATATACTGAAGTCAGATGGTTATCTCGAGGAAAGATACTAACCCGTTTTCTTGAGTTAAGGGAGGAGGTGCGTGCTTTTCTTTAGAATACAATTTTAAATTGAAAGGTCGATTATTTGATAGAAATTGGTTACTTAAAATTGCCTAGTCAAGCGACATTTTTACAAAGATAAATGAACTTAATTTAACCCTCCAGGGCAAACAAGTAAATGTATTTATTGCCCACGAAAAAATTCTTGCTTTCAAGAAAAAATAGAATTTTAGACAATTTGTATGAGCTCCAACGAGTTTGATTGTTTTCCAACAATAAAAGGCTTTTTAGAAGAAGAATGGGTTGAAATGGCAGAGACATTTATTGAAGAAATTATTCAACATCTGAAAGGATTGAGTGAAGCTTTTAATAAGTATTTTCCAAATGAACAGTAGATTAAATACCAAATTGAATTGTGGATTAAAAACCCATTTATTTTCACTGCACGACCTTCGACCATGTCAACGGAAGAGTACGAAACTTTTATTGAAATGACATCCCATTCATCATCGCAAAATAAATTTAAATTAATGCCATTAACGGAATTCTGGTGCAGTATAAAAGATGAATATCCACAATTGTCGCAAAAGGCCGTGTTGGTGCTTTTACCATTTGTAACCACATACATGTGCGAAACGGGGTTCTCACCTTATTCGTCAACAAAAACTAAATACCGGAACAGACTTGATGCCGAACCTGACATAAGAATTCAACTTTCATCAATTAAGCCTAATATTAAGTATATTTGTGATAATAAAAAGCAATATCACTCATCCCATTAAAATTAAAATTTAAAAGTCCTGTAAATATAAATTTAAGTTGTTTTAAGAACTTTTGTGTTAATTTTGAATTACTTCTTGAAGAAAACAAATATTTTTTTTAATAATTGTCATTTTTGTTGCATATACTATATTTACAGAAACCAGGGGTTCCACAATAAAAGTGACTAATAAAAAGGGTTTCACTTATCAAAAAGATTAAGAAACGCTAACCTACACTATCAAAAATCTTGGAGAGAGTAATGGAAACTCAAATCAAAAACTATGCACTACACAACAATCTACTACCAGGTCTCCAGTCTGGGTTTCGGACGGGTCATAGTTGTACTACGGCATTACTTTGTCTAACTGATGACATACTAGAGGCTTCAGCTCGAGGTTTAATGACTATTCTTGTACTTGATTATTCCAAGGCATTTGACACAGTGAATCATGCCCAATGTATTAAACGACAAGGGATTATTATTATTATACAGAGTGGCTGATTTTTCATTGTACACTCATTATTTCCGTCAGGAACAAAATATTTAAAAAATCGAAAAACTAGTCTTTTACAAGTATCCGGGTGTTAGTAAATAAGTGCGACAAACTTCAGGGGGTGATTCTGCATGCAAAAATAATGATAGCTTGCTATATAAACGTCCGTCCGCAAATGCTTAGTTTCAGAGTTATAGGGTGTTAAAGTTTTTCTTAAAAACGGACGATTTATTTATTGCTGTGAAACCGGTCGGGATAGGCAAATGAAATTTGGTGGGTTTTAAGAAATGGTTATTGCGCATTTCTTGACATCCAACCAAGAATTTTGTATTCATCATTGGCGTGCATACGGGTAATGATCTTAATTTTTTAAAGAAAAAAAATGGTACGCCACTGAGATATTTCAAATTAAAAATCATTTTTGTATTTGCCATTCAATTTGTGATAAAAAACCTCTCTTGCCTTTTTTTCGTGTTAGGCGCCGTTTTTATGCAAAAAAATAAAACATCTTAACGTGTATTTTTCATTTTTTTAATACATTATCTAGTAGGCTACTGAACTCCTTAATACAATAACATTAAACTAGAACAATAACAGAAAATAACACTAAAAAAGTAAGCGCGAAGCTACAACAAATGTCGAAAATGACCTCTCTCAGATATGACACAACTTTCAACTCTTCGCCTCATTGATTGTTGTATTCGCGCAAAAATTCGTGGTGTATTTCTTATTGTCTCACAGCCGGTTATAATTCGATTCCTAAGGTCGTCAACATTTTCGACGGGAGTGGAATAAACTAATGACTTAAGAAAACCCCAAATGCAAAAATCTAAAGGATTTAACTCCGGTGATCGAGCAGGCCAATGTTCCATACCTCCCCTACCTATCCAACGATTTGTATACACTGTATCTAACTGATTACGTACATTAATGCTAAAATGAACTGGTGCGCCATCATGCATGAACCATAAGTGTTGTCTCAGCTGTAGAGGAATATCTTCAAGAAGACCAGGTAACTCTTGCTGTAGGAAATTAAGGTAAGATTCGCCTGTTAGTCGTAGTGGGAGGAAATATGGACCGATTAAAGGAGCATCAATTACCCCAAGCCATACATTGACTGAAAAGTGATGCTGAAAATGAGCTTCAAAAATTCCATGTGGATTTTCCTCAGCCCATAAGTGATTATTATGGAAATTTCGTATACACTGTCGTCCAAAATTAATCTCGTCCGTAAAAAAAAAAACGCCATTTAAAAAATTAGGAATTTGAGCGATTTGCTGAAGGATCCATTGACAAAAAAATAGGCGGGGAAAAAAGCCTTTATGTAGTAGAGCTTGCACACGTTGAATATGAAACGGATACAATTGCTGTTCTTTAAGAATTTTGAATACAGTGAAGTGGCTTACATTCAATATGTTGGCGATTTTTTGAGTACTTGTTTCAGGTGACTCCGCTATTAACTCGAGAACTTCTTCTAGTTGCACAGTTCGTACTTGTCGAGGGCGCCCGCAGTTAGCCGTTTGTTTCTTAAATGTACCATTTTCGCGCAAGCGTTGGTGAAGACGAGCAAATATTGTGTCATGAGGTACCCTACGTCCTGGATACAATTCAGCATACAAACGTCCAGCTTGCCGACCATTTCCATTACTTCGACCATAGACAAAATGCATGTCTGTTAATGCATTTGAAAAATTTTCCATTATTTTCAATAAAAGAAAAATTAATTACTTATTAACAATAATTTTATAGCTAACTAAAAGCTTAATAATGATGAGTTGCTATTTTGACACTTCGTTAAAATATTTATATTTAACAATGCATTGATATTGAATGTCGACAGTAGCCTACTAGATAATGTATTAAATAAATGAAAAATACACGTTAAGATGTTTTATTTTTTTGCATAAAAACGGCGCCTCACACGAAAAAAAGGCAAGAGATGTTTTTTTATCACAAATTGAATGGCAACTTCAAAAATGATTTTTAATTTGAAATATCTCAGTGGCGTACCATTTTTTTCTTTAAAAAATTAAGATCATTACCCGTATGCACGCCAATGATGAATATAAAATTCTTGGTTGGATGTCATGAAATGCGCAATAACCATCTCTTAAAACCCACCAAATTTCATTTGCCTATCCCGACCGGTTTCAGAGCAATAAATAAATCGTCGGTTTTTAAGAAAAACTTTAACACCCTATAACTCTGAAACTAAGCATTTGCGGACGGACGTTTATATAGCAAACTGTCATTATTTTTGCATGCAGAATCACCCCCTGATGTTTGTCGCACTCATTTACTAACACCCTGTATAATGCAAGTTTCCAACCGCCAATTATTTAAACATATTTTTATTTTAAAAATATGTCGTCCGGAGCTGGAGTCGAACCACCAAGGATGGCTATCGCGGCCCACTCGCAACACCGTTGCGCTAACCGGCGACTCGACTACCACATTATAATTTTCACAAATATATGTGAACGCGATGTAAAGGCCTAGGATAGGCAACAGTTTTAGCACCGAAGTGTTTATTTTCTTGGCACCTTGCATTATATATACATGTACTTACGCCAAGAAAATAAACACTTCGGTGCTAAAACTGTTGCCTATCCTAGGCCTTTACATCGCGTTCACATATATTTGTGAAAATTATAATGTGGTAGTCGAGTCGCCGGTTAGCCCAACGGTGTTGCGAGTGTGCCGCGATAGCCATACTTGGTGGTTCGACTTTACCTTCGGACGACTTATTTTTAAAATAAAAATATGTTTAATTAATTGGCGGTTGGAGACTTGCATCATACCTATGTATATACAGACTTGTGATTTTCGAGATTTTTTAAGTTGAAAGATGCCCGAGGAAGTCACGTGACCCAAACGCAAGCTGATTGGTTGAGCTCCGCGTGACCTAGAAAACCACTAAACAAAAACAACAAGGTGAATGATCCGGTAAAAAGTGCAATTGTCTTAGGAGAGTTACGAGATTAAAGAATATCTTTGTCTCTAAAAAATTGGAAAAAGCTCTATGGTTGTATTAATTTTGTTTTTCACATTTATTATCTCTTATTAAATTATGTATTGTGCTAATTAAACAAGGAACTATGGAGTTCTTTAGAGAAGATAACCGGAATCTTCCTAAGATTGACTCGCAAACACTGATGGTGTTCTTTGGGAACAATGCACAGTATCATCGGTAAGTAAATTCCTTAATTTAAAATGTGGAATAATAATATTATATCAGTGAAGTAGGTTGTTTTGATGAGAAGACCAATAGCACCCGTTACTTTGCTAAGCTTACATTAAATTTGTTAGTGAATAAGGTTACTAAATTTTACAATGTAAATAATTATGTAGATGTTTACTTACTGGATGCCACCTTAGTTCCATGTATGGAATTAAATAGTGCTAACTATATTCCTTGAATTGTGTGTTTCTAGTAAAAAGAAATCGTGCCAATACAAGGCACAAGTAGTCAAGCCATTGATTTCGATAACATAAACAAGATTTCATACGTCACACGTTGTAGTTCACGTAAACGCCGCGTTTTGGGAGAGCGCTGTAACCGTGATTCTTTCTTCCCCGATTTCTAGGTGAAAAAATATATTGTTTCGTCTGGGAATAAAAGCGAAATGGCGTTTTCTCATGATTATCTTTAAATTTAAAGAATAATTACAAAGTAGGTACATAGGTTGTCTATTAGCCGCACAGGAAATTACACCTGAAATGCTACGTAAATGTCGACAGAATTTATTGTGTAGATCTCAGATGTGTATAAACAAAAATGGTTGACATTTTGAACAATTTCTGAAGTAGTATTTTTTATGTTTTTTTTTGTGCAATAAATTTATAACCTGCTTACGTAATATGTATTTTTGTCATTATGGTATATTTTACTCACCAATCTCATTTCCAAAGCCTACTTGAGTAATTTGCGTTTTCGTCATAATGAGGCCTAAAGAGGTAAAATAAAAATGAGGTCGTATTCAAAATTTAATACACTATCTGAATAACCAAAAAAATACAGGGTGTTCAATTTAAAAAAATCATTCGCTCCTCTTTTGTTTTTTTAAGTATTTGGCATTGTATTTTACGTAATTAGAGAGAGCACACAAAATTGTAAAAGATTAGTTTTTCATTTTAAAAATATTTTGTCCCTACCGGAAATAATGAGTGCACAATGAAAAATCAGCCACTCTGTATATAGTGTTGGCCTGTTTCTGTCCCGATCTAACCCATATCTATGATTGATGTAATAAAATTAACTTACCGTGCGAACTGTATCTTAATAATGATAGAAAACAGTAATTTAAGCAGGTAAACAAGGAACACTGTTTAATTTGATATCATTTTTATAATACTATTGACTGTTACAATGAAGTTCGTTTTAACATGAACAAACACTTTCCCATAATGCATGGTATATGTATATCATCTAGCTGACAATCACGGTGGGATATACATCTTTTGGCGCTTACGAAGCAGATCGTAATAATCACCATAATGACTAGAACGAAAACTGAAGATAAAATTTTCATGCTGTAAAAAGTTCGAAACTGTTATTTTATACTGAAGCTCTAAATGTGGATAGTTCTAATTACTTACTTCGTTATAGCCACCGAAATTATTGTAATCTGACGTATCTATATACGTTTACTTCGATGCTGTCCTAATAATGATTACATATTGCCTACCATTAACATTTTATAGGTTATTGTTTATTTAATTACGAAGTATTAAAATTAAATTACGCCTGACGAACACTAATGATACGGTGTTTTACTTATCACTAGTTAAATAAAATGTTATGATTATATCAAGATTATGGTTGATATTAAAATTATTAAATGCTCTACAACAATTGATGTATTTACAACATGTCTCTATGAACCTACTTTTCTTTTCTAAGGCTGAACGTTGAGGTCCTTAAGCCTTTTGATCTCTGGTCACTTTCCCAGCAGTTGGCGCTGGTGAATGTTAGTCATCCTTGAGTTAGTCCTGGTCCGCAGCAATGTCGAGAGCCCTTCTAATCTTCACCCTAAGCGGTGGTCTATCGGAGTCGAGTCCGGCCAGACGGGAGACTAGCGGGTTTGCCGATGTTGTAGTCCTCTCCAGGGTCCCTCTGACGAACCATGGAGCCCCGACGATCATCCTGAGGATCTTATTTTAACCATGCTACCCATCACACTTACCAGCTAAGTAAGATATGTTCCGATTTAGGTATACTGCAACCAGCAGACGTTGCTGCCTTTAAGCCAGTCAAAAACGCATAGAAACGAGGTACCATTGAATGGAAGCGTTCACAACCTACAGCAGCTTTGATAAAAGACTGATTTGCATCAATTCTAAAACTCACAATTGAAAAGTGTCTCACAAGAAATGCCATCCGTCATGGTGTTAGAGTTTGTGTGTTATTTCCATGGGCCCAGACTGCTATAGATTACTCGAAATGTTTCAGTAAAAATTGAACACTTAAATTTACAGCACGAAGTGGCACAAATTACGAAATAAACTCCTGAAGTTAAGTGCTAGATTTAAAATAGGTACAAATTATTGGTAATGGCATCCTACGAGAGCAACTGGAAAAACAAGTACACAAGACAGATACTTTAAATGTCTTATTTATATTGTGGCGAGAAAAGGACAACCTAATTCCGAGATCATGCTTTTCGTCATTACATCAGGAATGTGAAAAGAAATAAATAATAAGAAAATTATTGAAGAGAAAGAAAAGAGGCATGCTGCTGAGGAGAGAAAAAGGTTAAGGCTAGAAGCCAAAACAAAATATGAAGAGGAGGAAATTTTGAAAAAGATAAACTTGGTAAAAAAGGTAGGAAACCGACTCCGAAAATCAACATTATCTCATCAGTTACCATCAAAGCGAGTCCATTCCCAGCATATACCGATGTGTATAGAAGATTCTGAATACGAAAATGTGATACATTTTGAGGAAGTTATAAATAATTAAATATGGAATATTCTGAAGGGGTTTTCTGACATTGCTGATATTGAATTTGCAAATCGAAATCGCTTATTGAAGTGCTCTTTTTTTTCGAAGTAGTTACCAAAGATTTATCAAAATTTAATTATTATAACTACCCGTGCAATACATAAAAGTATTTTTATGTAATATATTTGATATAGTCGTATTGTACTTTTTAATTAAGTAAACAATAGACTGTAAAATCCTACTTTAATTGAGTGGTGGTTATAAATAGTTGCAGTTCGGATAGTATTGAAATACGTATTACACGCAGATCGCAATAACGAAGTTTCGAAATTCTTACATCATGAAGATTCTGTATTCAGTCTTAATACTGGTAACTATGCTGGCTATTACATTCAGTCTCGACGTGAACAAGAAATGTACGACAATCGATGATTGTCCACCCTCACCTTATGCCGAACGATTCTGCCATGGGAAATGTATATACCAGAGCATTATTTAATAATAATTGTTTGCTTTCTTGTGACAATCAATAATATTGTAATAAATGGTGTCAGATTATAAAGTGCTTTTTATTGACGCGATTAACTATCGATACAATATACGAATGAAGTAGAAATCATAAATTCATTTCTACTTGGTTCCTTTCAAGATTAATTATTATGTTTTCGTAAAAATTACGAGTAGAAAAAATTTACATTTAATATGTGTCAAATACAACTACTAAAGCTTATTGCCATGCAAATCAACAAAAATATCTAAGAACAAAGAAATCATTTATACAGGCTGGTCCTTAAGTTCGTCGAGAAATTTTAAGGTGCGATTCTTTGGGTAATCTTGAGAAGAAAAGTTTCTATAAACATATGTTCTAAAATGCTCCATTGTAGAGATACAGGTTGATTTATTTAATAATAATAATAATAATAATAATAGATTTATTGATTCAAAATAAAGGCTACAGAAACAGTCACCATATTATATATACAAAAGAACCAATTAGCCAACTGTCAGCAATTGCTGTTCTTCCAAGTTGACTATAGGAGTAATACTAAACTAGACTAACACTAAATTACTACTAAAAACTATATTACAATTAAAAGGAAGGGGCGAAGAACGAAGAAGAGTAGAAGTTGAAAAGCGAGGAACAAATAGAGCAAGAGCAAGATAGGGGAAAGAAGAATAACTACTTTTAGTGAAACTGCGGAAATAACCCGTTACACATGACAATTGTATGTACAGGGTGTCCCGTTTCAACGTGGATCTTAGATATCTGCCATACTTGTGAAAATAGACAAAAGAGTTATAAAGAAAAGTTATCTCAATTTATGTTCTGCATAACCTAAAAATATTTTGAACTATACAGAGTGTCTCAAAAGTAGGTAAACACACACTTGCCGCGTTATTTTAAATGGGACACCCTATATATATTTTGGCATTTTTGAATAGTACGCTAAAAAATATTCCCACTTTACATAAACCACCCTACCCCTATTCCTAACAGTTATGGAAATATTTTACGTTTTCGTAAAAACTATCCCGATTCGGTGTTTTTCGTATGCCGCTATAGCTTGATCCTGAAAATAGTTATTGAAATGAAATCAAGAATATGTAAACTATATAGTTCGGTATAGACAATGACATCAACAGAAGATGAATACCTACTTCCGGTTGTCAGAAATGATTCAACGCATTTCCGGAACTTCGTTTCCAGATAACTTCATTTATTTTAAATGGCACCCTATATATTTTGTTAGATCGATAGATTTCCCATTCTAATGCCTTTCCGTTCATGTATATAAAGTACTATGATTTCTTTTATACTTTTCAAGATATTTCATAGTTTTTACGCAAGCTACAAAAATATTGTCTCCAATTTCGAGGTAACCTTGAAAATACTTCAAAAACAAAAGAGTATGCAAACATAATGTTCATTTCATTTCATTTCATTTCATTTATTGATCACTTGTGCCGGAAAACTCCGGATGTGAAACGTCACAATATATAGTAACAATGTAAAACATATTATCGAAAACATATTATCACATAAGATGCAAAACTAATTACTATAAAACTACACATGCAAAAGATTACATTACACAATTTCAATTAACCTACAAGTCAGCAAGAAATTCCCCCAGGCTGTAATAAGTCTTGTTCGTGAGTATCTGCTTCAATCTGTATTTAAAATTGTTAAGATTTGGCGCAGCCCTAATGTCACCGGGCAGCGCATTAAATAGTCTACTACCAAATTGTAAAGGAGTTTTATTATAATTTGCATATGCGTGTGACTCAACAAGGAGATCATTTCTACCCCTGGTATCGTGGCTGTGCACCGTGCCAACCACCGGCAATGTATCCCTCTTATTAAAAATGACCTGCAACAGTTTATATATATATACAGATACAAATGTCAGAATTTTATTATCTTTAAAAACTTCACGGCAAGAGTCACTGCGTCGTATGTCAAAAATTACCCGTATTATGCGTTTTTGGATTATAAACACACGTTCCCATTCAACCGATTGCGCCCAGACAACAATGTTATAACTAATAATGGAGTAAGCCAAAGAATAGTAGACGGTTAAAAGATATTTTCTATCTAAAGAACTATTGTATTTCAAATTGCAGATGGCAAAGTAGGCAGAGTTCAATTTAGCACACACAAACTCTATATGGGAACTCCAATCAAGATTGTAATCTATAGTGACGCCTAAAAATTTAGAAGTTAGACTACATTGGATACTATGGGCTAGAAAATTAAAACTCATAGTTTTGAAACTGGTGTTATTTCGTTTATGATTGAATATAATCCAAGTTGTCTTCTCAATATTTACCACTAGTTCATTCCGAACACACCATCCATAAAATTCATTACATGTAGCTTGTACATTGGCTAGAAGATTGTCCATATCAGTACCCGTTACCACAACCGCAGCATCATCAGCATAAAGAAAAACTCTTCCAACACTTATAGCTTCGGGGAGATAATTAATGAATAATAGAAACAAAAGGGGACCAAGAACTGATCCCTGTGGTACACCCTTATTTTGAGGATAAGAACCCGAAAAAGTATCATTAAGTTTCACAAATATCCTACGATCTGACAGATACGACGATATCCAGTCGTTTATTGTACCCCTGATTCCCAGGTTTCTAAGCTTCGAAATTAACAAGGAATGCGAGACAGAGTCGAATGCCTTAGATAGATCGAAAAATAACGCAGCAACCTTTAATTTTTTATTCAATTGATTATTAACACACTGCACAAAGTCTGTACATGCAGTTTCCGTGGAGCGACCTGTTCTAAAGCCATGTTGAGATTCCGAAAATACATGAAATCTATTACAGAAATCAACGACACGCAATGCAACCGCCTTCTCGAAAACTTTCGACAATGATGAAAGAATAGAAATGGGTCTATAATTATCAATAAGTAATGGGTCACCTTTTTTGAATACTGGAACAATGTAAGCTATTTTCAAAGCATCGGGATAGTGACCCTTTTCCACGGAAAGATTTACCATTTCAGCAATCAATTCATCAATTATTAAAACCAAAAAGAAATTATAATAAATGTTAAAAATTATGCCTTTTTCTCTTACCGAAATATTAATTTTTCTTTGAAAATTCTCTCGAACTTTCAGGATTAATTGATCATTTAAATCATTTAAAAATTCATTTACGTTTGTATTTGGTGGACGATATAAACCTCCAATATAAAAAATCTTTTTACTGCACAAAATAGATAACCATACCTGTTCCAGACGAGATTTAAATTCGCAATCAATTATTTTGAATTCTAAGGTATTCCTGATGTAAGCAGCCACACCTCCCCCTCGGCCCTGTCGGTCTTTTCGCACAAGATTATACTCAGGAATTTTTAGGGATTCATCAGTGATATCATGGGAGAGCCAGGTCTCAGTGACTAAAAATATGTCATAATTAAAATTATGTACAATTGTACAAAACTCGGCAAACTTATTAAAAAGCGAACGCACATTTAAATGGGCAATATTAAGTGATTTTGTCTTCATCTAAGAAAGATACCAAAGTATGACCAGAATTTTTAAGGCAAATTACACAGTAGCATGTCAAGTCTACTAAAAATGTAAAGTAATGAAATAAATATGATTAAGAAAAGTTCTTTAAGTGAAATTTACACAATAATAATAACTGTAATACTAGAAAAAAGTAGTGAAAACACAGCGTGAAGTAGAAAGAAGAGGTAAGCAAGAAAAGTCAGAAAGAAGAGGAAGATAGAGAGTAGAGAGAGAAAGAATCGAAATGAATGACACAACTGGATATATAACTCAAAAATGAGTGTAACAAGAATCGTGATGCTCTATATTTCAGAGAGTAAGCTTTATAAATCTGGCAAAGCACAAAATTCAAATTTATATTATGGAAAGCACAAAGCAAAATATATAAAGATATAGCACACACAAAACTTAAACAACTTTAATTATAAATGGATAATTAGGCAAGAAATATGGTTGAGCAATAAGTATAATCAAAATCAATATTAAAACTAACAAAACTAATCTATAAAAGGAAAAAAAACAAAAGAAAAGCAAAGCATTGCAAAGCAGTAATCGACTGAACGAAAATCGTACATCTACCCAAAGAATATCAGCAATAAGCAACTGAAGAGGCAAATTTTCAACATTAATTTAAATTAAATACAAAAGAAATAAAGAGTCATGCTACGTAATTACTAAACAATTAAAAAAAAACAAACAAATAACATGTGTTTAAAGTATACCAAACTATTGGATAATTCAAATTACCGGATTGGAACATGCATTACCGACCTTAATATTTTCAACACAAGTTTTGTTCTTAATTAAGTGTTTCTTGTCACCCAGTTTTGTAAAGATGTTGCCATCGTACAGCCAAACATTACGATGGCCGAGGTATTGAACAGCCTCTCTATATAATTTAAAACGTATTGCCGTAAGATCCTCAGTAACAAAGATGCCAGTTTTCTTCAGATACTTGCGGTTTTTCAAAACCAATGCACGACTTTTGTAGGACACAAATTTTACAATTAAGGACTGTTTACCATTTTTATTAACAGGATGACACCGATCAATATCATCGGCATTCATTTTTACATGCATTGTTTCCGATAAAAAACTAAGTACCGCCTCCTCTAGTTTGCCACGGGCTACTGTTGTTAAGCCACTTATACGAATATTGTTTCTTCTTGAATACTGTTCGATTGAATCACATCTATCAATTAATATTTTATTTCTCTTTGCGTAAACTTAATATTTCTTGCTCACAGGTCACGAATTTGTCGTTAAAGTATTTTTCCACAGTTGTTATAACTTTTTCTGTGAAGGTCGATAAAAGCTGACTATCTTGTAGAATACTATTAACGCACTCTTTAACCAAATCTCTTTTTTCGGATGAAGAACGAGTATTAGAACCCATTTTCTTATTAAATATAATTCTATGAAGAATAACGCAGATTTGAGACAAAAACCGAATAGAACCGTTAACTTATACACCAGATAATTGTAAAAATATAGAAGAGCACGAACGACACGCTTACTCAGATGCAGCCATCTTTCTTTACTCGCACAAAAAAAAAATTATGTCAAAAATTTAAGAGACGGTTACAATAAACCCCAAGGGAACTGTTGAAAATGACCACCAAAAGCTAATATGCGGGGTTCTATCCTCATGTTCAATTGCATACTCACACGCTGAAGAAGTTCGGGAGTGTTTCGAATTGTTCCGCGTCCAACATGTATGCGGTTTCAAAGGTCATCGAGATCTTGAATTGGCGTAGTATCTGACATTTCAGCATTTGTATAATTCACCATAATGTATGACAATACTTATGACAGTTACGTAAGTACAAATAAATGCCAACCAAATAAATGACAACCAACACAACAGTTTCCTAAACAGTTTTCTAAATTTTTGACATTTTTTGTGTGTGTAATAAATCAGCTTGTATCTCTATAACGGGGCACTTTAGGACATATGTTTATAGGAATTTTTTCTCTTGAGATTACCCGAGGAATCGCACCCTAAAATTTCTCGACGAACTTAAGGACCACCTGTATACATATGTGCATATTTATACAGAGCATTCCAATGAAAACGATCCACCTTAAATAAGTCGAAACTGTCAAGAAAAACGAAGAAACGCCGAGAAACGTCTATTTTTGTTTGAAGGGGGAAACATGTTTTGCTCCCCCTACGCCCCCCCCCAGTATCGTACGTTAAAATTTCAAATGGCAACTACGTCATGTTATTACATTTTTCGATTCTACATACTATATTTGCAACAACTTTCATATAGGGCAGCCTATACCTATCCTTAACACTTTAGAAGACATCTTCTGACGTTTTAAGGCTATTTTCTGTTATATCAACGGTTCAGTTGAACTCAAGGTTAACTATAGTTGGTACAACTGCCACTAAGTATCATATGTACCATCTTTCGCAATTTAAATGCGATTTTTTTATCGGGGAATGTGGATTTTGTAAATAAAGGCTTTGCTTTAAAGTGAATTTAATTACTCTAAAGAAGTTCACCAAAGCAGTACTCTCTTTTAGAGAAATTATAAACAAAATCTGAAACTGAAAAATTACTATCATAAAAGATGGTCTAAAACTGAAAATTTGATGCATTACAATGAATTTAAACGACTTCGTAATATAACAAAAAAAGATATAAATATTGCTTACACCCAGTACGTAATCCAAATGCAACAAAACGTGAAGGATAATCCAACTAGCATTTGGAAATATCTAAATACAATTAAAAGATCCAGTAGAATTCCCCCTACTCTACTTGACACGAAAGTGGTTGCTGGACCCCAAAGGGGCACCAGCTGCCGACCGACCGTTAGGTATGCGGCAAAACAGGGAAGCGCACACACTCCTCAGGACAAAGAGGCACGAAACCAGTTGCCCGCACGAGACCGACACCTCGCGGAGAGGCCCAGCGAACCGGTGGGCTCCTCTCCCCCGTGCTACCCATGTTAGACAAGTTTTCTTGTCAACGTTGGACGGGTCACCGTTGGAGACGCTTTAGCGAACTCCTACCTCACATCTAACCCCACGGGGCCTAGGCCTCCTTGCGGATGGCTACTATCGGCCAAGCGTGGGAAACTGAATCTGGCCGTGAGGTACAACCAGCCCGCCCGTGAATTAAGCCTGAACTACGGGGACGGCCGGGCAAAAGCCCTACCCCAAAATGCCAACCGCGCCAACCCTTTCGCCCCTCCGGCGATCAAGTATCCGCGGCAGCTACAGTGAAACCGTAGGGTCCCAGAATCACCGAGTTGTTTTAGGATGAAACCGAAGGTTTCCCCAACCAGACAACCAGCGGGCGGACTACTCCTCGGCGAACCGACTTTTATCCTCCCCTACTATCTTCGCCAAATTCTCTCGCCACGCCCGTTTCCCTGAGTGTGGCCACCAAGGATGGGGTAGTGCAGCTGCAGAGTTCTCTAGGTAAGCGCCGTAGGGTGCCTCACTTACCCACCGTATATTCCGACGGTTAGCGGCCGGACACCGGAGCGTATGCCCATGCCTACGCCCAAGCATCCTCCCCTATATACGAAGTCTACTCCCGCCACGCCCGTTACCCTGGAACTATGAAACCAGGGATGGGGTAGTGCAGCCGCAGAGTTTTAAGGGTCGACGCTATAGGGTGAACGCCGACCCGCTACTTGACAGCGAGCATATAGAACACTCAAATCCTAGTGACATTATGAACGCTTTCGCTACCGCCTTCTCTGATAACGGAGTACCAACCAGCACACCTCAGATTGAAGACAGCTTCTCTTACAATCTTCCCCACAAGATCCTACCTACAAGTGAAGAAGACATTATTCGTGTAATGAATGGATTAGCCAACAAACACACTGCGGGAGACGACCGGATTCCCAGTTTTTTAGTTAAAGACTGTAGATACGTTCTTGCTAGACCACTTACATTTATTATAAATCTATCTATTACGACAAGCACCTATCGATCCCGCTGCAAAAAAAAAACAAAATATGTCCCGTACACAAAAAAGGAGACTCTGCTCTGATAAATAATTATCGTCCTATATCTCTCCTATGCAACTTTGGAAAAGTCTATGAAAAAATTTTGTATTCGTCTATATATCACAGTTTTCGTCCTCTCTTATCATAACATCGACACGGATTCATGTCGGGTCGATCAACACTCACTAACTTAACCTGCATCACACAGTTCATCAGTGAAATTATGGACACTCGTGGTCAAGTTGACGTTATCTACACAGACCTATCAAAGGCATTCGACACCATTGATCACGGATTGCTGCTCACTAAGTTTATATCTTTTGGTTTCTCACCAGCAACTGGCAAACTTATAAAATCTTATCTTTGTAATCGTCGATGTTATGTACATTATAATGGATACCATTCTGATGAATTTACACTTAGATCCGGAGTACCACAAGGCTCAAATCTTGGTCCTCTGTTATTTAATATCTTCATATGCGGATGATATCAAACTGTACGCTGCAATTAGATCAGATGATGATGTACATAAGTTGCAAGAAAATTTAGATATGTTTGTTGAATGGTGTGACATTCACAAACTCCATTTAAACGTAGATAAGTGCTCTATCATTTCCTATACACGATCGACTTTCCCTATCACATCCAACTACTTGATGAATGGTACTCCTCTCCTGAGGAAATCAGATCTTAGGGATTTGGGGGTAGTATTTGATAACCAACTAACCGTTAAACTCCACATACAGACGCAATGTGCGAGCGCTTTGCGGTCACTTGGATTTCTAATGCGTGTTTCTCGCTATTTCACAGACATCGATCTCATTAAGAGCTTATACAACGCATACGTCCTCAACAAGTTAGAGTACGCTGATTTAGTTTGGTACCCACTACATGCCTGTGATGCCGTACAACCGGACCGTGTTCACCGTAAATTCTTGAAATTCCTTAGCTTTAGACAAGATGGTACCTATCGTGAAAGAGGAATTTCACAAATTCAACTATTAGAACGCCATAATATGGATTCTCTATCAACAAGAAGAAATGCACTTTGTGAGCGAACGTTAAAGAAGTTACTGAGCAACAAAATTGATTGCTCATTTCTGTTGGAGAGAATTACACTTCATGTGCCACGTGTGGTCACCCGGTTAGAAACCAATTTTAGACTCCCATTGGCGAGAACAAATATATTAAAACGGGCACCGGCAACCATCATGATGAAAATTGGAAACGCTGCGGATATTTTTCATTAAATAATTTTTTTTTAACATCGATTATTACTTTCTGGTTGTTTGTCATTTATGTTTACAGTTTTATTTTATTTGATTTTTTTTCTTCGGATACACTTATTCATATATTATATATTTTGTATTTTTTTTTCTTTTTGTGTCCTTAAATTGGGTCAATTATTATTATTATTATTATTATTATTCAACAATACCTTTATTTATCAAAATAAGTATTACATTGTAAACGACCTAAAGGTAAGTATTACAATACGTTGTCTTAAGATATTTCACTATATATAAGTGAATATTTCATTTTTTCAGTTCACCTCCCTGCGGTGGGTTCATCCATATTCAGGGCCTTCCGGACAATGTTGGCAGTCAACAGCATCACCGCCTTCTGCATCTCTATATATACGTTCTTGGGCACATCCAGTACTTCTAAGTTGGTTTGAAGTGATGTTGGGATCTCGCCTGTTGCACCGACGATGATGGGGATTATCTTCACACTCTCAGCCTTCCACAGTTGCTTAACTTCAGCAGCTAGAGGTACGTATTTTGCCACCTTTTCTTTATATTTTTCTAGGATATTCGTTGGTGACGGGACTGCTATATCTATTATAGTACATTGGCCGGTTCTTTTGTGACGTAGCACTATGTCAGGTCTGTTGTCCCAATGTAGTATCGCCTCCGGTGTTTCACATACACTCTGGGGCGTGTATTTATAATAAGGTTGGCGATCTTGAAGGTATCCTATGTGAAATGCTAACCAGTTGTGTAAAATTTTTGCGACGGCGTTATGTCGCTCGGTATATTCTTTGGATGCCATTATAGGGCACGCGTTAACGATGTGCTCTATAGTCTCTAGCTTCGTTTTACACATTCTACATCTGTCGTCTCTAACGTTCGGATCTTTTATTATATACTTTTTATAATTTAGTGTTGCGACAACGTGGTCTTGGATCGATAGTAAAAATCCTTCTGTCTCTGGGAACATCTCTCCATTTTGAAGCCATTTATTGGACGCACTGTAATCTATATGATTTTGTTGCATATTGTTCAGATGTCTTCCATGCAATTGTTTTGTTCCCCACGCATCAAGTAGGTCTGAAGTTGTGCTATTTTCACCTATCTGCGCCGTTTTATTTCCTAAGTTGAGGGGCGTGTAGTTTTTGTCTTTTAGCACTACGGCGGATATCAATGGGGATGCTTCCGTATTCTTATAGAAGCATTGTCTCATGTTATCGCAGATTTTGTAGTGGAGGCGCTTAACATCGAGGAGCCCTCTTCCTCCTATAGACCTAGGGAGATATAGCCGTTCTATGCAACTGTGTGGGTGGTGCGCTCGGTATTCGGTGAGCTTCTTCCTCATTATTCTGTTTAAATTGTCCAGATCAGTATTGGTCCATTTTATCAATCCAAAGGAGTATCCTATCACCGGTACTGCGTATGCATTTATTGCCGTAGTTATATACTTAGATTTTAGGCTAGTTCTAAGTATCTGGCTCAGTCGGTTTCTGTACTTTTCGATCAGGGTGTCTTTGATCATTTTATGCTCAATTCCCTTTGCCTGGAGCATTCCTAAATATTTGTAACCATCAGTTTCGTCCATAGCTTGTATTACCTTGCGTTGTTCTTCTGTCTCTCCTGGCCCTTCCAGTCCGTAGTCCTTCTGCCGCCTCCATTTTCCCTTCTCCATTCCATTAATTTTACACTTTTCTAGCCCGAATGTCATGCTAATGTCTGTAGAAAAGGTTTGTACTTGTTTCAGCATGTATTCTAGTTCTTCCCTGCTCTGACCCATTATCTTAAGATCATCCATATAGACCAGGTGGGAGATTTTATGGTTTGCTGCTGTCTGGTATCCGTAATTTTTCTTCGAGAGTATGGTGGAGAGCGGTCTTAACGCTAGGCAGAACCATAAATTTATTATTACTATTATTATTATTATTATTAAATTTGCTTCAAAGTATAGCCTTTATTTAGTAAATGGAAATTCCTCGCTGAAAAATTCGCATTTAATTTGCTAAAGATGGTACATATTATTTGATCCCTGTGTTAAAAAAAATTCAACATGTAGTTTTTTGCCATTTTTTCTTTATACAGCCTAGATTTTTGGCGGATGAAATAAAAATACAAGGAAGGAAACCGATTCGGAAAATCATTATCTCATCAGTTACTATCAAAGCGAGTACATCCACAGCAGATACCGCTGTGTATAGAAGATTCTGAATACGAAAATGTGATACATTTTGACGAAGCAAATATGGAATATTCTGGAGAGGCTTTCTATAGCTACCGAAAATTTATCAAAGTTTAATTAACACAACTACACAACACATAAAAGTATTTTGATGTAATATATTTGATATAGTCATATTGTACTTTTTAATTAAGTAAACAATAGACTATAAAATCTTACTTCAACTAAGTGGTGGTAATAAATAGTTGCAGTTCGGATTGTATTGAAATATTACACGCAAATCGCAATAACGAAGTTTCGAAGTTCTTACAGCATGAAGATTCTATATTCAGTCCTAATACTGGTAACTATGCTGGTTATTACACTCTGTGTCGACGAGGGCAAGAAATGTACGACATTCGATGATTGTCCACCCGCAGAGTTTACCCAACGATCCTGCAGTGAAGGTGAATGTCGATACTATACTCTTCTTTAATAATTGTTTGCTTTCTTGTAACAATCAATAATATTGTAATAAATGATGGCAGATTAGAAAGTGTTCCTTATTGACGCCTTATTGATACAATAGGAATGAAGGAGAGATCTTAAAATTGATTTCTACTTGTTTCCTTCTGCGATTAATTATATTTTCGTAAAAATTACGAGTAGAAAAAATTAACATTTAAAATATACCTGTGTCAAATACTATTAAAACCTATTGCTATGCCAATCAAAAAAAATATCTAAGAACAAAGAAATGATTTATATATGTAGGGGAAGAGAGGGCAAAGTGGAAAGGGTGGGCATTTTAACCAGTTTCTAGGGAACTGTCATCTATTTGAGTGGATAGTCAACTGCGGCAGCTGCGAGAGCTGCGGCATTTATGATAACTGCGTTTGTTGATTTACTGTGATCGTTTAAAAATATTTAGGTAGGTTGAAAATGAATATTATATTGTTAATTGAAATTAATTCCTCAATGTTATATTAGCAAGTTATACATTGATAAGTCTCTAATAATCTACCGTAATGGTAACTAGATTTGGTTAGAATGCTTACTACTTCATGTTTCATTACGGGCAAACTGGAAAGAAGCGAATAAAATCCGAAAGTAACAATTCCTTAAACTCAGTAATGGAAAAATATTGTAAACAAAAGGACAACGAAACATCCAAGGATTCAGAAAACTTCCACTCTACATTTTGTTTGTTTTGCGGCGAAAGATATGTTAGTCCTCCTGTTGAAACATGGATTGAGGAATGGGCTCATGAAATGTCCGCAGATCTTACTGGCATAGATCAGCTTTACTATTGTGACAACTGCAAATAATTATAATTTATTAAAGTAATGAGAATTAAACATATTTGTGAACTAATCACGTGCTTTTTCTTTTCTTTCCACTTTACCCTTTCCCTTTTTCCACGAAAATCTCTTGTTTTGTATTGTACTATAAACATATAATATTACATATAATAATGTAAGCTTAGAGAAATTTCGCAACAAGATCAGTAACGCGCCGTGGGAAAAAATACTTTCAAGCAGCAAATCTGAATTGTATAGAAGGTTTCACAACTTTTTCTTTTCGGAGTTCGAATTAATCTTTCCCTGAAAGAGAAAAAAACTATAAAATGAAAAACAAAAACCTGCGCACAGAGTAGTAAGCTTACAGAAATGAGGAGCATGCTAGACACATTCTTTACAATTATTAAGGTGAGGTAAAACAGAAGACAAAGAGCTATACAACAAACTGAAGAAAGAATACAGGAAGGAAGTGACTGAAGAACGAAAGAAAAAAATTACTGAGACAATAATCACATCGGAAAATAGAATGAAAGATATATGGAATGCAATCAGAACTGAAACACAACAAAAAGATAATGACAAAGGCACTATTGTCTTGAGCCCAGATTTGTTAAACAACCATTTCACCTCTATAGGGAACAAATTAGTAAAATCCATTGCAGGGACAACTCAAGACCCATGCAGGTTATTAAAACAACGAAAAAGTGGAACAGAAAAACACTATTCTTAGAACCCTTGACAGAAATATTATCAATATCAGCAGGGTTGAAGAAAACAAACGCAGGATGTATGTATATGGGTTAACGATCGATGTCATTAATAGCATACAAGAGGAAATAGCATATCCTTTAGATGTAGTGCTCAATGCTTGTATTGATGCGGGTATATATCCGGAAGAGCTTAAGGTCTTAAAAATCATACCAATACATAAAAAAGGTGAACTGGACCAATCCAAACAACTATAGACCCATTGCAATAACGCCAACATTGTCAAAGATCTTTGAAGTTGCGTTGAAAAGAAAGGCTCATGAAGTTCCTGGAGAAGAACAATGTGTTAATGATAACCAGCATGGGTACAGAAAAAACAAGTCAACCATTTCAGCAACATTGGGTTTATTAGAAGAAGCGACAACAGCCTTCAATGAAAGCAAAGATCTAGTATTGAGTTGTTGTGACTTATCGAAGGCCTTCGATTGTGTGGATCACAATATATTATTGGAGAAACTGGACTTTTACGGTATTCGGGGATTACCGAAAAAATTATTGCAGTGACTGGAAGGCAACAAATGACTATATATATAATAATAAAAAGTCAACTATAGTTAATATAAACAGAGGAGTGCCACAAGGGTCTGTCTTGGGACCGCTTCTGTTCCTTCTTTATATAAATGATATGCCAGATAACGTGAATTGCAATAAAATGTGCCTATTCGCAGACGATACATCAATTCTGACGAGGGGCGAAACAAGAGGGACGGCTTATAACAAAGCAGATAAAGCGTTATTGGAGGCGCAGGAATGGTTTTCGAGTAATAAACTACATCTAAACCAAGAAAAGACTCAACAGATGCTTCTTACAACAAAAGAAATAGCAGAAGAAGAAAAGGAGACAGTTTCTGGGTCTTCATGTGTCAAATAACTTAAATTATAAGCACCACATTGTGGAAGTTAAGAAAAAGCTATCGTCTGCAATATTTGCTATTAGAAGGATGAAGGAAGTTGGAACACATGAAGCAGCAAAAAATAACTTACTTTTCCCTGTTTCACTCACGCGCAACGTACGGATTGTTACTGTGGGGGCACACCAGAAGCAGGAGAAGTTTTCTTGAAACAAAAAAGGCGATAAGAGTGCTGTGCGGTGCAGGATATAGAAGTTCATGTAGAGAACTTTTTTATAAGCAGAACATACTTACGATTCCGGCTACTTATGTAATAGCGTGCGTGGAGTTTATAGACAAAAATAGGAACAATTACAGCACATTAGTGAAATACATAGATATGATACTCCGTAATAAAGCGCGAGTACGTTGTGCCTTATCAACGAATAAATGGAGCCCGAATATCTTCCAATTATGATGCTCTTAAAGTATAAAATCATTTGCCAGAACAACTGAAAGCACTTAGAGGTGAAAAGCTCAAGGCAAAATTGAAGTGTCTGCTAATAAATAAGACAATATATAGTGTAGACGAATTTTTTTAAAATAAGATTTTAATGTGTGAGTGTATCCGTCCAATATATATTTTAAGAGTTATGTAATATAATTGTGAATTGTACGATTACTCGTTTTGTGTCTATATTTTTCATTTGTTCTTTTATATATATTAATTCTTGTACATTGTATGTAGACTGACAGTAAAGTAAAGTAAAGTTTATTCCCAAAATATCTACAAAACAGATATAGGGGAAGTCACAGTCAAACTCAAGACAATTCCTAAGTGCAGAAGCAATGATAATAATATTAACAATAAGGATAATAATGAAAGTATATATATTTCTTATGAACTACATAACAATGGAGTTCCTCCAAATAGACATTAGAAAGAAGAAAGAAGTAGTAATGTGGGACATATACAACGCAAACCTGGGGACTAAGACTTAACAACTTGACGGAGAACGAGAGAAATTCGTACAAGCTGTTTACAGAAATTATTAAGGAGGCGTATATGAATAGTAGAAGTACGGAGGGAAAATAAAACAAAGTTAGTGCCATACTGGTGGAACGATAGGATCAGCAACAAGAGAAGGCAATGCATAGAAACCCGAAGGCGCTATACGAAAATATTGTCACGGGCCGGTAGGACAGAGAGAGACAAATAATTAAGGAGGAGTACAGAGAGTGTAGAAAAGAGTTACGGAAATTGATAAAGCATTCAAAAAGGAACATTGGGACAAGCTCTTGCGAGGATCTAAATAGGGATGTTTGGGGAGACGGCTATAAAATAGCAATTAGAAGCATCAGGGCCTTAACACCGTACCAGATCGCCGATAAAGAAAAGTAAAGAGAGATAGTTAAAAAACTCTTTCCCTGTCCCAGAAGGAAAAGATCAATAGCAATAAAAGTACAGCAGCATCACCTCCGTTTACAAAGGAAGAGCTGGATCGAGCCATAAAAGCAATGAAAGCAGGAAGGGCGCCTGGCCCGGATGGAATTCCTACAGAGGCATTAAAAGAAAACATTTAAAACACCATGGGGGATGGATACTGGGGGTACTAAATACACCTTCAAGCACAAATATTTCGTGGAATGGAAAACAGCCAAAGTTACGCTCATCCCAAAAGGAGAAGCATTCAAGACCACTAGCTCCTACAGGCCAATATGTCTCTTAAACACGACGAGTAAGATGTACGAAGCACTTATAAAACAGCGCCTGGAGCAGGAAATAGAGAAAAAAAGGAGGACTGGCGGAACATCAGTTTGGATATAGGCGAGGAAGATCAGCATTACAAGCAATAGAGAAGATCAAGAAGGTATATAATGAAGGAAAAACGAGTGGAATGCTCTTGTAAGATTAGATGTTAAAAATGCCTTCAATACGGCGGACTGGGGATTGATATTGCAGAGATTGGAGGAAAGGAAAGTATCTTTCTTACCTGCTAAACATTATATCTGATTACTTAAATGAAAGACATCTGCAGATTACGCAAAAAGCACGATACGAAGTAAAGGGTAGGTACCACAGGGCTCAATCTTGGGTCCTGTGCTTTGGAATATTCTGTATGATGACGTTTTTAAAACAGAATTACAAGGAAAGGCAAACATTTTTGGGTTTGCGGATGATCTAGCGTTAATGGATACAGCAGACAATAAATACACGTTGATGACCAACACAAACGAAAATTTGAGACGAATAGCTACATGGATGCGGAAAATCAGTTATAGCTTGCTCCAGAAAAAACTGAAGCAGTAGTTATGACCCAAAGAGGAAGAGGAGTGGTATCAAATTCAAGATAGAAAATGCGGAAATTCTACCAAAAAAGTGTATTAGGTATTTGGGAGTGTATTTTGATACACTAGGAAATTTTGTGAGAGCAATTTAGAGAGAGCTATTGAAGGCAATGGAAAAAACAGAAGCCTCACACGGTTGATGCTCAACATCGGCGGGCCCAATAGTTGCAAAGAACTATACTTTGCCGAGTCGTTCATTCTACTTTTGCTATATGGAGCACCAATTTGGATAGAAACGTTAGAAATAAAACGAAATTACTATCGTCTAGAGAGGACCCAACGTACAGTGTTGTTGAGGGTGGCCTCGGCGTACAGAACCGTGTCGGCCGTAGCGGTCCAGGCGGTGACGGGCATACTGCCAATAGATTTGTTAGCGCAGGAGCGCAAGGCCAAATATGATGGGGGCAAACAGGAGGACGTTAGGGCCTCGATGATCGATAAATTGCAAGACAGGTGGAGCAACAATAAAGAAAAGGCACAATGGACGAAGAACTTAATACCCGATATAAAGAAATGGCTCAGGTGTACCCATAGAAAGGTAGACTACTACCTCACGCAAGCCTTAACGGGGCATGGGAATTTTAAATCATACGCAAAACGCATCGGAAAAGAGGAAAGTGATGAATGTACCCACTGCAGGTTACCAGATACCCCCGATCATACACTCTTTCAATGCCGGCGGTGGACATTGATAAGACGAGACGTTGAGAAAAGAGTAAACAATCAGTTATCGGCAAACAACTTGGTCGATATCATGATGGATACGCAGAAAAACTGGCAAGCGATACAGAACATGATTAGAGAAATTATGAGTGCAAAAGAGAGAGAAAGCAGGGCTTCAGAATCATATTAAAAATTAGTTAAGCGGAGAGGAACAGGTGTATAAGATGATAGAGCACTCGAGGCACCCCCGACGTAAATATCTGCCAAGATGGTTCCGTGGATGCCTTAGGAGACGAATTTAGGGTGGTTTTAGTGGGTATGCCAGTTATTGTACACACCGACTGGGAGTCCCACACTGTCATGGGTGCTAGATCCAAGCCCTTCGAAAAAAAAAATAATGAAAGTATGAATAACGTCAATAGTAAAAGTATAATAACATTAAGGATTTCCACCGATAAAAAAAAAAATTATGAAAGTATGAATAACAAATGTATAATAAAGTTATAATAACAACAATGGTTATAATAACAATATTGGTAACAGCAACAACAATAGCAATAGTACAATAATTATAAAAGTATAATAATAGTTATAATATCAACAATGGTTATAATAACAATACTTAGTAATGATAACAGCAACAACAATAGCAAAAGTAGTACAATAATTATAATGAAATGGTATTGGTA
>CM043015.1:215484277-215595832 GCA_023690525.1 Holotrichia oblita
CGCGATGAAATCCTGGCTGCTGTCAAAATTGCACGGAAAGCAAACTCTAATAAGCCTGGTATTTACTTAGCCAATTCCAAGAACCAAATATTTATTAATGAGCATCTAACATTTAAAAATAAACTGCTTTACAAAAAGTTACGGGAGCTAGCCGCCGCGAAAAAATATAAATTTCATTGGGTCAAGCACGGATCTTATATGCGCGTCGCGATGACACCTCTAAAGTTATTACCGTCGCTTGCGAAGAGGACCTCAAGCGTATCATATAGATAGTGTGGTGCACTGATTTTTTTCCGTTATGGAATTATCAGTGTACTACCAAAATGTTCGCGGCCTACGCTCCAAAACAAATCATTTGTACACTCAAGTGTTAGATGCAGAATATAATATTATTGCTTTCTCTGAAACTTTTCTTAATGGTTCTATACATGATAGTGAGCTATTTCATGATTTCATGATACTGTCTATCGCAGAGATAGGGAGACTACGATTTCCAAGAAGTTGGATGGCGGCGGTGTTCTTCTGGCGATCCGTAATGACATTATTGCCTCTGCGTTGCCCGAGTTTCACAGTGATGCTGAGGATGTGTGGGTTTCAGTGCGTTGTTCTGGAGTGCGGCTTTTGGTGTGCTGTGTTTATTTACCACCTGGCGACGAGGTCGCTGCCCAGTGTTTTTTGTCCAGTCTTGTTCGCGTTAGTGAGAACTATCCTGATGACCCACTACTAGTATTAGGCGATTTTAATTTACCGCATATTATATGGCTTATCTCTGAACATAAGTACATGACGCCTTCCTCCTATGGTGTCGCTGACGCAATCTTTATTGACACTATTGAATATTGTAATCTATTGCAATTTAACTCAGTTACTAATGTTAATAATAGAGTACTTGATTTTGTTTTGGCTAGCGATTATGTTGTTGACTCGGTTGAGATCTGCCATTCGCCTCTGCTTAGGGTTGACCCTCATCATCCGCCATTGGATATTCATTTACGTAGCTTGAGGGTTACGCGACCATATACCACAAGCACTACTAAAAAATACTTTGACAAAGCTAACTATGAGATTATCAATGAGGATCTGGCTGCTCTCGACTGGGCTGCAATTTTTAGAAACTTAGATTTGGAGGAGACCATGAGCACTTTCTATGGTCACCTTCACTCCATTATTAGCGTACATGTTCCATCGAGAACTGTTAAGCGTACTCGTTTTCCATCATGGTTTTCCCGACCAACTGTGGGGGTAATAAAAGAAAAACTTAAGTACCACAGGAAATGGAAGTTATATAAAAATAATTTGGATTATGTTGCATTCAATATTCTCAGAGCGCGCCTAAATACCTCATTTCCTGCGACCTGAAACGTTATACCCACAATGTTGAAACTGGGTTACATGAGGATCCTAAGCGATTCTGGTCTTTTGTAAAAACAAAGAGGAGGGGTGTGTCGCTCCCTGATACTCTTTATTATGGGGATAAGAAAGCTGATAATAATGAAGCAGCTGCCTCCCCTTTTTTCCAATTATTTCAGTTCAGTTTTTGTTGATGGGGAATTGAGATCACTCGACGTGGCTTCTGGGTGTAATGTGTGTTCATCTTTCCAAATCTGTGAATCTGAGGTTCTTGCCTCCTTACTAAAACTCGACGTGCGTAAGGGTGCTGGCCCTGACGGCATTCCTGCACTTTTCCTGCGTAAATGCGCCACTAACTTAGTTCAGCCACTTGCTATGATTTTCAATATGTCGCTTGCTACAGGACACTTTCCTAGCATATGGAAACAATCCCATGTTGTTCCTGTTTTAAAATCCGGTAATAGGCAAGTGGTTGAAAAATTATCGTCCAATCTCCATACTCTCAACTATGTCAAAGGTTTTCGAATCCGTTGTATATGGTTACTTGCTGTCGTCGTTCAAGAGTCAGATAATTCCTGAGCAGCACGGGTTTTTCTCTGGCAGGTCTGTTGAATCCAACTTGTTATTGTATTGCAACCACATCTCGAAAAGTTTAGATAACCGTGTACAAGTTGACTCAATATACACTGACTTTAGTAAGGCTTTCGACAAAATAGATCACAATATACTAGTGGACAAGCTAAATTCCTTAGGAATACGTGGTGACCTAGTTCGTTGGGTAAAGTCATATATTTCCAATGGAACCCATGCGGTTAAGTTAAATGGTTTTATTACAGACTTTGTCTCTGTTACGTCAGGTGTAGCTCAGGGCTCGCACCTCGGTCCTTTACTTTTCATTATGTACATTAACGACATATCGAGCTGTTTTCGTCATTCCAAATTTTTGTTATACGCAGATCATTTGAAAATTTTTTGCCCAATTAACACAATATCTGATCAATTTAACATCCAACAGGATTTATATCGCCTCCATGATTACTGTATAAAAAATAAATTATTTTTGAATTACGCTAAGTGTAAATGTATTTCCTTTTCAAGGAATCGAACCATTTACAATTATCCATATTTATTAAACACTCACTTGTTGGAGCATGTTACTAACATTAAAGATCTCGGTGTGATTTTCGACAGTAAATTATTGTTTAATCGTCACAACGATTTTATTGCGTCTAAGTCTTTCCGTTGTCTAGGTTTCGTTATACGGTCAACTAAGTCCTTTACCAATCTAAATTCTTTAATTTCATTGTTCTATGCTTACGTCCACAGTGTGCTTGGTTACGCCAGTGTAATCTGGAATCCCCAGTACAATATTTACATTACCAGAATTGAATCTATTCAAAGAAGGTTTGTCAACTATTTATTAAAGAAGTACAATATGCCCCGTTATGATTACGCGTCCTCACTTGTGGAATTCAATCTTACACCATTAAAAACTCGCAGGGAACGTATTGATAAGTGTTGTTTGTTCAAGATTTGTAACAGTCTTCTCGATGCTCCTGAAATTCTTGCGTCCATTGATTTTAACGTCCCTGCATTCTATACGCGTGCAACGACACTCTTTCGGCCTCCAATGGCTAAAACTAATTTACGCAGGAACTCCCCCATACTGCGAATACTCTATAATTACAACACAAATTACGATAATATCGATTTGTTTGATGGCTCGTATCGCTCATTCAAGCAGAAAATCAGGTATTGCTAATTTTGCTAATCGGTGCATATTAATAACTTAGTAACTTCCTTTATCCTATTTTTTTCTTTATTCTCTTTACTGGTCAGACTATTGTAGTGTTTTTATTATTATTATTATTATTACTGCTATTGTTCATATTGAATCTGTTTTTGATTTTTCTTTCCTCTTTTTTTTCTACATGATAGTTGTCTGTTTGTATATATATACATGTGTATATATGTATAAACATATTAGTATAGTTGGTATGTTATGTATGTACATGCAATTGTTATTTCGTGGATACTGTTCTGGGTTCGTTCTGTTTGTATCCCAACCACTGTAAATAAATAAATAAGTTGTGGTGTGTGGTGATACCGATGTTTATTGTTATTACGAGCCCACATTCCTTGAAATCACTCTCTATTTCACGGTTAAGATTCCAAAGCTACACTCATCAGTTTTTCGTGCCCGAGAAAGTTTCTTATTGAATATTTCCCGTGCTTCATTTAAATTTTTTCGGGCATAAGGTTGTAAAACTTCCTATGGTGAGCCAGTGATTTCTGCAACAGTAGTAGCTCCCGTGCGGGAAGAAAATACAAGACTTTTAAATGAATTTCCTGTAGCTAAAAATCTCGAAAGAAAAATAATAGTTTTATTGTAACAACTTGATGTGTTCTAATTTTTAGGTGAACAAGCAAAAAATCCTGCAAAATCTTAAGACAGCAATTTAAAGCACACGTTGATAAGTTTCCTTGCCCAAAATCAGGAGATCCTGCACCGGAAGAAACTGTGGGGTGGCCTTATTTCAAAAGTTTACAATTTTGAAAAGACATATTTGAAAAAAGCGCTACCAGTGGCAATTTAACAATTGATACAGAG
This sequence comes from Holotrichia oblita, assembly GCA_023690525.1. NCBI lineage: Eukaryota > Metazoa > Arthropoda > Insecta > Coleoptera > Scarabaeidae > Holotrichia > Holotrichia oblita. Next base: position 215,488,239 of record CM043015.1, read on the forward strand.
GGTACACTAAAAAATGAAGATGATTGCAGAGATGTAGATGATGCTCAAGATATTACGAGCTCAGCTTTTATCGATATTTTCCTGTTTTTGCATGGTACAAAATTAAAACTGTATATCTACATTACAGGCCCAATTAAATTTTGATTTACTCGTTCTCAATTTCGTTGGGAGTAGTATACAGACCTCCTAATACAGATTTTAAAGCCTTTGTCAATACTCTAGAAGAAACTCTTTGTTTGCTTAACGTAGCATCTGATTACACAATATGCCTGGGCGATATTAATATTAATCTCCTTGATACTGATAACAGGGCAACGCTATATTTCAACGATATGCTGAACTCTTTGGAATTTGCACAGGCTGTCGGTGAGCCTACTCGTGTTACAAATAAGTCAAGTACCTTGATTGATGTTGTTCTCCTGTCTGACGCAAGTATTCTCAAAGACGTCAAAATTACTGAATTCTCTGGGTCTGATCACGAATTGATAAACTGGCGATTAAATGTTAATAAACCGGGTGTGGGTCCACGTTTCAAGGTATTGCGTGATTTCTATTGTTTCGATAAAATTAATTTCTCGGATGACCTCAAGCGAATTCCTTTTCAGTCTATATTCTACATGGAAAGCATTGATGATATAATCCAGTTTTTAAATAATAATATCATTAACCTATTTAATACTCATGCTCCATGGAAAACTATTAAAATTACCAATGGTGAAGCTCCTTGGCTTACCGATAGTGTCAAATTGCTGAACTTAAGGGATAGGGCTAAACGTCGATTCAGAGCAACTAGGCGGGACACGCATTGGAACTACTACAAGAGTCTCCGTAATCTTACAACCTTAAGTATTAGAAACGAAAAGAAAGCGTATTTTAATTACATTGCGCGTGGTAGTTCGAATGATATGTGGAAACATTTAAAACAGATTGTTGGCTTGGATAACACAAGTAATGCCTTGCCTGAACGGTTGCAATGCCCCGATAGCATAAATAATTTCTTTATTGACACTCTGCCGCCAACCACGGATTCTGGTGACTTAATAACAACCTATAATTCCACTACAATGCATAATATACCTACTAAATTCAAATTTGAGATGGTTACGACAGATACTGTTCATACATTGCTTCTTGATATTAAATCAAAGTCTTTTGGTGCTGATGGTATTAATATCGATATGATCCGCTTGTGCTGTCCATTAATTACCTCTTATTTGACCCACATAATAAACTGCGCATTGGAACAAGGATATTTTCCTTCCGCCTGGAAAAATGCACTGGTAATACCGTTGCCAAAAAACAAAGACCCTGTAAGCTATGCTGACTTGAGGCCTATCAGTTTACTACCTGCATTGTCGAAAGTGATGGAGAAAATTATTAACCGTCAGTTGAAAGTATTTTTAAAACAATACAATATTCTCCTTGATATCCAATCTGGCTTCAGGGAAGGTCACAGTTGTGAGACAGCTCTCTTGGGCGTCACGGATGATATCATATCTGTAACAGATAAGGGAAAGCTGACAGTTCTGACATTGCTTGATTATACCAAAGCCTTTGACACTATTTCTCACGATCTTTTAATAGCTAAGCTGCATTTTGTTGGGTTTGGGGAGGGTGCTATTCAAATGATGCGTGGTTATCTGGGTGGGCGTATGCAGAGTGTCAAATTACCTACTGGGATTTCTGATGCGCGTTGCGTCAGACAAGGTGTACCACAAGGATCTATTTTGGGACCTCTTCTATTTTCCATATATACGTGTGATTTCTGGAAGACATTGAATCACTGTTCTATGCACATGTATGCAGATGACACACAAATATATCATTCTTTTTATAGTTCGTATAGCGAAGACGCTATTCATAAAATTAATTGCGATCTCAATAATTTACATTAGATGTCGAATAATCACTCCTTAAATATTAACCCCTCTAAATCGGCTGTTATGTTGTTCGGCAATAAAAATGCGACGAGAGAAATCGCTGGGGGGATTAAATGTAATGTGGGGGGTGTTGAAATTGAGTTGTGTCAAAGTGTAAAAAACCTGGGCGTAGAAATGGACACTGCACTTCGCTTTAGAGGACACATTTCCAACTGTATCAAAAAAGCTTACATGGCTCTAAAGCTCCTATACGCGCACAGATCTTATCTGGGTAGTTCCACTAAAGCGTTGCTTTGTAACGCATTGGTCTTGTCTCCATTCGTATATTGTTCGACACTGTACGGCGAGTGTATTGACGGGGATACTGCGCGAAGAATACAGCGAGTGCAGAATTCTTGTATAAGACTAATATTTGGAATTCGCAACGGGTTACCTCCTCGCCTCCTGCGAGCTGGCGAAAAATTATTTAAGCGAAATATGAAGCAATCTTTATTAAGGCAGCAATTCGCACAGGTGACTGTATAATTGTGTAGTTGCATATGTATAATCACGTATATAATTATAATGGTGGGTATAGCATTATTGAGTTTGTATTTTTAGTGTAATTTAGGCGTTACTTCCCTCATCACACGCGTTAGTTTTAAGTTAGCTTCTAGGCAGGTTATTTCTCCCCTTCTTTGTTTTAATTTAATAATCAAGGGTAAAGTTTAAAAGCAGGGTGATACCTTGTGGTGTCACATCTGAACTTCCCCTTGGGGTTTTCCGTCAGGCCAGTTTTGTTTTTTTGTTTTGTTTTGTTTCTCTATTTTTCATGTTAAAATATATTATGTATGTGTCCTGATGGGGAATAAAGACTATTATTATTATTATTATTATTATTATATTTGACTTCAGATCATGCCGAGAACATACAAACGACAGTTGGGGGCTCGAAAGTATAGAGATTATACTGATGCCATATTGGAAACAGCTATAAGAGACATCATAAATGGAACATGATCGTATCAGCGAGCATCGGAAGTTTACAATGTGCCACGGAGAACATTAGTGAATAAAGTAAAAGGCAAGCACTCGCAAAGTGTTGGATGTCCACAAGCCCTTCCTCCAGAAGTCGCAAGGCCTTTGGTAGATGTCATAATAGCTAGTGCTGAGTTTGGATGGCCTCTCACTATGCTTGATTTGCGACTTGTAGTCAAAGCATACTTAGATAAAGAAGGTATTAAAATAAAAAAAAAATTGCCAACAATACTCCCGGAAAAGATTGGTGTGAATTATTTCTCAAGCGCCATAGAGAAAGACTAACGAATCGGCGAAGAGTTAGAGCCGAAAACACTGAAGAGCAGATGACAAATTATTTCACAATTTGCAAGAGCACGTCATCGATATACCACCGAACAGAATCCTAAATTATGACGAGACAAACTTAACGGACGATCCTGGATCCTCAGAAGTGTATATTTAGTCGTGGAACAAAATATCCAGAAAGAATTTTAAACAGTACGAAATCTTCAGTTTCAATTATGTTTGCAGTTACAGCTGCGGGGGACTTACTACCACCCTATGTCGTCTATAAGGCTGAAAGGATTTATGATGCATGGTGCATTGGAGGTCCACCAAAAACCAGATATAACCGTACAAAGTCTAGTTGGTTTGACTCATACTGTTTTATGGACTGGTTCGAAAAAAATATAATTCCGTGGGCAAAATCCCTTGAGGGTCCAGAAGTGCTAGTGGGCGATAATCTGGCATCCCACATAAATGTAGCAGCATTAAGACTATGTAAAAAATACAACATCAGATTTATATTTTTGCCAGCAAACTCTACTCACGTAACATAACCATTCGACATTAGTTTTTTTAGACCCCTCAAAATCTGGTGGAGAAAGATATTGACTGATTACAAGACAAAAAACCCTAGAGATAACACGGTTAATAAAGTAACATTCCCTGGATTATTGAAAAGGTTAATTGATGATATTCAATTAAACGAAGAAAAAAATATAAAAAGCGGTTTTCGAGCAGCGGGAATATTTCCTTTTGACGTTGATCAGGTTTTAAAAAGAATGCAAAAAAAATCGATATGAAAATTCCGATACAAAGATGAATGATTCTCTCCTACAGTACTTGAAGGACCAACGAAAACCAAATGAATCCATGCCTAAAAGACGGTAAAAAAAGATGGTAAAAGTCCGTAACATTAGAGGACCTTAATCTGGAGGTTTCCAAAGAAATAGTAGAGAGATCAGAAGAAGTTAGCGAAGGAGAACCATGCTCGGACAACGAACCCGGCTCAGACAACGACAACGAGTCCTGCTCAGACGAAGAAAGCGAACCATGTCAAAATTACATTTTGGAAGGAAAATATGTGGTGGTTGCTTTCCCTGGAAAAAAGAATACGAAACATTACGTTGGGCAGATAGAATTACAAGAAGACAATCTTTTTAAAATAAAATTTCTGAGGTCTAAACCTCAAGTTGATAAAGCTGTCTTAACTAAATTTCATTTCCCGATTGTGGAAGACGTAAGCTATGTTTCAAAACAAGAAATAATACTAGTATTACTCACGCCAACTAATGCGTCTTCGTCTAGGCAGTTGTTTGTCTTTGATACACATCTATCTGGTTTCAACTTTTTCTAACACTAAAGAGTTTTAGGTATTTTATTAAAAATGCTGTTATCATTACCTGAATGAAATATGTACTTATGTAGCTTATTTTCAATATATGTTCTGATTAAATTTTATGTTTAACTTCAATAGAAGATTATTTTTAAGAGAATAAAAAAACTGTTTTTCAAATTGGGTGTTTTTTTGTGCAGAGTCACTATAACTTTTAAATATAATGAGACGTTCTATTTACTAGAGGCTTGAAACTGCAATGTAAATAGTTTAAATGGCTATTATGAGCTTTTTATTCTACGTTGCAAAGTTATCCCAATCGTGAGGTAACTGCCAGATTTTTGAAAATTAAAAAAAAATAGTTCTTGTAAATATTCACTCTCCAAATTTTGAACATGTAAAGAAGAATCATCAAAATGTCAAATATGTCATAATCAAACCGCTATCTTTGATTGGGAAAACGTTACAGCCATGAAAGCTCAAAATATGGTGCAAAGTAACCCGGTTTGACGGTATTGTATAATGCTAAAGGATCATAGAAATTATAGGGTATCCAATAGTAGTACTTATCTAATTACAAAGAACAAAGAAAAAAGAAGTCATCGATGAAGCCAAGCGCTTGGGGAGCTTTCTTTTCCGTGACAATCTTGAATGCGTTTTCGAACACTCTCTTTCACTTTATTTCTCAGCGATGTCTCTTAAATAAAAAATAAATAAATAGTGCGCCTTAATAGTTATGTTACATCCAATGAATTTGACATTGAGGACTGTCTAATATTTCTGCTTTTATTTTTTTGTGCTCAATTGAGGCATTGTTGCCCCAATATATGCAAAGTGCGTTGTATCGTTCCGAAGAGCCTTTACAGACTATTTAATTCGAGCTAGTTTGATATACAGTAGACCAAAAATGTAAGGTTACTCTTTTCTAAGCCAGTGTTGTTGTCTCTGCTATCTTAGAGGTCCTTTGCTGGTTATGGATAAATCATTACCATTTCCAAGTCTACACAAATCACGCATTCATGCTCGGGATACGAGTAGGTACTTTATCTTGTCTACCACCAAAACTATGGTGTCGTATTCTTTTTTCAATTTAGTTGAATGAGCAATCGGTATTGAGCCAGATTTGTTTCTATTGTGTAGAAGCACTGATATTTCTGCTCCATTACTTTCTTTCCCATTATGTGCAATCAGTTTTTTACAAGAGTTTGTGGGTTCAATATTAAGTTGTGTTTAGACACATTTCAAAATCTTCAATCTTGTTTAGACTCTAACAGTTAAATGAATGTATATCTCGAATAATTGTTGTTAAATGTTAGATAATATATACTGACTTCCAGAAAAATTGCAACACCTAGAAGCTGTTTAACGATTTTATTGAAATTTTCAGAAAACGTCTGTTTCTATGAAACAAAGTTATGATTAAGTTTTAAAAACAAAAGAGTAAAAGCTTTAAAAGTTTTTTCAATAATGAGTTGCTCCGCCACGATTTGTAATGCACTCATCTAGACGCCTTGGCATGCTATTAATCAAGTGATCTATAGCTGCTTGTGGTATATCGTCCCAAGCTTCTTGAATCCGTTGTTGAAGATCGTGTAAATTATCTGGAGGGTGCGGTAAATTACCTATTCGCCTACCAATCATATCCCATACATGTTCAATGGGCGACAAATCAGGCGACCGAGCAGGCCATGGGAGGACGACAATGTTAGATTCTTCCAAAAACCGTGTTGTAGCCCTTGCCGTATGAAGGCGCGCATTATCCTGCTGGAAAATGGGATTTTGCAGCCCCTGAAGATATGGAAGGCCAACTGGTTGTAGCACATTAGCAATGTAACCAGGTGCGTTAAGGTTGCCGTCAATAAAGACCAAGGGTGATCTGCTACCATAACATATTGCACCCCATATCATAACTCCTTGAGTGAGGGCTGTGTTGCGTTCCACAAAAAATGTTGGATTTTTACGTTCTCCACGCATCCGTCTGACTCTCCTACGACCATCATGGGCCCACAAGCAAAATCGGGACTCGTCACTAAACACAATTTGATGCCATTCCTGCGCCCAATTAACCCTTAAGTTGCTCCACTCTAGTCTGCGTAGACGGTGAAGTGGTGTAAGAGGAAGACATAAAAATGGACGATATGAACGCAATCCATAAGATCTTATCCGGCGATAAACAGTTGACATTGACATTCTGAGTCCTGTACCTCTCATCCAATCATTTGCAATTGATCGAGTTGTTGAAAATCTATCTCTTGTGGCCAAAAGTCTTAAGCGACGTTCTTCGCGATCTGTAGTCCTTCGAGGACGTCCAGATCCACGGCGACGATGTTGAACCCCTTCCTCGGACCATTTGGACCAACACATCAATACCATTGAAACATTTCGGTTTACACGACGAGCAATTTCTCTTAGCGAAAGTCCGGCCTCTCTCATACCAATAATACGGCCACGTTCAAAATCACTTAATTGGTCAAAATGTTGATGTTGACGTACTCGGCATTGTTATCAAGTGCAGAATGAAATTGTGACGTAACAACAGCAATTTGCAAACTTGACAGTTACTAAATGGTCTAATACTTCAAATTTATAGTTACTATGTGCTATAGAAACAACATGCAAAAAAAACTACTGGCTAGATTTTATTCAAATTTTAATCATTAATTTGTTTAATGAAAATAAACGTTTCCTGAAAATTTCAATAAAATCATTCGACAACTTCTAGGTGTTGCAATTTTTCTGGAAGTCAGTATATTTCTCTTATTGTTGTAGCAGTTTTTACCGATCCACGTGTTATGTAGTAAGTAGTTTCACAGTAAATAAAAAAAGATGAATAGGGAGTTAAACTTAATTGGCAAACCTCTAAAGCCATTAATATTCCGTACTTTACGAATAACTGTCTTTTAGGTACGCAACCGTAATTTTTTTTATAAATATGCAAAGAGCAAAGCCGTAACAACAAAAGCGTTACGTACGAGATACACCATAAAATCTCGTTGGAATTTCCGTTAGACGCATATTTTTCATTCTGCGTTCGTTATTACACGAAATGTCGGGGTCAGTTTAGGAAGCCGTTTTGAGGACGGAGATAAATAAACTTCATGAACTGAAAACGGGAACCATAAAAATGTTATAGGTACGAGAGAAATGGGCGGAGAAGCTGAGGGTTATATCAGAGATATATTGGTTCTCAAAACTGGACTATTTTCATCAATCATTTCTATATAAAACGAAAGAGAACTTCTACGAGTTATATGTCCTGACAGAATTTACTTAGTTTTAGATAAATTCATCTTGTATGCGTATTGATACATCTGAAAAAATGTAATCAATAAAAAAAAATAGACAGGCACATTATCTTTCTCTTCTAACTCTCATTCAAGATCACATTACGTTAGAAATTGTCGAGGGCATTTTCAAAATGATGTAGAGTGTTGCTCAACGGCGCCCTCCGTTGCTACAGAGATGCTTATCTAGGGGGCATAACCTATCCTTGAAAATCACACCAAATTTCGTTTTTCGTAAATAATGTTTAAACGGTTAAAGATAGAAAAAAAGTTTCAACGGCAGACTGACAGCATTTACGGAGCTCTTTCGATTGGTATTGTATTTATACACAGGGCGTTACAATAAAAACGCAATAGCGCATGTTATCTTTATTTCTTCGAAGTGTAGGAAATGAAACGACTGTATTTGTTGTCAAATACTGTATCTATACAGAACTAGTTTTGATAATTCCACAGGGTGTTCACAAAACGATGAAATTTTTATTACTTTCTTATTTTAACGAGAGTTTTACGGAGTTGCATTGTGCTGGGTGATTCAGTAAGGGTGGCGATCGGCTGTATCTCGGAAAGCATTTGTCCTAGGTTCTGCGGGAAAAAATTTTGATAGTAAAAGAGGCCAAGAGAAATTTCTGAAAATTATTTTCAAGTTTCAGATTTTACCGCTAGGAGGCGTAACCGCTATGTTCAAATCTAAAATTCCTATTATCTCAGAAAATCGCACAATAAGCTATAATTTTGATATCATCAATTGAAAGTCCATTTAATACCAGATAATTTTCTCTCGCGACATTTTTTCGTATCTGTGATAATAAGAGAGGGGGAAGACTATTTGTCAATGTTTAAAGTTTAATATTTCTGTTACTATTCAACTTATCCGAATAATCTTGGACTCGTTGGAAAGGGAATTGTGTGGACTTTAAACAGCGTTTATACGCTATATCTATTAGTTTCAAACTGATAAACTAGGGTCACTTTTTGGCGCGGCAATTTACTTTTACGATTTCCTTAAAAAGATTAAATAAAGCGATACTATTGCGTTAATAGGTTCGTATACGAACTTAAATTACACATATTTTACTGAAAACCGCATCTCGATATCTCTATTTTTTCCTAAGTTATCGCAAAAAAAGCTAGCAAGTATAAAGATACAAACGAGTCAGGCAATTATAACTTAAAAAATAAGTTTGCTTTGGAAAACATTGCATATCTCTAATGACAGTATTATAACGTCCAATTATTTATTTTTTTCTTCTGTTGATGTTGGTTTTGACCATTCAAAATGTTTGTTACGGATGTTGAGGCCGTCGATATGATAGCAGTTCACTTTGAGTGTTTGCTGAATGCAGCAATAGCTCAAAGGGAGTATTTTTAATACATTTAATTAAAAACAATTACTTATATTTTTCTGGGAATATTGAAACCAAACAATCATCAACTATTAAAGGGCCGCAGTCATATTGAGTACTGAAAAGTCTCAACGCGAGTTATCGCATTACATCTTAGAATTACATCTAAACAATAAATCGATTAATCTTTACAAAACTATATATGTTTGCATTCAGACTAGAATATACATGTATATATGTATATAAATTAATAAATATTTCTGATTTTGAACATTGTGTGAAAAAATACATTAAACATTATGTGATGCAATGCGTACTCTCTTTGCCACATTCTGCAAACACTCAAAGTATACTGCTATCATGTCCACGGCCTCAACATTCGTAACAAGCATTTTGAATAGTCAAAACCAACATCAACGGAAGAAATAATAAGTAATTTGACGTTAGAATACTGTCATTAGAGATATGCAATGTTTTCCAAAGCCAACTTATTTTTTAAGTTATTATTGTCTGATTCGTTTGTATCTTTATACTTGCTAGCTTTTTTTGCGATAACTAATAAAACAAATAGAGATATCGAGATGCGGTTTTCAGTAAAATATGTGTAATTTAAGTTCGTATACGAGCCTATTAACACAATAGTATCGTTCCATTTAATTTTTTTAAGAAATTCGTAAAAATAAGTTACCGCTCCAGAAAGCGACCTCTAGTTTATCAGTTTGAAAGTAATGGATATAGCATATAAACGCTGTTTAAAGTCCACACAATTCCCTTTCAAACAAGTCCAAGATTATTCGGAACGGTTGAATAGTAATAGAAATATTAAACTTTAAACATTGACAAATAGATGGTCTTCCCCCTCTCTTATTATGACAGATACGAAAAAAATGTCTCGAAAGAAAATTATCTGGTATTAAATGGGCTTTCAATTGATGATATCAAAATTATAGCTTATTCTGCGATTTTCTGAGATAATAGGAATTTTAGATTTGAACATAGCGGTTACGCCTCCTAGCGGTAAAATCTGAAACTTGAAAATAATTTCCAGAAATTTCTCTTGGCCTCTTTTACTATCAAAATTTTTTTCCGCAAAACCTAGGACAAATGCTTTCCGAGATACAGCCGATCGCCACCCTTACTGAATCACCCGGTACATTAAAAACTAGCGTGAATTCATATCGGGTACGATGTTTTAAAAAAGTGTCGGATACTCTACTCGCTTATAGTTTTCGTCAAGGCAAACAAAAAAGTCTTAATATACATAGGTCCGCAAATAAATTGTTTCACAGATAGAGGTGACTGTCTATTTTCTTCAAAAGATTACATTTTTATAAACAAACAATATATTACTACATTAAATATTTTCACAAAAAAATCAGCCTAAAGAAGATGTTCTACATGGCCAGCTGCCATTTGTATACATGCTTCACATCTTTGCCGAAAGGAAGCTCGTATTCTTTCAAACAACCCTGGATTTTGTCTGATTGTTTGGCATTTGTTTTCTATTCGCTGCTGTAGTTCGCCCATATTATTAATTGGCCTTGAATATAGCAGCTGCTTTAAATATCCCCCTAATGCAGAAATCAAGTGGGTTTAGATCAGGGAATCTATGTGGCTATGGCACAGGACGTCCCCGTCCTGTCCATTTTTTGTTGTAAGTTTCATTTAAAAATTGTCTTAGTGCGACAGCAAAGTGTGGTGGTGCACCATCGTGCCAAAACGATTGGTTAGCTCTGTCAATTAGAGGAACATCTTCTAGTAATGGGGGTAAAATATTAATTAAAAAGTTCAGATAATTTTCGCCATTTAAACGATTTGGTAAAAACACCGGGCCTATCAAACAATTTCCAAAAATACCCAGCCAAACATTCACAAAATAGCGGTATTGATGTATTGTCTCCATAACAGGATAAGGATTTTCATCCGCCCAAATGTAGTTGTTGTGGAAATTCATTATTGTATTGTTTGTAAAAATAGCCCCGTCAGTAAATAAAATAGTAGCAACAAAGTTTTGATTTTGGATAAGTTTTTCTGATATGATTCTACAGAAAGCACGTCTGGAAACATAATCCGGAAGTAATAAAGCCTGTACCAGTTGCAAATGATAAGGATATAGCAGCTGTTCGCGCAAAATCCTCCATGCTAAAGAAGCATTGATGTTTAGCTCCCTAGCTATTGTTCTGGTATTGATATTCGGATTTTCTTTTACTCTTGCTAGAAGATTTTCCTCAGTTTCTGGAGTTGGCATTGATCTTGGTCGTCCGGTATTACGTTTTTTAACAATAAATGAACCATTTTCACTTGATCGTTGATGTAGTCGTGGAAACAATTTATCAGACGGAATTGCATGATTAGGAAATGCTTCGGTGTATAATCGCCGTGCTTCACAAGTATTACCATTAGCACGACCGTACATGAAACGCATATCGGCCATCTCTGAATTTGCATAGAAAGCCATTTCGTTTTAATAGAAAAGACAAACGTGACACTGACAGCGCTTAACCGAAAATTAATGACAGTTTTTACAAATAAACAATTATTTTACATGTAGTCTTCAGGCTTTCACGGCCGCTGTTGATGGCTGCTCTTCGGTTCTCGGGTTCTCTGCCGTGTAGAAAAGTTGTGGTACTTGACGTTTCGATCATCTTGTCGTGATCTTCTTTAGAAGTGAAGATTATTCACTTCACGCGATCTTCTTCAGAAGTGAAGATTATTCACTTCTGAAGAAGATCACGACAAGATGATCGAAACGTCAAGTACCACAACTTTTCTACACGGCAGAGAACCCGAGAACCGAAGAGCAGCCATCAATTATTTTACAGCATAAACTAGAATCACCTCTATCTATGAAATAATTATTTGCGGAGCTATGTTTATTAACACTTTTTTGTTTGCCTTGGCGAGAGCTATAAGCGGCTAAAGTATCCGACACTTTTTTTTAAAACACCCTGTATACGTCACAAACAGGTCCTCAGATTAATCAGCCATAGCAAGTATGCTTTTGCTGATTGATAAAATAAAAGACAGAGTACAGAACATATAGGCAGTCATGTATTACATTAGCCTGCATGGGTTATGTTTTTTAACTTTTGATCGTTGATTCCTAATATGTATTTTTTCACGCTGAATCTGCATATGACGTTATTTTTTTCCATCATGTTATAATTTTTCGCAAATCGCAATTTTCAAAATTCGTTGCAACACATCGAAAATATGAAACATATTGCCAGATTTAAAACGGTTTTTTTTTTATTACAAAATGTATTTAAATTAATTAAATTTATGGCTTATACTATACAATATCATAGCCAAACACATCAAGAGTTCGTTGGGGAGGGGAGGCGGCGGCAAAAATTTAATGAAAACTACCACAAAATTAGCCTAAATGTAACAAATTAATTTTGCCATCATTGAAGTATTCCATCTTCCTTGATAACGATTTTCCATTTTTTGGATATCCTGATGAAATCTTTCACCCATCTGCACCCAAATTCTCAGAAAAGTAATCCAAATGTGAATTTAGGAAATGAACCTTCAAACTCCTGGAACAGCTTAAATTTTAGTACTTCTGCAGCCTGGTTTCAATGATCGATTTGAAATTCGGATCCTTCTTTTTGCCCATAAATTTCATTGCTACATCTTTAAAAGCAGACCAGGCTTCGTTTTAGTTTTGCTATTGATAAAGCTGGAAATTCGTTGCAGATGTATTTGAAACAATTGCCTATTCTTTTAATAAAGCTTTCACAAGGAGGACTTGGGAAGGAGAACTTAATTCCTATCTATGAGAGCTTTCATTTTTTTCCAGGTTCTATATATTTTTTTTAATGTGTGGTGGGTGCTTAGTTGCAGTGACTCCGTAAGCTGTATTACTTGTCTGGCTATCACTGCAACTCTTGCGGTGTAGTTTGGTGTGTGTAAGTTGTGTTTAAAATGGCTTTGTGACAGCATCATATTGCCTTTTATGATGCCGCGCTGTTAATCACTTTGCTCCCAACAGCGAATGGCAAATCGATCTGGGATTAAACTCTCTGAAAAAATGTCACCGTCCCTCCAGAAAATTGAACCCCGGCACCTATCGTCCTCTCACAACGATAGTCAGCCGCTTAACCACTGCAGCCATCGACCCGTTTGAATGAATCTCGTTTTGGCCAATCTTTCTGCTTGCTAACTTTAACATCCCCACAAACTGTCCACTCATGGTCGTCGTACTTAATTTTATCGAGTACCAATTTTAAATTTTCATAACATTCTTTTAAGTGTATGGAATGTCCTACGGGAATTGACGCATACTTATTTCCGTTATGAAGAAGCACAGTTTTAAGGCTTCTTTTGGACGAATCGATGAATAGTTTCCAATCGGTGCTTTAAGTGTATTAAAAAGTCCACACACATCATTGCAGAACACTAAGTCCCCATATACCGAAAAGTATGGAACAAATTCTTTTTCTCTGTACCTGAACCAGGAAAACGTAGTGCCAGCTTCGACCAAATTTTTATCTGTAAGTCTTGAAACAAGCAATTCTGAACCCTCTTTGGTCAGATATAAGTTGCGAATCAAATCGTTTAGTTCAGACTGTAAAAAAGTTTCTGATTCAGCATTCATTCATTCATCTTCTTCATTTGAATCACATTCCGAATCATCTATTTTAGGTAAATTTACAGGTGCAATCGGCACTGGTACGTCTGGACCATGGGGGACAGGACGTAAAGCTGATCGCATATTTACATAAATGATTTTCTTTTTATTCTTTACATTGAAACCATGTATACCGGTGGAACAAAAATAGCAATCATGCATCGGCGTGATATTGTGGCTCTCGCCATATCATGGGCACTCCAAGTCTGAAAGCATGTTGTTCACCCTTTGACCACCGTCGAAGTCCTTGGACACACGTATAGCAAACGTAATGGGTGCCCAAGTTTTGTCTTGATCGCCTATTCTTATACCGAAATATGCGACATAAACTTGCTGAACGAAACCTAATATTCCTTTTTTGCCTTTCTACCATTAACGCCACAAATATATCAAAATGAATCTGGAGATTTTTTGCAGCCACTCGAAGCCATCAGGAAACTAATAAACACACCGGCATTAGCACAACCTCTTACTCCAGTAGATACAACTAAACTGCGTTTTTTTTTCTTTTGTGAGGGAGCACACGTGTAGCCACTCCCCCTTTCGTCATTCGTTTGTTTGTCTGAGAAGTTCCTTATCAGTGTTAATATTTATCAGTGTTAAATTAAATGAATATAAAATAAACTTTATGGAAAACGTAATAAAACGGAAATTTAGGCTAATTTTGTGCAGTTTTCATTAAATTCTTGCTTCCCCTTCCTCCCTCTTCCTATAGGATTGTTGAAGTACTTAGCTATAATATTGCACAGTATCAGCCATAAATTAAATTAAATTAAATACAGTTTATAATAAAAAGTCGTTTTAAATCTGTCATTATGTTTCATATTTTGGATGTTTTGCAATATACACAAGCGGGACAAGACACCATCTCAAGCTGGAACAGGATGTAGAGCTGCTTAGTGGGGCGATAACCAAGGCTTTTGAAGCCAGTTGTCCGTTAACCCCAAGAAAACCAGCCAAGGATGCCCCTTGGTCGAACAGAACTCTGGCAAATCTCGGAGCTGAAGTCCGTCACCTGTTCAATAAAGCAAAGGTTGACGGGGATTGACAAGTTACAAAGAGAAGCTGACTACGTACAACAACGAGATAAAGAAGGCAAAAACGAAAAATTTTGAAAATTGCAAAAGGCGGGACTGAACCTGTGATGGCCTTGAGAAAACCAGATGGTAGCTAACACGGAAGGGGAAATGGAGCGGGCTGACCTGCTCCTTCAAACACACTTCCCTGGCAGCAAGCAAGCAGATTCGGCAGAGACAACCCCTAACACCAGGAAACCCAAACGGGAGGAATGGGAAATCGCTGGGCGAATCTGCACAAGACAACGCATAGAGTGGGCAATAAACACTTTCCAGCCTTACAAATCACCAGGAGCGGATGAAATTTTTCCCGTGCTCCTGCAGAAAGGATACGAAGAGGGAATACAGCATCTCGTAAACATAACGAGAAGCAGTCTGGCATTGGGATTTGTACCCAAAAACTGGAGAAGGGCGAAAGTCACTGATCATCGACTGATCCCAAATCCTTTAGACCTATTTGCCTGACAAGTAATAGATAACTATATAAGAATGGAGGAGGAGGAGAAAGCTCCACTTCACATAAGTCAGCACGCATACAGGGCAGGCAGATCGACAGAGACTGCCCTGAAAGAGCTAACAAGGATCATTCAGAAAACCCTGAATGCAAAAGAAACAGTCATCTCCACCTTCCTAGATATCTCAGGTGCGTTTGATAACACATTGCATGATGCGAGCACTCGAGACAAGGTGGGTGAGCAAAACAGTAAGCAAATGGATAAGCGAGGTGCTCTCCACAAGGACAACTGAGACAACGGTAGGCCAACACACTACGAAGATCAGAACTACCCGTGGAACACCTCAAGGTGGCGTTTGCTCGCCTTTGATGTGGAGCCTGCTGGCGGATGGGCAAAATCGATTGGAATATTCTAATATCGAGTGTTCCATTTAAAAAAAAAACATAAGTTTGGTTCGTCAACAACTGCTTCGACCACCCTGTATAACGAAAATATTTTTAAAACGTAGTCCATGAAGCCCTCAATCAAATCCTAGAAAGGGTTGTCAGAACTCCTCATCGTTTAATTACAATGGTCCACCCCCTCTTGGTTGCACCACGCTGTATGTAGCTTCAACGTCGGATAAAAATGAATCTTGCAGTGGTCAACCCATAATGTTTTTTTGGCATAAATATACAGTCGTAAATATTCGTTTATACGCAAAATATTTTCTCAAAAAGACATAGAGGATATAGTTTTGGAACAATGCACAAAGTAGATACATGGTTACTACAACTTTACGCAGTCTCATTGAAATCGGCGTTTAACACTTCGCATACTTCTCCCTGTAAGTGGAATAGACACATTTCTGTTAAGTACCTCCTTTTACTATATTATATAGCACCCAATTTGTCATAGTTGATAGTTATATCCTATTCAAGTTATTGTCTGCAATAAATAAAAATGAATTTATTAAGGGGTCCTTAAAGAACAGATAGTTAATACGCCCTTAATTCCGCTAAAGTAACGATCGAACGACTCGCCTTTATTACTATGAATTTACGTTTAATGATAACCCAATTCCGGCTTTATAATTCGGCGATGAACTCCCAACATAACAGTCCCCAGTTGTCGTTTTATCGGCGTTACATTAACACTGTCGCTAACAGAACTGTAGTCCTGTAGGTGAAAGCGTTCATCGTTCATGGTTTAACGGTATTAAAACGGTCAGTAAAAGGGCACCGTTGATAGTCTCCATGATCCTAAAAACGAAACGAGGGGTAATACTCCGATGCCTTCCAAAATAATCTAAGGGGTTACTTCCGCGTTACAAGAACCTTTTAAAAGTTAGAATTAACGGCAGTCGAATGGTAATTAAAACAATTTTTAATTAAGTTAACGTCGGTAAGGTTTTACGCGCGTATTGATTTTTTAAATTTTAAATTAAAATAATTTCATTTTCCATCCAACGTTCCATTTATACAATCGTGTATACTGCCTGTTTATTTAACCTTTGTTTAAGGTCCAGGTTGCATATGTAAATACCACAAAGAGAAGGCTCATTATCTATCGTTTAGTTCGAATCTGTGATGTGGTCTTTTCGCGAATCGCAATTAGTTCGCAATTACCAATAGCCGATTCGAACCGTTTCCACTCAAAGGGGCGTAATCGCATTAATTTGTTTTGGGAGATGACGTATTTCGATTGGCGGTTTGAAATTACTGTACCGGGAGATGGCTTAACGGAAAGTACATAATCCTCTTTCTTTTTTTTTTATAAAGACTTATAGGATTATCCGTGCAGCGTGATTATCGATCGTCGTCGATGTTTTTTTAAAAAAATTTTTCCCTCGATTTCCTCGATCAATAGGGTGGTTTCTGTTTTTATAAATTTAGATTTAAGTCGGGAAAACATGTCGTGAGGAGCGCAGATTTGTTTTATTAATGTCTATCTGCCTGTCGAGTTTTCAGGATCAATTGGAACGTAAAACGATATTAAATTACAATATGGAAGGAAAATTATGTAGATGTAGCTAAATTTAAATAATAGGGGAAAGTTGTCTAAAACGGGGACGTCGGCGTCGGCTCAAACGGGGACACCGTGTTTTTAATAGATAGACGCTGCTGGCAGCGGCAGCAATCCAGTACTAATGAACTAGGCGGCCATTACGTCATTCTGAGTCTATTTGCGTGACGGTTCGGACAAGCAGTGTATGGTAAAGTGCGTTCAAAGTTTTTGTGAAAATCTTTTTCGATTTTTCACTAGTGTTTAGTTGCATGTAGTCGTAAATTGGTTGCAGAAGTCAATTTGGTAGGTCGTATTCAGTGGTTTTCAAGGATTATTTTGGCTACTTAAGTTGCACGCTTGCTAAAACTTCAAACAGTTTCACGCCGTGTTGTTTACCAAATCGCGCTATCGGTTAAAACGGGGACACCTTAGGTTGTTCAAAATGGGGACGTCCCCATTTTGACCGACGTTTTGTACAACCTTTTAAACAGAATAAAAACCTTATAAATAGGCCACTGAATAATACACCTCTTCGTATATGTGTAGGTTATATCTACCACGTGTACCTGTAGCATGCACGGCAATGTACGCTAAAAAAACACACTCGTTTCTTTTCAGATCTCACGATGAGCCGCTACAAAAGGAAGACGGACAGGCAGAATTGGTCCGAAGACAGTATGACTAGAGCTGTTCAAGCGGTTCTAGATGGTGACGAGGGGTATTGAAGGGCATCTGCAAACTTCGGCGTACCCCAAACAACTCTTGAAAGGCGTGTGAAGAATGTTCGTGAAGAAGGCTTGTCGTCTACGGATGCTGCCAAAAAGGGGCTCGGAAGATACAAAAGTGTGTTTTCAAAGGAACAGGAATAAGAATTAGTTCAATACATATGTACCATGGAGGAAAGGCTATTTGGCCTCACGTTGACTGATCTACGACACTTAGCATTTGAATTGGCCGAAGCAAATAGCATTGATCATGGCTTCAACAGAGACAAGAAAATTGCTGGAAAGGATTGGCTCTACGCTTTCCTTAAAAGAAATCCTAGGGTGTCTTTACGCAATCCGGAACAAACATCAATGGCCCGAGTGAAGGGATTTAATCGTTATGCTGTTAGCAAGTTTTTTGATCTCTTACAGTCAACTTTGGAGAAACACATAATTTCTCCCAAAGATATATATAACGTTGACGAGATAGGTATCATGACTGTTCCCAGCAAGAAGTCCAAAGTTCTCGCTTTTCGTGGTAAGAAACAAGTAGGTTCTCTAAGCTTAGCTGAAAGAGGAACACTAGTTACAGCGGAAACGTGTATGAGTGCCGCCGGAAACTACATGCCTACAATGCTCGTCTTCCCAGGAAAAAGGGAAAATCTGGCCTTACTGGACGACACGCCTCCGGGATCTTTTGCTTACTTTCATGAAAGCGGATGGATTACAACAGAGGGCTTCTGGGTTTGGTTCAAGCACTTTGTAGAGTTTTCCAATCCATCTGCCGAAAAACCTGTTTTACTAATCCTCGATGGGCATAGATCACATTCCAAAAGCATAGAGCTAATTAATATTGCAAGGAAAAAAAATTTTATTTTGCTTTGCTTTCCCCCTCATACCACTCATAGACTTCAGCCACTTGAGATCACTTTCATGGCTCCGCTTAGTAACTACTATGAACAGGAAGTAAGAAAGTGGTTAATTAGTCATCCAGGTCGTGTAGTAACCATTGGGCAAGTGCGAAAATTGCACAATGCTGCTTTCCAAAGAGCCGCTTCAGTTCAAATAGCCGTTAAAGGTTTTGAAAAAACTGGTATTTGCCCTTTTAACCGCCATGTATTTCCTGATTACTTATTCGCGCCATCTGAGACTACAGAGAGACCTCTAATTTTAGCGGAGCCTCAACGGGCAGTCGCAACGTCTGAGCCTACTACTGATCTACCTTCAACATCCTTCACAGTTTCACCAAGTGTGCTTAGGCCTCTACCGCGAGAAGAGAAGAGAATTCAGAACAGAAATGACAAAAGGCGTGGTAAAACTGTTATTCTTACATCGTCTCCCTACAAAAAGGAGCTACAAGATGAAGAAGAAGAAAAAAGAAAGCCCCCAAAAAAACATTAATGAAAGATCGCACAACTACAATGAATATCAAGGAGAATAAAGAGCCCAACGCTAAAGGCAGAAGATTAAATAGGATGACGGTCGTTTTTGCCCCAAACAAAATAAAATGTGGGAAAGGGGCTGAGTCGTCTTCGTCTGAAGAAGAAGAAGAAGAGGATAGCGATGAGGCGTGTATTTTTTGTAATGAATTGTACTCTGACTCTAAACAAAAAGAAGGGTGGATTCAGTGGTCAAGGTGCTCTGGTTGGGCTCACGAAGCGTGTTCAAATGCCGAAGAAGACGACGATACTTTCGAGTGTGATTTCTGTAAGACTGTAAGCGTTCGCCAATAGCACATATACATATGTACATATATGTAATAATTATTAAGTAATAAAATAATAGGAATTTTAATGTAATATGAGAACTATTATTATTTTGATACTTATTGTTGGTTGTTTGAGGGTTTATTCGTGCTCATTAAGCAATGGAAGCACAAAAAAATTACTAACACACAATTTTTCATTGTTTTTTATGAGAACCCCGTTTTACCCGACCGGTTGTTCAAAACGGGGACTTTTACCTTTTTTTATTTATGTGTTTCATTTTCAGGAAAAACGAGCTTTTTTTGCTAAACAACACTTATTTTCCTATACTGGTATAACCACTTAACCCTTTAAGCAATAGGCGGCAATTTTAATGTGATTTGCTATTTATTTATAATAAAAAATACACTAGCGTCCCCATTTTGGATAACTTTCACCTAATAGCCCAGGTAGACACACACAACTGTTGTTGTTTTCTAGAGCGTGTTGAATTGCCGTTGTCCGCTGTTGATAATTTTCTTTAGAGACATTTCTGTCAATCAGTCATAATAAGGAAGATTTGTCAATATATAGTTGCGTTACTATTCAACCTATCCACTTGTGTGAAAGAGAATTGTATGGAGTTGGAATTAAACAGTTCTGTTAAATAGAGGTTTTACTGTATATTACAACTAATTCTATTTATATAATCCGAGTAATAATTCAGTGACCTTCAAATAATTTAACATCAGTTAATATTCAGTAGCACTGATTACACCGAATACAATTCGATTCCGTCATCGCGTTTATCTGTTTATTTTAACATTCGTTCGGAATCGGTTCCCGTCGAGGTGAATCGTACGCGCCTCGACCAATCTAGTTCTAGTACCTAACTAAAGCGATTACATACGCGACGTTGTGATCTCACCCGGATCGATTCACCGAGTGATTCATTCGGTCGTTGCGGCCAGTTTCGTTCCATCGAATGTCCGAATAGAGAGTATCCAGCAATGGAGTTCCCGAAACGCAGCCTGGTATGGCGTTACTACAACGATTGCCGTAAAACCGACAACAATACCGTACAATGCAGGGGATGCCTGAAGAAGTACTCGCACAAGGGTAACACGTCGAATATGCTGAAACATTTGCGGATGTTCCATTCGAAAATGTACAGTGAACTTCTGTCGGAACAAAATAACAGGAACGGACAGAAGCCCGTCGATAGCTGTTTGCCTGGTAGTTCTGAGGAGGAGGATAGAGCGTGAGTATATTGCGTGTGTTTGATACGTTTATTTATTACCTTCACAGATGTGTGAGTGTGTACATACTTAGTATAGATATAATTCGTTGTTCGCTACGGATATAAATACTGCCGCGATTACTTTTGAATTCATCGCGAGTGTGACGCAAATAAAAACCGCTTTTAGTTTTTTATTTATTCGTAGCTTTTGTTGTTTATTTATTATCTGTATAGTTTGGAACATAAAGATTAATTTCAAAATTTACGCGAGTTACAATGGGCCCCGTCCCGGATTTTTTTTTAATATTTTTTTCTTAAAGTGTACATTAAATTATAATGTCTACGTATTTTCTTTATTTTTATATTATTAATAAATATGTCAAGAAAAAATATTAAAGTTTGAATTTTGAATTTACCGCATTTATGACGTGATAATGGTAAATTGACAGAGAAGCTTGTCAATAGTATGATATGGAAAGAGATAGTAACAACACATCAATCTTTTCTTAATCAGAAATGTAATCATTTTTTTATGTTAGCTACGTAAATGTCAAATAGAATCAATCTCCTGTCAATCTGTATTTTATAAAACAGTAGGACAAAGAATATTGTTAAAGGAAGATGTTGTTCCACATAAAGATGTTTCCGATAGTCCACCTGCTGCAACAACATCTGAGTTAACAGATTTTGCTCGCAAGAGAAAATTTGATACCTTAGGAAGTAATAAAGGAGCGGTTATTTAAAGGAAAATAATTGAAACTACATCGACAGACCAAAGTGCGCAAATTGAATTTATTAAATGCACATCATCAGTGGCAACTACACCTCTAAAGACTGTTGGCAATCAAAGCTCGAAAAAAATTTCTTCATCTTCAAGCACTTCAAGCGATCATTCTGAATATGAACCATCAGGCATTTCAAGTGATCATTCTGAATATGAACCGTCAGGCTCATCAATTTCTTACGACACTGCAGAAATAGAACCAGAAATTAAGAATCAACAAAGGCTACTCTCAACAATGAATATGGTAGAACAAAATTCCAAATTTTATCTTGGTCTTCCACATGATGTATATAATATTGTTAAGCTGATAACAAATTATGCAAAAGTTACACACAAAGACGTGTTTATTTTACTAAAAAAACTAAAACTTGGTGATACTTATATAAGACTTGCAATAGATTTTGACATGAGTACATCAAATGTTCAAAGAATCTTTATTCAAACAATTCCTAAATTGGCAAATCTTTTCCAAAATGTAATATTTTTTCCTCCAGGTCTTACAAAAAAAAAAAAAACACTACCAATTCCATTTCGATTGAGATATAATAAAATTCAGTCTATAATCGATTGTTTGGAAATACAAATTGAGAAGCCATCTGCTCCAGTATATAAAAGTTTGACATGGTCTGAATACAAGAAGTGTAACACAATAAAATATTTAATTTCATGCACACCCCATGGTTTCATTAACTTTATTTCTCAAGGATATGGTGGAAGAACAACAGATAAAGAAATTGTCATACACAGCCAATATATTAATAATTTACCCAGAAATAGCAGTGTAATGGCTGACAGAGGTTTTAAACACGTTGCAGTACTGTTAGCACAAAAGAATTGTATTTTGGTTCGACCGTCTAGTGTTACAATTGGTGAAAAAGTACTCCTAAATTTAGAAATTAATGAAAGCAAAAGAATTGCAAGTTTACGGATCCATGTTGAACGAGTAATTGAAAGGTTGCGAAGATTTCAAATGTTAAGTCCCCACGCATGCATAGACCATCAGCTGCTATATTTAATGGACTATTTATTAATTCTAGCATGTGGCATTGTAAATATACAAGGACCGCTAATAAAATAAACCATTTTTAAATAGTCAATAAATATTTGCATCAGTTAATTTGAATATAATAATAATAATAATAATATATTTGTCCCTTAGATCACATGTATAGTATGTAATATGGGATATGTCAATATGTGTATTACAATTTAAAAACTTACAACTAGCACTTACAACAAAACATTTAATGTATATATCTAATTTACAAATATGTGTAATAAACTTATTAGGCCTCCAAAAATTCATCAATATTATAAAAACAGTGCTGTTGAAGGTAGGATTTCACCTTTTTTTTAAATATGATTGTATTTATGACGTCTTTAATTTCAGCTCCCAATTTGTTATAAAGTCTAATTCCAGCATACATGGGATTACTCTCGAAGGTTGTTGTTTTATGTCTAGGCGTTAAAATATCACTACCATACCTTGTATGATAATTATGGTTGAAATTATTTTTTGCGAGGTTTTCGATATTACTTCTAACAAGGCACAAAACATGAAGAATATATAAACATGTCAGCGGTAGAATGTTAAATTCCTTAAATAGCTGTCGGCAAGAAGAACGCATTGGCACACCAGCCATATTACGTAGAGCGCGTTTCTGAATTTGAAAAACTCTTCGCGATTTCGCAGATTTTCCCCAGTAAGCTATTGCGTATGTCAATTTAGACTGAAAACAAGCAAAGTAATAAGTTAACAGCACATCCCTGGTTACCAATCCCGCGAGCCTGAATAAAGCATAACAAACGGATGACAGTCCACTACAAAGGTTATCAATATGGGTATCCCAGCCAATATCGCAATCAATGTATAAACCCAAAAACTTGACCGATTTTTCCTGTTTTAAGGATTTATTATTTAATTCTATTAGATAACTGAAGTTTGCCGTATTACACCTGGGCGTGAAATTCATGAACACCGTTTTATCCTCATTTAAACAAAGTTCATTTGACATGAACCAATTGTAACATTTATACAGCATTTCTTTGACAGTTATGAGAGTTTCGTCAAAACTATCTCCGGCATATACATATGACACATCATCAGCAAATAGGACCAAATTACCCGCCGTACAAATGGTTGGTAGGTCATTAATAAATATTAAGAAAAGTAAAGGTCCCAATACAGAGCCCTGCGGAACTCCAAGTTCGTTGTAAAGATAGCTTGATTTTTTGCCTTCAAACTCAACTATTTGGTGACGATCACAAAGATAAGAAGAGAACCAACTATAAATTACTCCTCGAAGGCCATAATAATGCATTTTATTTAATAATAGTTCGTGATTAACTAAATCAAAAGCCTTGCTTAAATCCATAAATATTCCAATCGCTTTCTTGGACAAATCAATTTCACAATATAATCGGTTTAAAAAGTCTAACATTGCTGTGTTAGTCGAACGTTTTTTCTGAAAGCCATGTTGCTTCGGAGAAAGAATATTATATTTAAGAAAAAAGTTGTAAACCCTGTTAAAGACTACAGACATTTTGGAAATGGAAGGCAACAATGTAATTGGCCGATAGTTATGTACATTCTCCTTATCTCCATTCTTGTATAAAGGAAGAACCTTACCAGTTTTCAAAATTGTAGGGAAAGTTCCTATTTGCAAGGACTTATTAATTAAAAAAGCCAAAGGAGTGACAATACTATTAGCACAAGCCCTTAGTGCACCACTCCAGATGCCATCAACGCCGCAACTATTTGAGGACTTCGAATTAACTATAATAAAGTAAATTTCTTCCGGTGTTACCGGTTCTACAAACATAAAAATCCAGGTTTATTGAACTTAATTTTTTTAAGTTTTTCAATTTCTGCCAAAACCAATGGCTCTAGTTGTCTTCCCCTCGACATGGCCGATGTATCAAATGGTCTTCATGCACCCATGATTAATTCTGGCAAATATCCCTCCTTCCTTTTCGACCTAACGACATCATAGAGTCTAGAAGCAGTTATACGCCCAAATCTTAGTTCATACCATTCTGAACTGTTAGATTGTTCTTTTGATTCCATCTCAGCATTTTTTATATCAATATCTGACATGTGCTTGCTTAGATATTTAATAAATTCGGAAGCATTTGCATTATCCATATTTTTATATTCCTGATACATATGAAAAATTCTAACTGTCTTTAGTTTAGGTTCTTTAAATAGATCAAATATTTACCAACTGCTATTTGGAAATGCTGACACTACTGCCTTGTGAAATGTTGTTGTCTTGGGTTCTAGTGGAGGCGGTGTCTTGCCAGTTGACATAGCTAATGTTGCATATTTTGTTGATTGGCCTACTTCTGCAAGGGCTGGCCTCTTCCAATAACATGTTGTTGATGTTACTTCTACTTCTTCACTTCTTCTGTGTAACCACATTAAAAATACTACTGCATGTTTACAACCCCCTACAAATATAAATTAAATAAATATTTACAAATCCTTAATAAACATACCTTCTGCAGCAGCACAATCTATACATTCACAGCTAATAACGTCCTCTTCAGTTTCATTTATAACAGCTGACACTTTATATTGTTTACTATGAATTTTATGTTCAGGTGCTATTCGTGCATTTACAATGCATATATTACCATCTCTTTTTAATTGAACATAGCCAATTGCCTTATCTCCATAATCAGTTTTACTGGCCCTATTGTGAATATATTCGTTACAAATTACAAAATAGTAATAAATGCAACCTTATTTACTTACTTATACGTTTTTACATTCTGTATTTCGGTACTCAAAAACTTTGAATTTGTAGCAAAGAAAGCGGTTATCATATCTAGGTCCACTGCCAGTAAACTATCGGATGAAGCTTTCTCGAAACCTCGCTCCATTTTATTATGATTCCTTAGATATGTAGATAAAAATAAAATATTGTCAAAACGAACTGAAACATTTGATTGCTCAACATAAATAATATAAACGTCTTATCGTCAAAACGTCTTTTTTCTAATAATTATCACTGTCAACACACCTATCATTCCCCATAGCTAATGCTATAGATGAATGCTTCTACACTACTACGTTTGTCTTTGATGTATTCTTACAAGTTTGAGCCAATAAAAAGAAGTACCATTATCACGTCACTAAACGCGAGATTTACAAATAATCGGTTTTATTATTTTTTTGTGCAATTCCAGTAACACTAAAATTATAATTTTTGCTGTTACCTACATCAGATTATAATAATCTTTCATAATATAATATTTATTAACACATTTAAAAAAACGGGACGGCCCCATTATTTTTTAGTTGCATGCTTTGTTAATAAATACAGGTCAACTTCTATAACACTGCTCAACAGGGTTTTTTTTCTTACACTCTGATACGTGTACGTTATGGACTTTTTCACTTTGTAATTCTGAAAATATTTTCAAAAATTGGCTATCACGTCAGGTTTATGAGAAATGTTTTTTTAATACATATATGTACAGTGACCGGCAGAAAGTGCGCAGCATATGGGAAAATGGTTTACCTTTGAATATAGCAAAATTATGTTATTGCATCATATCTCGGCATGACTTGAGACCAAAATAGCACTCGCGATTTCTGCCGAAACTCTCATCGTATACGAGGGAGAGTCAAAAATACAAAATTACGCTAAGAGTAAAGTGCCCCCATTTTTAACATTAGACTTTTCTTTATTGACCAATAGTTCTTTGGTTTTAAAAATCAATGTAAAATATCGAGTTTCATTCACTTTTGATGAAAAATTTCAGTTTACTGTTTATTCTGAATTACCCTGTATAAGAAATTGAGCGCGCTCATACAATACGCAAATCTTACTCTCTGTAGACATCGTAACAGAAAACCATAAATAATACGTCGCAACAGTCAGCTACAAAAATAATATAGCTCTTGAAAATAAAAATTCAAGAATGTGAAATAATTTTGCTGCACTGCATATTTTATGTTTTCAGAAGGCAAAAATTTTTATTTAACTGAAATTGTGATTCATTTTAACTTAATCATCTTTAAAATTGTAATATTTTTTCATAAAATTAGCAACACTTTTTTTATTCAGGTTTTAATAATAATACTAGTAAAGATACATAATAGGAAATAAAACTCAAAATACATTAAAAAAATCGTAAACAAAAATATTTATTTACAAGTACATTATTTTTCTACGTGAGCTCCCGCATTCTCTATACATTTCATTGTCCTGTTGTTAAATTCTTGTGCTACGTTTCTTAAAAAAACCGGATTAATTTGAACGACACACTGCCTAATCGTATTTTCTAAATGGTCCAGATTTCTAAATGGTCGATGTTTGTATACTTGGTTCTTTAAGTAACCCCAGAGAAAGAAATCCATTGGAGTAATGTCAGGCGATCTTGCAGGCCACTGATTGTCTGAAAACCGTCCGATCCATTTTTGAGGAAATTGTTGATTAAGCCATTCTCTTACTTGCAATGTAGAACGGATCGAAGCACCATCTTGTTGAAAATACATATTCGCTCGTAGATTTAAAGGTATATCATCTAGGAACTCGCTAAATTCATTCTGCAAGAATTGTAAATATCAACCTGCATTTAAATTTTGCCGGAAAAAATATGGTCCAACTATTTGAGTATTCAATATACCACACCAAACGTTTGTTTTAAATGAATATTGGCTTTTACATTCAATTGTAAAATTAGGATTTTGATTAGCCCACCGCCAACAATTTTGAGAACTTACTACGCCGTTTCTTGTGACGGTTACTTCGTCACTAAATAATATTTGACTTCCAAAATGGGGATTACCTTCCTTCTTGCCTTGGAACCAAAAACAAAAGTAAATTCTAGCATCTAGATCTCTTTGTTGAAGAGTATGGGTGAATTTTGGTTTATATGGTAAGTACTTGTTTTTTTTTAAGAATTCTTCTAATCGATTTTTCGGAAATACCTAATACTGCTTCTTCTCTTTCAGACAATGGCATAGTAGGAACTTCATTTACTGATAATAACACATTTAAACTATTTTCTTCACTAGTTACACTTTTCTCATGGGGTTGCTTGAATTTACTTTCCACCGAACCAGTTTGTTTAAATTTGTTCACAATTCGGCATACAGTAGAATCGTGAAAATTTTTATTGTGTCTATTGTTAAAAATATTTGCTGTTTCGCGATAGCTATAGTAATTTTCACCACGAATTAGAACTATTTCTACCTTTTCTTGTACCGATAACCTTTCCGCTTCCATTTTTATAGCAAAAGTAAATGTCTAAATGACATTTATTCAATTAAGTTTTTTTAAATCAAACACAGGCAGTAGGTACAAAAAAAGCATCTGTCGAGGATTATCCTGAGACTAACTTTTTTATTTTTGTCACTCTTTCTCGTCAAGCGTTTATTATTAAAACCTGAATAAAAAGAAGTGTTGCTAATTTTATGAAAATATATTGCAATTTTAAAGATGATTCAGTTAAAATGAATCACACAATGTCAGTTAAGTAAAACGTAAAATATGGTGTGCAGCAAAATTGTTTCACATTCTTGAAATTTTATTTTCAAGAGCTATATTATTTTTGTAGCTGACTTTTGCAACTTATTATTTATGGTTTTCTGTTACGATGTCTACAGAGAGTAAGATTTGCGTATTGTATGAGCGCGCTCAAATTCTTATACAGGGTAATTCAGAATAAACAGTAAACTAAAATTTTTCATCAAAAGTGAATGAAACTCGATATTTTACTTTAATTTTTAAAACCAAAGAACTATTGGTTAATAAAGAAAAGTCTAATGTTAAAAATGAGGGTACTTTACTCTTAGCATAATTTTGTATTTTTGACTCTCCCTCGTATACGATGAGAGTTTCAGCAGAAATCGCGAGTGCTATTTTGGTCTCAAGTCATGCCGAGCTGTGATGCAATAACATAATTGCGCTATATTCAAAGGTAAACCATTTTCCCATATGCTGCGCACTTTCTGCCGGTCACTGTATATATATTTGGCGAGAACAAAAGTATCATTCGATAAACTGCTACTTTTGCTATACAAACACCTTCGCATTTTCCAGTAAAAATAAGGATAAAATTATCTATCCTAATTTACCTTCTGCCACTCGTCCAGTTCCTCATTCGGAAGCTTTGCCAGTACCAACTCCTATGGATGTTTCGAGCCAAGAATTTATTGAAACCGAGATAGAAGAATACATTTCAGAGTTGTCGAACTCACAAGAGGAATATTTGCCATCTCAATTAGAATTAAATGACCTACTTCGAGATCGCAGAAATCTTCCCAGCCATCATAAGTACCGCCTAAGAACGTCTATAGGAAATCCCATTAGGATGTAGTGGATTTTCTAAGGAAATCCAGGTCTATAACTCTGGGACATCACAGGTGGTGCAAAAAGGATTAGCCCACGGATGTCCTTTAGTTTGCCCTAGAGGCTGTCCTTATATTTATTCGTAGGCCCATGAAGGTATTTATATGGGATGTGTTAGGTCGAGGCATACGGATAAAAGAAATTAGTTTGCCAGGTTGACATTTTACGCGCTATTATTATAAATACAACTGCAACTGCTTTCGTTCCCCACAAAATAGGATTAAGCGATACTGTATCCCTTGATAAAACTGTTGAAAGAACGTACAATTATAGAAATACACTTTAAAAGTTGAAATGTTAACAAGTTTGAGACATTTAAATGTCAAATATAGACAATTTTGACATTTAAATGACAAGTATGAACAAATTCGACAAGAATATGTCAAATGCGGACAAGATTGACGTTCAAATGTTAAATATAGATAAGTTTGACAATCAAATGGTGAATATGCATAAATTTGACATTTAAATGTCAACTGCAGACAAATTTGAGCTTTCGTATAAACAAATTTGCCAATCAAATCTGAAATATAGACAAGTTTAACATTAAGAAGTGAAATATTTTTGAGAACCTCTTCAACGGCTGGCAAAATTAACTTCTCTCCGATACTATGCGGTTTTCCAGATTTTGCTATAAGTAGCGAGATATTGTAGGACGCCCGCAAACCATCATCGTTTCTTTGTGACGTCGAAGCGAACATTCTGTCCAGTGTGGGTCTCTTCTGAAGTTTATCTTTGAGTGTTTGAAAGTATTTCAAATCTTTATCTGTTTTATCATGGTGACATCTTCTCAGATGATCCTGCAGCTTAGATGGTTTCATAGCATCATTGCCCAAAACTTTTTTGCATAAAAGGCGCATAGGCAATTGTTTGTCCGACAATGATGGAATGAAGCCAAACTTCAAATAATCAACGCTGTACTGTCTACATTTCTTTTTAGATTCGGACATGGCATCAGTCATCTGTCGGCAAAATGAATCTATTTTAATAAGACATAAAGTCAAGCAGCTGTATATTAAAAAATCGAAGTCAAATTTAAATCGTATGGTCTTAGATTTTGTGGCAGGCATAGGTGTACAACCATTATAAATGTCGAATGATCCTTTTGCTCACACCAAGTCATAGGTCTTACAAATGACATAGCGCTGTTCTTACCATTCGACCAGCCCCTCATCCTCAGAGTAACAGCACACCGTGCTCAGCAAATGTGAGGAGCCCATTTCTTGTCCTGATATTTAATTATTAGACCAAAATAGTGAAAATATACATTTTCTATTAAAGACGTAATATTTCGTTTATGTCTTTGGGCAGGAAATTCTCCACATACATAACAGAAGCTGTTGGGATTATTTAGTTCGTATAATGATCTTCATAGTATAAATCATTGGCTTGTATAAAGTGTTTTATCCTTTCTCTGGCACTACATTTTGTACGAACCTTAGGTACTTTGTTGTCGCGAATGATATAGAGAGTTGTGTGTCACTGCCACTTTGGGTAAACTTGATTACAGAGATTCATAATGAGTCTTTCAAATAAATCACAGACCATGATATCTTCATGGCAATCTAAACTTGATGGTTTTACACATTTCTTTTGAGCTAATAGACACTGTCCAGTCCATCTTTTCTTTGACCTAGCATGACAAATAATAACTCTCTTTAAAGATGTATCTTTCCGGTATTGCCGTGGTTGTTGTAACAAACTTGACGTTTCGCTGATCATACTGTCAGCTTCTTCAGAAGTTCTCTAAAGACTGATGTTGATGTCTTCTGCTCCTCGTTATATACCCAGTCCCTGTTTCGCTCCAGTGATGCGTATCCGTTCCAGTCCGCTGAACCGTATCCGTTATCGTTCTCTGATCCGTGTCCGATGCTTCTCCTCGATTCGTGTTAGATGATCTCGGATGCGTCCTCGTTGGTCCTTGTTGCTTCGGGCTCTCCAGCGCTAACTTCCATACCTTACTCAATCTGTATCCGTCTTCTCGGTTGAAGTTGTTCGGATTCTTCATTATTTCCAGGGATTCTCTCACTATCCGTGGATAGTAGTGATTGCTTTTGGCTAGTATCTTCACGTCATTGTAGTCGATTACGTGACTGCTTCCGGTGTGGTAGTGTTCAGCTACTGCAGATTTTCCAGTATTTCCCTGTTCGACATCTCTGCGATGCTCTTTCACTCTGCACTGTATACTGCGCCCGGTTTGTCCAATATACGATTTCCCGCACTGGCATTGAAATTTGTAGATGCCTTTAGCTTGTAGTCTCTCTTTGTTGGATGGAAGCAGTTCTTTTATTTTCTTGACTGTGCTGAACCTGACGTTGACGTTCTTCTTCTCCAAGGTTTTCTGCAGCCTGTCCGTGACTCCAGCAATATATGGCAGGTGTGCGTATCCTGCTGGCTTTAGTTCTGAGTCATCCTTCTGCTTCTTTTTGGCTCCAGCTAAACTCCGAATCTCCCGTGGTTTGTAACCGTTCTTTTGGAGTGCATCTTTCACATGTTGAATTTCCTCGGTTTTGTTGGTAGCATCACTAATAATTTCCGCTCTATGTAGTAGTGTAGTGCCCAGGGATCTTTTCTGTTGTGGATGATGATGTGAGGTTGCGTGTAGATATCGGTCCGTATGCGTCTTCTTGCGGTATACTCCATGTCCCAATTTTCCACTGTCGTTGCCCTTCTAACTCCATCGTAATGTTGATGTTGGCATCTTGTCTGTTGATGTGTTCCTTGAATGCGTGTAGATTGTCCATACCGTGAGGCCATATCACGAATGTGTCGTCCACGTAGCGGTACCAGCATTTCGGTTTCTTGTCACTAGAGCTGATGGCTTGTTCTTCAAAGGTTTCCATAAAAATATTAGCGATGACTGGTGAGAATGGTGATCCCATGGCTGTGCCGTCTTTCTGCTCGTAGAAATCTCCATTCCATAGAAAATAGGTAGTGTTTAAACATAGTCTTGCGAGGTCAATTATATCCTCTTGTAGTCCTTGTGGTATAAACCGTTGTCTGCTGAGTTCTAGGGTTTCTTCCACTGGCACGTTGGTAAAGAACGATTCCACGTCGAAACTCACTAGTATGTCTTCTCTGGTTACTTCATGTTCATGTAGAATCTCCACAAAATGTTCAGAGTTCTTTATAAAATTGCTTGTCAATCCCGCGTACTGTTGTAGTTGTTTGGCAACATATCTGGCTAGTTCGTAAGTCGGGGATCCACAGGTGTTCACAATCGATCGTAGAGGGTTTCCACTTTTGTGTATCTTGGGTAGCCCGTATAGTCTTGGAGGCTGCGTTTCTGACGGCAGTAGACGTCGTTGTTCTTCCTTCGGTATGGTTGACTCTTTGATAGTTTTCCTGGTCTGACGTTCTATTTTAGCTGTACGGTCTCTGCTTAGCTTCTTGTAATGTTCAGGATCCAATAAGGTATTGATTTTCTCATTGTAGTTTGTCCTGGTCATTACTACTGTTGCGTTTCCCTTATCGGCACGTCTTTATTGTTGCGGAGTTCTTTCAGTGCGTCCTCTTCTGTCTTGGAGATGTTTCTGGTTGGTGGTTTGGCTTTGCAGAGTATTTTGCACGTCTCGTGTCTTATTTGTTCTGCTTCTTCTACTGGTAAGGTCCTTATTGCACATTCCACTTGCGTGATTATTTCATCCTTCGGTATCCTGTTGGGTGCAATAGCGAAATTTAGTCCTTTCGACAGTACTCTGGTCTGTTCTTCAGATAACGGTTGGTTGGTGAGGCTCACGACAGTCTTCTTAGGGTCCAATTCTGGTAGTGCTACGGTCTTCTTCTGAGATAGCTTCTCAAATTTCTTGGTCTGCTTTCTAGTAGCATTGTTGAGGTGATGTTCTGCGTGTTCGTAACTAATCCGGTCTACTGTTTTCCCAATATCCTCAGGTAGTAGTCGGCCTAATTCCAAATGTTGCTGGTAAAGTTCGTTGGATACTAAATTGAGTTCGTAGTATGTGCGGCGCACTCTTTCCCGTGTGAGTGCTTTTTCTGCTCGGCGAATAATTCTGTTAGCAGTGGTGGTCCTAAGATGATGTATCTTCACGAAATTTGGTATCACATCCTGGTCTCGGCAGCGTCGTAGAAATGCTAGCGAGGCTTCTTGCATAACTTGTCCAGTTTCCTGGTCTTCTGGTAGATATCCTCCCCGTAGAGGCGTCCAATAATCGAATGTAGGCTTTCACGGCCACTGTTCCATAAAGATGTATCTTTCGGGTATTGCCGTGATTGTTGTAACAAACTTGACGTTTCGCTGATCATACTGTCAGCTTCTTCAGAAGTTCTCTAAAGACTGATCTTGATGTCTTCTGCTACTCGTTATACATATACCCATAACTCTTTTCCCTCTCTAAACGGGAACGTCATCTGACACATACATGAACTGTCCACCTTTAGTAGCAGCATCATCAGTATTATACCACATTTCATCTACATAAATAGTATAATTTTTTCGGAATATCATTAACTTTTATTAAAATTTTCATTCATAAAATCGAAATGACAATAAAGAAACGAAAGTTAAACAAAACAAAATTAAATTTAAAACAGTCTTACGATTATTCATTCAAAAAAAAGTATAACAAGATAACTTTCATGTTCTATTTTCAGTCAAAAAGACGTTTTCGACGCTAACCAAGCGGAAACGTCAGAAATCGACGTCAAATCTGAAGCGCTAACCGACATTTATTACGATGAATCGTTCACGGCGGAAAGTCCCTCACGATGCGAGGATAGCCTTCAGGAGCCGTCAACGTCGGTTTTCGCGGCGACGACGCCAGCCGTCGCGAACACTTCCTCGAACGCGTCGTCGTTCGATTGTTCGCCGCCGAAACGAAAAAGGAACGAGGTCGACATGTCCCGGATGATTACCTCGATATCGTCCGATATTCGAAGCCTGCTCGATCGTTCGGTAACCGCCAGTGATACTCACTTCTATCATTCCGTTGCGTTCGAAATCGAGAGATTAGACGAGGATAGTAAGGATCTAGTGAAGGCCGCCATCTGGCAGGTGCTTTATAAAGTTAAGTCCGCT
Source organism: Holotrichia oblita (assembly GCA_023690525.1). Taxonomy (NCBI): domain Eukaryota; kingdom Metazoa; phylum Arthropoda; class Insecta; order Coleoptera; family Scarabaeidae; genus Holotrichia; species Holotrichia oblita. The sequence continues at coordinate 215,522,331 of CM043015.1, forward strand.
AAGAAGAAGAATGTAGATTTAAGTTTGGAAGATGTGTTTAAATAGTAATAAAGATGTGTTTAATTGTAAGGATTTGTTTCTTTTTAACATATCAATATTTCAAGGTATGACCAATTTATTTCTAATATTCAGGAAATGGAACATACATTTCTCTCAGTGTACGCGAGAACAACTAACTAAAATGACCGACGTCAAAATAAGTGACAAGTAAGTATGTAAAACAAATGAGCTAAGCACTCTTGCTTGAGTAAATTGATATATCTGGGCATTTTAGGTACGGGGCCTAATTAAATCGTTATCACTTATTTATCTTCCATTTTAGGTATAGAAACACACTAATACAGATTAAAAAAGAATCTTTTGTAGAATCAGAATACCTAAGAAAATATATGTATATCTTTTCATTTAAAGAAATCTACTTTCCGAAGTTTTTGAACACCCTGTATAATCTTACAGAGAAGAACTTCAAATTTTGTGTAATTAGACAATATCAGCTGTGCGTATGCAAAATGTCATTCGTCTCTTTTACTCCTACGTGACGTAATATCACTATAAAGTAAGATCGGTATCTGTCACTTTTTTTCTTTAATTGCAAATAACTCAGAAGGAGTGGTATTTAGGTATAGGGTATGATATATGAAATATGTGTAAAATTTATCATAGAAGCTGAATTTGTAATTTATTTTATAGCATGCTATTTAAAAAAATTGTAGTTGATGCCCACTTCCGGTTAACCGGAAGTGATATTTATTCAAAAATATTTTCACGTGATAGTTCCTATTCAATCATATCCAACTGCAAAATTTTCTTTTAAAATTCCGTTCCGTTTGTATAATACTTTTAATAGGCCATTCTCACCAATCACCCTGTATATAGTTGCCTGTCGGCAGAGCTGTCCTAATTGTAACTAGTTACAGTTACTATGCAGATAAATACTTTTAGGTACAGTTACAGTTACACTTTGATACGAGTAACCTAAACACAATCACAATTAATTACAGTTACACAGGATAGGGAACTGTAATTTATGATAAATACAGTTACGAAGTTATGATATTATTATGTCTAGTAAGTGATGAAGCACTTCTATTAATAGTTACTTGTCCTTTTTAATCCTTGAATTATTTATTTGTAAACATATATTTAATTACGCTTAGTATTAGATTTAGTGTCGATTGTTTATACAGGGTGCCCACCTAGTACGTAAAGTAAGTCCAATCTCTTGGTTAATAAGAAAGATAATTGAAACTTTTTTTTATTTCGCGTGTCTAATTTTCTCAAAATCTACAAACCTAAAATAATGCCGATTATACAGGGTGCTCCATTTCTTCTACACAGGCAGCAACTTTGTTTTTTAAATACAAACCTATGTATATTTTTTATAATTCATTTTGAATCTACATGAAAAATAAAAGGGACTTGTATGGTATTCATATGAAAAACCTGACGGTCTTTGAGATATTTGACTTACCTACTATGTTTTTCTAGTAAATTATTGTCAATTACAATATTGCAAGTTTTGCGGTTACGCTAATTAACGGAGAAGTTATTTTTAGAGAAAATGTTAGGCAATAATGGTTCTTCAAAACAACATTTCAGAAACTGATCTACAGTATAAGGGGTGCCCAGAAAATGTTGTCAAATTTAAGGAAGCAAAATATGAAAAATTTCCGTTAATTCAAATGGAACACGCTGTATATAATTGATTAGTAAAATGCAGAATTAAATAATATTAAGAAATGAAATCAACAATTTCTTGAAATTTTCGCCAATATTTCCAATATTGAAGCGCGCAAAAATTGTTATTTACCTGATGCATATTTGCGTAAAATGCAAAATTTGAATTGGGCGAATTGGGCTCTAGATATATGTCATTAAATGTCAGTTGGCAACTGACAAATGTTCAAAATTAATTATTCGTTCATCTCATCGCCCTCTATAGGTCCACCTGGTTGGATATTAAAATTTTTATTTAGCTTCGCCGTAATTCTAGTGCATCATTTTAAGTGGCCCACCCTTTATATTTATATGTGATATAGTTTATTATCTTGTGGCAGTTCGGTATATTTAACTATATACGTACGCTTCATATAAACAAATCAGAAAAAAATTAAAGGAAAAAGAAATACTCACAAGAAATTTACACGTGTAGCTCTGATCTAGGAAGGTAGATAACTTTTCTGATTCTTTTTATTGAAACTTCAATTTACGGATAACTATAATTATTGCACTTATCTTGCTGCTCATTAATTTCTGTTTATTTTAATGTTAGCTACAATTGAGATCAAAACGCAAATGTGTAAGGTAAAGAAAAGAGCTCGCGAAGAAGACACAACGATAGCTAAAATATACAGTGAAGAAATGGAGACAGTTCTAAATAAGGGATATGAATTTGTGTCCGATGTCACCCTATATCAGAACGCTAAGACTAGTCTGTATCAAGCAAGAAGAGAAGCACAAGGCGATAAGAAGGATCCAAAAGACGCCACCGCAATTATTTTCACAGAAGACATGCTTCAGTTGGACGACGGAACATGTTTTCTACTCTCAAAATTAGAAGACAAAGATAAGCTTTTGGTTTTTTGCAATACCGAAGGAAAGGAAACATTAAAGTCACACAAGCGATTTTTCATGGATGGGACTTTTAAAAGCTGTGCAAAGCAATATAAACAGCTGTACACCATCCACGTCGATCTTGGAAGCTCGTCGACCGAAATCAAAATTGTTCCTGTACTTTTTGTAAGTAATGTAATAAATCGTGCGCAACCTACACAAAACTATTCCAAATAATTAAAAAGGCCCTCATACTGTATCAGTGGATTTCGAGCAAGCAGCTATTTCGTGTTTGAAAACAATCTACCCTACCGTCGCCATACAGGGGTGCAACTTCCACTTTAATCAGGCTTTATGGCGAAAAATACAAGAATTGGGATTGGTTAAAGCCTACAAAGAAGATAGTGCAACCAGAAACCATCTGCATATGTGTGCAGCATTATCATATATTCCAATTGATAATATTGACGAAGGTTGGATAACTGTTTTATTTATCTTTATTATTGTAAAAACATAAATACATCGAACATACTTGTTTAAACTTAAGTTTACTACTTGTTCACTCCCATGTCCATTAACCTACTAACTTCACATACAACATTTCCCTTTTCTCAAGCACTTACTTACTATCTGTTTAAAATTACTTAACACTAATACAATTTATAGTCCTTAAACCTAGTTGGCAATTTAATATCTCTCTTTTCTCTCCCTCTGTTCCTTACAACTTCTTCTTGTTTGTCATTTGCTGATTCATGTGTTTCTATTTTGTTGTTTTGTTTACTGCTATGTTTTTCATCACTTATCTCATCACTTGCTGATCTAAAGTGAGGTTCATTACTTGATTTCTTCAAGAATACACTATTTCTTCTATAGGTGTTGCAGTTTTCATCTTTAACAATGTACGATCTTGGTTCTTTTAATTTTTCCTCAATCTTTGCTGGAACCCATTCGTTTTCCTTTTTCAATATTACATTGTCACCTATCCTAAACTCTTCTCTTGCTTTTGCATTTTTGTCGTAATATTCCTTGTCTCTTTGTCTCTTTTCTTGAATGTTTTGTTGAATTTTTTATTGTCGTGCTGCTGGGGTCTTAATTTATCATCACATATTGGAAGCTTTGTTCTCAAGACCCTTGACATTAACATCTGCGCTGGCGATAGTCCCGTATCTGATGTAGGTGTATTTCTATATTCCAACAAACTCAACTGTATATCCTTTGATTTCCTTAAAAAGCTCTTCGCTATTCCCACAGCTTTTTCTGCAAGACCATTTGATTTAGGATACCTTGGACTACTCGTCGTTATTTTAAAGTTCCAATATTCAGCAAATCTTCTACATTTAAAAGAATTGAATGGCATGTTATCCGATACTACTTCCTTTGGAATGCCATGGATCGCGAAAATACTTTTAAATTGTTCTATTACGTCCTCTGATGTTTTACCCTTTAACTTCAAAATCTCAATCCACTTTGAAAAGTAATCCATGACTACTATGTAAGAACTACCTGCAAATTCTAAAATATCGCAAGCTATTTTTTCGAACGGCGTGCCTGGTATATTATGTGGCATCATAGGTTCTTTTACATTTTGTCTCGAGTATTTTTCACATACTTTACATTTCTTTATGTAGTCTATTATGTGTTTATCCATGTTAGGCCAATACAAATTGCATTTAGCTCTTTTGATTGTTTTCGTCATTCCCATATGGGATTCATGTAGTAGTTTTAACATTGATGTAATTAACACATCAGGTACTATCAGTCTGTCATTCAGAAATAATAAATTATTTTCACAACTCAAGTCATTTCTATACTGCCAATATACTTTTAAAGACTCCCTGATTTTGTCATAGTTAGGCCACGATGTCGTAACATATTGAACAAGCAAATTTAAGTCATTATCTTGAATAGTTGCTTGTTGAAATTCGTGTTTTTTATTGGATGTGATGCTTAAATTTTTCTCTATAATGTGGACTAATTCGTTAAACTCTGGATCTTCTTCTACTCTTTCTTTAATGTACGCCCTTGATAATGTATCAGCAATTTGTAAATTTTTTCCAGGTGTGTAATGAAATGAAATCTTGTATCTTAACAACTTTAGCTTCATTTTTTGCGAACGTGGGGAAACTATTTGTGCAATTTGTTTCCTAAAGATACCTAAAAGTGGTTTATGGTCATTAACAACTTTAATGTCTCTATTATAAATGAAGTAATGAAATTTTTGGACTGCGAAACAAATTGATAACATTTCCTTTTCTATTTGTGAGTATGACATTTCTGTGTCTGTCAAACTACGAGAAGCATAAGATAAAGGTCTACCATCTTGTAGTAAAGTGCACCCTAATCCCTTACTGGAGGCATCCGTTTGTATAACTAACTCCTTATTTGCGTCAAAATTCACTAATACAGGTTGTGTACTTAATATTTCTTTTATCTTTTCCAATGCCTCTTCATGCGTCTGCAACCACTTAAACTGAACATCTTTTTTAGTAAGTCTCTTAGCGGACTGGTTATTTCTGCAAAATTATTTATAAATCGTCTCATATAATTGAACATTCCCAATACTCGTTGCAACTCTTTTATATTACTAGGTGATTCTAATTGATTTATTGCTTTGATTCTATCATTATCTGGCCTTATACCTTCTCTACTAAATATATGTCCTAAATATTTTACATGATTAATCTTATATTGTACTTTTTTAGGATTGAATTTAATTCTCAGGTTTTTTGCTCTATTCATGACTAATTTAAGAGTGTCGTTATGTGCTTCTTCTGTGTCCGTCGCAATTAAAATATCGTCAAAATATACTATTACACCAGGTATATCCCCAAAGTTCTTTTCTATTATCATTTGAAAGTATTCTGGTGCATTTGATATTCCGAAAGGCATTCTATTAAATTTATAACACCCAAAGATGGTGCTGCTTTTTTTCTGTGAGAGGTGTTGCTGTATGTACACTACCTGTTATCGTTCTTGCATTTTCTTTATATTATTGTGAGAAAAAGTTTAAATCAAATGTTGAAATTTGTGTAATAATACCAAAGTGAATTTGCTTGATCTGATAGTGATATTCTTGAAAGCTGTAAGTTGATAAGATTGTGTTAATATCATTATTCATTTATTCGCTGCGAGTTAACTCGAATAGCATGAGAGTAAAAACCTTGTTTTTTGTGCATAGTTTTCTTATATATTGTTGCACAAAAATATCTATTTGAACTGACATGATTTATTATTAAGCGTATATACTGATTTCCATAATATTGTAACACATATTTAATATTTTCATATCCTTTGTATCATCCAAATTATACCTAACCGTGGCCTTATATGTTTGTCTAATCTTAGTCAACACGACGGGCCCCGTGTTGTGAAGATTTGTATCCCTGTTGTTGTAACCTTATAATCTCTCACAATTATGGCACCTACACCCACAGTAATGTGTTCCTGTTGTAAAACTGTTGTTGAAGAGCTTAAAAGTGTCATTTGCTGCATATGTAAAAAAGTATTTTATCATCAATGTGTTCAACTTACCGTGTCTGAAGTTCGAACTTTAAAAACTAGAACAGGACTTTCCTGGAACTGTTCTGATTGTTCTGCTCTTGGAAGTGATCTTGCAGAACTGAAGGCTGCAATTGTTGCCTTGAGAAATGAAGTACTGGAACTGAAACAACAGAATTCTATCGCAAAAAGTATGTCTACTGATGACGCTCTGTTTGAGGAAGTCATGTCGGAAATTGCTGATCGTGAACAACGGAAATGTAACATCATTGTTTATGGGCTAACAGAGAGTTCATTACCGACTAAGGCTGAATGTCACTCAGTGGAACTAGCAGAAGCGAAGAAAATTCTTGGATCCTTGTCTGTCAACTGCGATGTATCCTGTAAACGACTGGGAATATACGATAAATCAAGACGTACACCGCGGCCTCTTCGAGTAACACTTGATAGTACTCATTTAGTACGCACTGTTCTGCGACATGCCAAAAGATTGAGAGACGACGACAATTTCAAGAACGTTCGAATTTCCTCTGATCGCACTCCACGGCAGGTTAAGTATTTTCAACGTATTCGCAATGAGTTACGTGAACGTGAGGAGAAGGGTGAATCTGATTTGTATATTAAATACTTTAATAATGTACCTAAAATTGTAAAACGTAATAGTAATTTAAACTAAATTCGTCCAACACATGCAACAATATTATTAATGTACGTTATCAAAATGTTCGTGGCATACGCTCTAAATTAGATAATATTTATTCTGGTTCTAGTAGGTCTGATTCAGAAATTATTTTACTCACTGAAACATGGCTAAACAGCAACATAGACAGTTCTGAGATTTTTGACAATACTTACAGAGTTTTTAGGTCAGATAGAAGGTTCTTATTGGTCGGCCGTACTACTGGTGGTGGCGTACTTTCGGCCTTTTCTGAAGAACTTATTTGTAATTCGTTAGATACAACTTTTCTTGAAAGACTAGTACCGCTTATCGATGTTGTATGTTGTAAAATTCAAATACACTTTTCTAGTATCTATATTATGAATGTCTATGTTCCACCTGATGTTAGTCCGGACGACTACGATTTACTTTTTGATGCGCTGGGAACATTTCTGATGAATAAAAATGTTATTGTGTTTGGTGATTTTAATGCACCATTGTTTAATAGGAATAGTGTAGATAGGAAGTCCACTACTGTCTACCAATTTATGGAAAGCTTATCGTTGCGGCAGCTGAATGATTTCACGAATGCAAATGGTAAACTTCTTGATTTAATATTCACCAACTTGAGCTATGATTTTACAATTGTTAGAGATTCGGCACCTCTGGTACCAGAAGACAGTCATCATCCCGCTTTATTCATTTCAATACATGTTCAAGATGCTGGTAAAACTTCTAATTTTAGAATCAATAACAACTTAAGATATTGCTTTAAAGGGGCAGATTTGTCGGCTTTATATACGGAGATATCTGAAACAAATTGGGAATTTTTACAACAATATAACGATATTGATGTGGCTGTTGCAGCGTTTTATAAGAAACTTTATTCCATCCTGGACTGTGTTGTTCCTCGTGTTCGTACTTCAAATAGATTTTATCCGGTGTGGTACACGGATGATATTAAACTTCTTATAAAAACCAAAGAACGTTATCTGCAAAGGTGGAAACGCACCCATTCTCAGTATTACCTTAACGAATTTCACCGTGTTCGACGATTACTAAAACAAGAAATGAAATTTGCCTATGACAGTTATGTGCATGTGGTCGAAGGGGATATTGTAAACAATCCAAAGTCATTCTGGTCCTTCATTAATAGTAAGAGAACTCAGACTAGAATTCCGGCTCATATGTCCGTGAATCAGAATGACCTATCTCATCCGCAAGATATTGTTGACGCCTTTGCTGCTCAATTTGCTCAAGTATTTACACCAAGTATCGGTACATCGGAATGTTTATTTACACAACGTCTTTCCTTTGGAGTGGGACATATTGATGAAGAAGATGTTCTAGAAAGTACATCTAGGCTAAAGTCAGACATGACAACTGGCGATGATGGTATTCCCAGCTTCTTGGTTCATGATGGCAGAATAACTTTCGCATATCCGCTAACAATTTTGTTTAACTTGAGTGTACGCACGTCTACATTTCCCTGTGCTTGGAAAGTTACAAAAGTAGTTCCTGTATTTAAGAGCGGCAATCGTACTGATGTCAATAATTACAGGCCTATTAATATTGTTGCCAATTTTGCCAAGGTATTCGAATATATATTATATACCAGAATATACAGTAATATTAGGCAGACGATTTCTATTTACCAACATGGATTTATGAGCGGCAGATCTACGGTAACGAACTTGGCGTGTCTTACTCAGTACATTTCTTCGGAACTCGACCAGCGTGGACAGGTTGACGTACTTTATACAGATTTTACCAAAGCTTTTGATACTATCAATCATGGAATCCTATTGGAAAAGCTGAACAGTGTAGGTATGTGTCCGTCTTTTATACAGCTTATCTCTTCTTACTTATCACACAGAAGCGGTTATGTTTTTTACAATGGATATTCCTCAAACAAATATTCGATTTCCTCAGGCGTCCCACAAGGTTCAAACCTGGGACCTTTACTTTTTAATATATTTATAAATGATCTTCTGAGCAGTTTGACATGTAATGTACTTGGATATGCGGATGATCTGAAAATATATAATCGAATTGGATCAACGGATGATTGTTTTCTTTTACAAAGAAACTTGTGTATTATTGAAAATTGGTGCAGAAATAATCTTATTTCATTAAACATTAGCAAATGTCTTGTTGTATCTTACACAAAGTGCCGCAATCCTTTGCATCACAATTATAATATAGGAGCTGAACAAATAACGCGACAAAATAAAGTTAAAGACTTGGGCGTTCTATTTGACGCGGAACTATCGTTTAGTGAACACATTTCCGCGATGTGCTTATTGGCATCAAGGAATCTGGGGTTTTTGATAAGATCATGCCGTAATTTTAATAACCTACATGCAATAAGAACTCTATACTATTGCCTCGTCAGAAGTCGACTGGAATATGCGTCATTGATTTGGTATCCGTATTACATATATCAAAACCTGGCCGTAGAAAGAATACAGAAGAGATTTCTAAAATATCTAACTTTCCGGATAACTGGTGAATACCCTGAGCGCAATACTGATTACAACACATTGCTTGATACACATGAATTTGATAGTCTTTCCAACCGGCGAAAAGTACACAGTGGAAGATTCTTGCTAAATTTGCTGCTTTATAAGATTGATTGCTCTTCGTTACTTGCTCTTTTCAATTTTAATGTACCATCTTTTAACACACGTGTTATTACTACTTTCAGACTACCAAGAGCTACGACTAATAATTCATTTAGATCTCCAGCTTATCATATGTCTGCAAATTTCAATAATATGTTTGATGACATCATTTGATAAACATAATATGTATATGTGATTTTGTCTTTAATATTTGTTACTACACTTTGTCTTTTTCTCTCAACTTGAATTTTTATTCCTTTGCATTACACTTACCTAGGATTAATATTTTGTAATGTTTCATTTATAATTTAATATTAATATTTTATAGTTGTTAGTTTACTACTTTGTATAGCAGATTGTTTTTTTTTCTTACTTGATTTCTCTTTATTATTACACCTCATATTATTATTATTATATATTCTATTATATATATATTTCTTTTCTTGTCCTGTAAATGGCTATGCTGTTGGACAATAAAGTATTATTATTATTATTATTATTATTATTATTACTAAATGTTGTGCATTCTTTTGATTTGTCATCCAGTTCTATTTGATAATACCCATCTTTTAAATCTAAAACAGAGAAAAATTGCTTTCCACTTAATTTAGTAACAATTTCCTCCAGTGTTGGGATCGCATAAAAATTTCTTTTGATCGCTTTATTTAAATCTTGTGGATCCAAACACAACCTTATTGCTCCATTTGGTTTTTCCACTATTACAATACTGTTTACCCATTCCCCGGGATTTTCCACTTTGCTTATAATTTGTACCGATTCTAATTCATTTAACTTATTCTTAAATCTATCTCTTAATCCTAATGGAATTCTCCTAGGCAGTTTTGCTACAGGATTATGATTTGGTTTTAAGCTAATATGACAATGTTCCTTAAATTTTCCTAATCCAGTGAAATTTTCTATGTTTTCTTTTATAAATTTGTCTTTTTCTGTTACCCTTTCTATTTCATTTACAGTACTTATAAATCCTACTAGTTTTGATGTTACTAACCCTAAAATTGCACTAGCTTTTACATCTGCTACATAAAACTTGATTTCAGTGAATTCTTTCTCCTTAACATTACATTTCAAATTTATACTGCCTAATGTCTTAATTTTTGACCCTCCAAATGCTTGTAATATTACATTTGACTTACATAAATTTTCATTTTTAAAATATTTATTGTACGAACTTAATGGCAAAATATTTACTTGTGATCCCGTATCTATTTTTACTTTAATTGAAATATTATTTACTTTAACACTTTCATGCCACACCGAATTACTTACATTTACACTATTTACTATTACTAGACTACAAATACTTAGATCTTCGTAATTTTCTTCTCCCTCACTTACTTCCTCGTCTTCTTGCACTTCTCTTACATTTCTGATACGACATGCTCTTGCAAAATGATTTAGAATTCCACACTTTTTGCATTTTTGTCCATATGCAGGGCACTCTCTTGCTCTGTGTTCTGTTTTACACCTATAACAGCTGAATTTCTTCCCTTTGTTTTTTTCTTCTTTATTAAACTTCTTGGTATATTTGTCTTGTATTTGTTTATCGGTTTTATTATTCTCTTTTAATTTTCTTATTGCATGCACATCCTCTGTTTGTACTTTTTCTACCTGCTTTTTCGTAATTTCTGCTGCTCTACACTCTTTCTCTGCTTTGTCCAAATCTAAATCATCTCTACGTAATAACCTTTCTTGCAAAATTTTATCACTTATACCTAGCACTATTCTGTCTCTTATTAATGACTCTTTTTGCTCACCAAACTCACAAGCTGTTGATAATTTCTTTAAATCGGTAACAAAATGATCAAACATTTCATTCTGTTCCTGTTTTCTACTAAAAAATTTAAATCTTTCATAGATAATATTTTTTTTGGGGTTCATATATTTCTCGAATGCTTCTATTACGGCATTATACTCGTTCTTTTTCTGCTCATCTAAGTTGAATGTGTTATAAATTTCCACTGCTTCTTCTCCAATTGCATTCAACAATAATGCTACCTTTACTGGTTCTGTGGATTTGTCCTTTCCCGATGCTACCAAAAATATTTCGAAATTTTGCTTAAATTTTTTAAAATTTTCTGCAGGTTGGAGGTCCTGAAGGTTGGATAACTGTTTTATTTATCTTTATTATTGTAAAAACATAAATACATCGAACATACTTGTTTAAACTTAAGTTTACTACTTGTTCACTCACATTCAACAATAACAATTCAAGAAAGCACACCAATTGACGAAAAACTTACATTATTCTACGACTACTTTGTTGAACAGTGTCTCGAAAATCCCACAATAAAGCAAGAAGAATGGAACTGCTCCGAAGCTTTACACAGAACGAACAATGCGGTTGAAGGGTGGAATCGAAGACTAAATTCGATTGTAAATCGACCACATCCAAATCTATACCCATTGATAAAAATATTAAAAACAGAAGGCAGCCATAGCTCGTTTTTAATGAAACGATGTGACTTACATTTACAAGCAACGAAACGGCGCAAGGTGTACGTAAAAGTGGATGAAAGAATTGAAAAGTGTTTGGAAGGTTTTAAACAGACAAGAGACATAAAAAATGTCTATCAACATTGGCATACATCGCAAAATTCGAATAAGCAAAAATTGGTAAATATTATCTATGTATATAGTAGTCAATAGTACAGTTTTAGTGTGACAACGGCCGAAAACGCCAACTTTTAAACACGCCAGTATTCAACTGCCAGTCCTAAGCCTGGATTAAAGTGTGAAGGAAAGTTGTACTTTTACTTTTTCCTACTATATAATAATTATGCAAATGTATATCATTTTTTATACGTGCATATACAATGAGGTGACCGCAAGTTCCACTGCGAAAATAAAATTGACCGCAAGTCCCACTGCATGTAATTAAAAATCTACTTGACCGCAAGTCCCACAACCGCAACTCCCACTGACTCTAATAATATGTTTTCGTTAAATAACTTATTAAAATAATATTATTAGTAATTTGACACATATTAAATGTCAATTTCTTCCACTGAAGAAGTTATTTAACGAAAAAATATTATTATATGTTAATGGAATAAATTTGTATTTGATTATTTATTGTTTTATTGACCTCTAAGTGGAAATAAATCAGGAATTAAAAGATAAAATAAATACACTAAATGTGTAAACGAGATTATTTTTTTTAAAATAAATATCGAGGAATAAATGATAATCACAATTTATTAATTTTGAAACTTTTTAGCAATAAGTTAAAAAAAAACTAAAGAAGGCAGCACAAATCCAACTAACTATTTTAATTAACTTACCGTGCGAAAGGGAATTAGACACAGAAAATTATTGACAATTACAATGGGCATACTATTTGTTTTGGCTTGAAATGAAAGAAGCCTACTATTAATAATGTTTCTTTAACATGGAATAAAATCCAACACAACTACTTGATTATTCACTTAAGGACAATAGTGTATTGAAGCTTTTATTAAATAAAATTATCTTCAGGGTGTTCCATTTAAAAAAATGATAAATTTTCAAATTTCTCAGCAATATGTAATTCAAAACACTACATCGCATATTGACTAAAAACTTGGAGATTCGGAAACCAAGCGCAAGATGGGTGCCGTGATTACTTACAATGCAACCAAAACCAGTATCGTGAAGATGCTTCAATCGAGTGTTTGGCGAAGTTTCACAGCAATAAAGCAGAATTTTTCGATTCATAACCATAGATGAAACATGGATCCATCACTTCACACCTGAGATCAAGGAACAGTCAAAACAATGGACTGAAAGCGGAGAATCAGGTCCAAATAAGTCGAAATCAGTTCTATCTGCTGGTAAGGTCATGGTGTCAGTTTTCTGAAATGCACGTCGGATAATTTTTATTGATTATTTTCAGAAAGGAAAAAAGTATCAACGACGAGTATTATGCGAACTTAGTTCAGTCGTTGAGTCACGCACCATATTCGCCAGATTTGGCCCTCTCGGATTATTGGTAAAAGATTTGCCAACAATGAAGAGGTGGAGTGTGCGGTTGATGGCTATTTTGAGAAGCTCGACGATTCTCACTATTAACAGAGTATCGAAGCTATTGAACATCGCTGGGAAAAGTGTATCTGAACTGAAAGGAAACTACATAGAGAAATAAAGGCACTTTTTCCCCAATTTTTGTGTGTTTTCTTTGTTAGGTGGGATACTTCTGAGACTACCATCGTATTGACTCGTCCGTACTTCGTTAAACTAGTCTAACTTCCTACTAGAATAAATTTATTTCTTTAGTCCTGTTTAATTAATCTTTACATTGTTTATTTGCGCCTTGCAGTGTTTTTAAAAAATAAAGTTTGTAGGATCCCAAGATGAAAACAAGTTATGAATATATTTCATTCATGTCGCCGCGCGAGTTGTTTTCATAACATCCACACAGTCTGCCGTAAAGGCGACCTCTTAACCTGAATAAACTCCTTATTCTGAATATATACAGGGTGTTCCATTTAACTTAAAAGAGTTGAATGGTGATGGTTGAAAAAATATAAACTATAAATTGTTTTGCTTGATGTCATGTAGCCAATATCAAAATACTCTACCGGTTTATTAAAAGCACGCCTTGTGAAAATAACTTCTCACAAATACAGGGTCCGGCAGAATAATCTCCCACATTTTGCACCGCCACTGTGCCCGCCCCACTGAAACGATGGGGAGCTTAGTGTTTTCAGTTGGTAGCACATGCCTTGCCATTTTAGTTGTCGTCATGATTTGGACGGGCGAACATCGTGCTGTCATTATCGAAACATTTTTGAAAAATGAATCTGTGATTAAAACGCAACGAACTTTTCGTACTCACTTCGAGGTAGACATGCTCCGGTTCCAGATCGCAAAACAATACTGCTTTGGCTTTCGAATTTTAGAGCCACAGGTTCAGCCTTAAAAAGAAAACCAACCGGTAGACCCAGAAGTGTTCGAACACTTGCAAATGTTGCAGCTGTTGGAGAAGCTGTGAAACGATCTCCTACTCGTTCAGCTGCTAAACATCCCACTGCTTTGCGTTTATCAGATCGTTCGCTGCGAAGAGTTTTACACGCAGACCTACACTTCCACCCATACAAAATGATGATCGCTCAAGAGCTGAGTGAACGAGACTGGGAAAATCGTAGAGCATGTTGCAACGATATTCTTCAAAACATCCCACAAAATGGGCTTTTAATAACCAGGGACGACTATGTGAACAAGAAAAATTTTCGTTACTGGGCACGAGAAAATCCGCAGCAGTTCTATGAAAGGCCACATCACAGCCTACACGTTACTGTTTGGTATGCTGTTGGGTCATTTGGCGTTTGGACTATTTTTTTGAAGAGGGATCGCCGATCGGTATATCGACATGCTACGTAATTTTTTCAACACAAGACTTGGAGAACTTAACCATGCGGATGTGTGGTTCCAACAGGATGGAGCTGTGGCTCATACGGCCGGAAGGTCCATGAATGTTTTAAGGGAGATGTTTCCAGGACACGTAATCTCATTACGTGGAGACGTTGGCTGGCCTGCGCGTTCACCCAATCTTGCCCCATGCGACTTATTCCTTTGGGGCTACCTGAAAGCGAAGGTCTTTGAACACCATCCCCGTACCATTGACGAATTAAAAGCAGCAATACGTCAAGAAATTGCAGGAATATCGCCTCAAATGACTGCTCGAGTAATGGAAACGTTCAAAAATCACCTTCGAATGTGTATCGAAAACAATGGTCGCCATTTGACGTCGATAATTTTCAAAACTTAATGAAAACCAATGGCAAACTATACATTTCCATTTAATAAAAAAAAAATTAAACAACATTTACAATGGCGTTTTTATTAACGATTAAAATGTGGGAGGTTATTTTGCCGGACCCTGTATAAATCGTCCAAGTCATACAGTTTTCCTGTTTTTAACTTTTTCGCGAATGCCGACATTTTCATAAAAATCGAATTTTCTCGAAATCGGCAGCAGATAGATATAGGGAACTATGAACAAAGTTATCCTAATTTATGACGTAGAATCCAAAAATGGTATACAATATAGAGTGTTCCATTAAAAATAACCTAACTTTGATATGCTGTACTTTTTTGAATCACCCTGTATACTTGCAAATAATTTTAAAATGTGTACCTTATCGTCCTACATATTTGAATAAAATTTGAAACTCAACTGTTGATCGGCCTCTTTGATAAACATGCTCCGCTTGTGACTAAACGGTTTACGAAATCACCTGCTCCGTGGCTAACTGACAATGTGAAGCATATGATGCAATTAAGAGATAATGCTCACACAAGATATAAAAGAACTAAAAAAGTGGAGCATTGGAACTATTACAAGACATTAAGAAATTTAACAACAAATGCAGTGCGAAATGAAAAAAAGCGTATTATAACTACCGGTTGCGTACTGTAAATTCAAAAAAAATGTGGGAGGAGCTGAGATTATTAAATATAGGAAATAAACCCAATGTCCCAATTCCTGCAGCGTTTCGGGATCCAAATACCTTTAATGAGTACTTTATAAGTTCTATACCTCCTCCAAATGTAAATAATATAGATCTAGTCCAGTTTTATGCACATAACAGGAAAAATGTCTTTAAAAATTTGTTTCAACTGAGATTAGTGGATACTGAGACTATTATAGCAATTTTATTTGATATTAAAACTAATGCAAAAGGAGCTGATGGTGTCAACGCATTCATGCTAACGCTCTGTTATCCGTACATAAATTCCGTTTTGACACACATAATTAACTCGTGTTTATTATCAAATTATTTTCCTTCGATGTGGAAACATTCGTTAGTGATCCCGGTAGCAAAGAATAATAATCCGACTACTGTAGCACACTTTCGACCAATAAGCATATTGCCAACATTATCAAAGATTCTAGAAAAAATTATTGATATGCAATTGCGTGATCATTTGCTGTTATATGACATCTTACCAACATACCAGTCCGGTTTTCGTCCACATCATAGCTGTGTTACGGCCTTGCTAGATATGACGGACAACATAATTAGGCTGCAGATCGTAGCCAGGATAGTATTTTAGTTTTACTAGATTTCAGCAAAGCATTTGACACATTAAACCATGAATTATTATTGGCGATACTTCATTTCGTCGGATTATCGGAGGATGCTATTTTATTTTTTAGGAGTTACCTAACTGGCCGCACTCAGACGGTGATTATAGATGGGCTGGAGTCTAATCCAATGAATAACACACAAGGCGTGCCACAGGGGTCGATCTTGGGGCCGCTACTGTTTGCTATTTACACCTGTAACTTCCATAGTTGTCTCTCGCACTGTCGCTACCACATGTATGCTGATGACACTCAGCTCTTATACTCATTTTCTAGCGATAGCGCCGTGCGTGCGGAGGATGAGTTGAATAGTGATCTCCGGTCGATTGCCACCTTCTCTGCTGACCACTCTCTTCATATAAATCCGGATAAATCTGTTGCCCTGTTGTTTAGCAAGAGATGTGATATAGTTGATTATCGATTGGAGCTGAATGGCATGCCGCTAAAGTTTGTTACCGAGGCAAAAAACCTGGGTTTGATCATGGATACAAATTTAACGTTTACATCACATATTTCTAAATGTGGTCGTACTGCATACTCTAACCTAAGAGCTATCTATGCAAACAAAGATTGCCTCTCACAAGAATTGAAAGTTAAACTATGCGATAGCTTAGTTTTGTCGCACTTCAATTACTGTGATCTAGTATATGGGCCATGCTTGGATGTGGTTACCCAGAGGAGAGTGCAACTTGTACAGAACTCATGTTTGAGGTTAATTCATGGCATACGAAAGTACTGTCGCATTTCTCACACCCTAAAGCTAACGAATTGGTTGAATATGAGGGATAGAAGATCATTACACTCAGCATGCTTGTTTCATAAGATAATTACTCTTAAATGTCCAGTATATCTATATAGAAAAATAACATTTCGAGCAGATGTCCACCATATAAACGTTAGGAGCAAGGGGCTATTGACACCCCCTGTACACAGAACCGCCTTCTTTGAACGTAGTTTTACTTATAATATTGTCAAGGTTTATAACGGTATTTCTAATGAATGCAAATCACTGTCTTCACTTGCTTTTCGACGGTCCACAAAATCTCGTTTGCTGAGCTTGCCTATGCAATAAGTGTTGAATAATCATTGTGTGTAGCCACCTATGATTGTATGACCGCATTTTAATGTAATTAGCATAATTATTTTGTTTAGGATGTTGTTGCTGGACTTGCCTACGTAATAGAGTATTAAGTAGAGTGTATAGCTACATGATTGTATGTTTGATTGATTATAGTGTATTGTTATTGTTAGTGCTATGATGTTTCGCTATGTTATCATTATTTGTAGATTTTTGGGTTGGGTATAAAGCAGATGTGCATAATGCACCTTATTTCTGGACCTCGCCCATGGATTTTCCGAATATGAAGTTTATTTTCTTGTTATACGCATGCTAACCCACCCTCACTCTGTAATTTCATATTGTGGAAAATAAAGTCATTATTATTATTATTATTATATCTTTTAGCGTTTAGACACAAGAGACCGAAGGAATAGTCGTGACTCACTCTGTATATACAGGTGATTGGTGAGAATGGCCTACTAAAAATATTATACAAACTGAACGGGATTTTAAAACAAAATTTTGCAGTTGGATATGGTTGAATATGAACTATCACGTGAAAATATTCCCGAATGAATATCACTTCCGGTTAACCGGATGCTTAGCTTGTTTGTTTTTCATACTTACTTACTATTTATTTTGACATCTGTCATTTCTGTTCTTCGTTCTCGCATACACCGAGAGAAATAGACCTGCACTGTACAATAACTATCGTACCCAATATGAGAATGTATTTTACAACAACAAGAAATTATTATGAAGTTCTTCACTGGATCTCTTGGTGCAGAAGTAGAACACTAAACACTTTAACCCACTGAACACCAAACAAGTTTTAACTAAAACACCGACGCGTTTCAACAGCGATGCTGTCATTATCAAGGCGATAATAAAACTCAGAAGAAGAAATTATTATATTTATTATTGTATAGGTACATATTGTAATTTTACTATTTTTTCGTGCTTTATAATAATGCAATTAATAATTTTTACATTACCTATAATAACATACAGATTGTGTCGCTTCTGTAGTTAGTCGCTTAGGCCCGTTTGCACCGCTTACCCTTAAACTTATGGCTTAAGTAAGCGAAGCTTAAGATTAAGTGGAAGATTGGTTTGCACCGTTGGATAAAATGTGGCAGTTAGCTAAGCCGTGGAAATAGGTTGGTAGGTCATATATTACTAGATTTCTTTCAGTATTTTCTAGGGATTTATTAATTGAAACGATGTCAACAGTAAATTCCACTAATTTAGTGAATTTAATATTTGACGGCAAAAAGCTTTTGACATAAGATCGAAACGTGTGTTGAGTGATCTTTTATATTGGTGTGGTGCTTATTGGATTCTTTTTTTTATATACCTCTGGACTATTAGATTCTTGTAATATATATGTAGGTAATATATTCTTATAAGATTCGTAATAAATGATGAGGCTTGATTGAGGCTATGTTTTAAACTCATGGAAATTTAAGCCGTAGAAATTGTACCGCTTAGGAGACGTTTAACGCAATTGACGTAGAACGTTGACGTTTGTTTTTATTACCTCCAAAAACCTTACTTTACAATTTTACTTCTTATTGTTCTTATTAGCATCATATTAGCATTCCTATTTGAAATTGCATACTTTAGAGTGATAAGACTACAAGTTGTAATTAAACTTCAGTTCAGGTATTAGTTTATTCGCTAAAAAATGTGGATAATATAAATCGTATTATGAATGTGTACAATGTAGAGGATGATGATGATGACAATGAAATTCAGGATTTTATTGTATTCGGCGTGCCTAGGCAATTGTATCTGCGCCAAAATCATTTTGATAATTATGATGAAGTAAATTTTGAATGGCGATTTCGATTGCAAAGAAATACTGCACTACAGTTTTTACATCAGTTAATTGAACACCAATTCGAGTACGCAATCATTGGCCCGATTGTACAAACCTAAGTTCAAGTGGAGTTCAACTAAACGGAAGTTCAACTAAACTTGAGTTTAACTTTTTGGTCTGTTGTATAAATGCTGTTTAGATTGAGTTTAGCTAAGCTGCACAGACGAACGTTTTCATCCTGTTAATAGCAAGTTTGAAACGTCAACGGCATCAACTGTCACTACGACTGTTACTTTTATTTGTTTTTCGGTTTGGTGTCTACATATGAAGCGAGTAAGTATTATTTATCTGATTATTGCGTAAGTAGTGGCCCTTATAAATTACTAGTGAAACCTAAGTCTTAGATATTATGTCAGGGCAAAGTTCATAATTATACTTGTTATTGTGTAGGTATTCACTGGTGTGAGGACATTTGGTGGTAGACTTGTAGGTAAACGGTGCCATGAGTACGCAAAAAGAGCAGCTACCTTTAACACCAAGGAGGAAACTCTTCTGGTAAATTTGGCCAAGAAATATAAAACTATTTTAGAGTGCCAACAAACTGATATGAAGAGCCACCAGGTAAAGTCTGTAACATGGGGAAAAATAGAGTCCGAATTTAATGGGCTTTCTGCGGAAATGTACAGACCACGAGAGGTATTGACAAAAAAATATGAAGACATTAAGAAAAGGGTAAAAAAAAGCAGAGGAAAAGTGTTACGCTCGTAGGACTGGTGGTGGTCCTCCCAAGCAGTCAATATTTATTGAAGTCGATACAGCGGTCAAAGAAATATTGGGCACCAGAATTGAAGGTAGACTATCGGAGTTTGATGGTGATGCAGAGAGTAAGTTCTATATCAATACCTGATGATTATTTAGTGAAATGTATGTATATGATGATAGTTCAATACGAAGGTAGCAAAATACAAGGCGATATTGATGGTATCTCTCCAGAATCATACATGGAAGAAGATGGTAAAAAAATACCATAAAATAACAACCTTTCTATCAATTATTTTGTAGAACATGAAGAAGACTGTGAACCTAATGAAGTGATAAAACTGGTAATGGTTATCGAAGATCCATCAACACAATTGGATTTTGAAAATCATGAAAATTATGGTACACAAACGAAGGTAGGATGGTAAACAATATATACAGTTTGTCCCTGGATTGGTTTACAGCTGGAGTTTTTTTGTCACAAATTTTGCGAAAAAATATCAAAGAAAATATCCATGCTTTTGTATATTTTAGGTTACTTTTCTTTTTAATTTCTTTATTTAAAAAAAGGGTTAATTTTTTAATCCTAATTGCAGATTCGTTGTTTGGAAAACTCAATCATAAAATGTTATTCCTTTAGAATATTTTTTTCTGTTGTAAATTCATTGGGACAACTGTATACTATTGATAACAAATATTTTAATAAAAATTTAGTTTCAGAAAACACTAATTGGGCCAAGTACACTCCGAAAATGCTGAAAACCATAAAATCTAAGGCATTAGGAATAAATAACAGCAGTGGTAAACATAACATTATCATCTTGTTCTGTAATGTGATCATGTACTTTATTGTAGGAAACACAAAAATTGTTGAACAACATGGTATCACACGTCGGGTTTCCCAGTGGGCTGAAGCCAAAAGCCAAATTGGAAGTGTCAAAAAATAAGTTATTGGAAAAGAGCATGAGCTCAAGTTACAGTTTATGAGAGAAAAGCATGAACTGGAACTTGAGCTTATGAGGAAAAAAGCGGCACATGAAATGAAATTAATGGAAGAAGAGAGTAGGGCAAAAGTGGAAGCTATTCAGAAAAAAAAAATTGTTATTGCAAACATTTTATTTTATTTTACCTTACAATCATTATATCAGTCTATTAAAATATTCATGGATCAAATTGTATCTCACAATATTGTTCAATCCTCCAATAAAATCTCTCATTTTCATTTTCTACGTTATTCACTAATTGAATCGCAGCTTCCTCTGCCGCATCGACTGGGGGTTGGTCTTCATTTAACAATATAGCCATATTGTGTAAAACAGCTGTGGCAACAACAATTGTTTCCACTTTGCACAATTTTGACCTGATGCCCAGTGCTAAAACAGAGAATCGTCGCTTCCATATCCCAAATGTTCTTTCAATGGGGTTTCGAGTTCTAATTTGGGATTCATTGTATAGCTGTTCTGCTTGGGTACGAGGATTTCCTGAAAATCAAAAGATACTTCTATTTCATTAATTATAATGGCAATATTCATTACCTAGTGGTGTAAGTATGTATGGTTTGATTCCATAACCACTATCTCCTACTATGTGAAATCCTCTATAGTGCCCATTTTCAAATCTTACCCTCAATTGTGAATTGCGAAATATGGTACTGTCGTGTCCAGACCCAGGCCACCTGCATACGATATTTTGTATCTTACACTTTGCATCACAAACTGCTTGCACATTTAGAGAGAAAATTTTTTTTCTGTTCCGATATATTTCTGGTTCTTCTCCCCCTGGTGAAGAAATTTTAATGTTGGGTGCAATCCAGGGCTCCAATACACTTAGGAAAACGTGCAATATTATAGAATTCGGAATTATTCGAAGTCATTTCTTCCTCATTTGCAGGCATCTTTATAAAAGTAGTGTGGAGACTGGCAATAGCTCGACTCACTTTATGCACAATCCTGCAAGCCGTTGCTTTATCTATGCCCACAAAATCACCTACCACTTGCAAGAAAGAGCCAGTCGCATAAAATCGAAGTGTCACAAAAAGCATAGTTTCTGCATTAACAGCGTTATTCCTACAAAGAAACAACAATGATAATGTATATAATTTTATGATTATTCATACCGTTCCGTAGGATGTGATACTTCGTCAGTTATGTTTTCTAAAATAAAACGAACTGCATTTTTAGAAAATCGAAATCTTCGTATAAAATCCAACTCATTCCATTTTTCAAATTGATTTTCACGAGGACGAAATACTTTGCGACGCCTCTGTCGATTTACAAGATCTACCAGTTCTCTCTTCATCATCTGAATCGATAAATCTTTCCATATTTTAACAATATTCGTTTTCAAAATGTAAAACAATACAATCGTATTGTATCACAACACAAAAGTGACATATGTAAGTGACTGAACTCAAGCTTAAACCGTCAAATTTGATGGTTTAAGTTAAACCAGAGTTGAACTTCCGCACAGGACTAAACTCGCATTGTACAACTCAAGTAAAAACTTCAACTTAGTTTTTCTTCGGTTTAAGCTGAACTCGGGCTTAAACTCGCAATGTACAATCGGCCCTAAGGGTCGCTTAAGTGACAAGTCTTGTTAACTGAAAGCTGTGCAATGCTTATTTTGATTTAAGTGTCGCTTAAATTTTAAGTGTAACCGGTGCAAACGGCCCTTTTTAGTGTAATTAATTAGCATTGAAAATACATTATATTAAGTAATCATGAATTTAGTTATTATGCAATGTGAATATAATGAAATAGTAGAAAAAAAAACATAGGTACATATAAAACATTTAGAGAAAGATATCATTTACAACCAATGATCAGCGAGAAGTTTAAAAATCATTTCTGAGAATTTTCAGAGATATAAAAAAGGTTTTAACAACCGATATCTTCGCAGAGCAATGGTAGAGAACAACATCAGTAAAAATTTTAGGTTACTTAAGAATTTTCCCAAATACTCTCAACAAATGCCATTTTAACAACCAACATAAAGTAAATTTACATCAAAGGTATACATAATTAGTAACAGTAGTAAAAGGTACAATAGAAAAAGCACAAGAACAACAATAATAATAAGTTAAATAAATAAATTATCTAAATGGTTCGATATGGCCACCCTTTCTATTAAGGCATGTACTGGCATAATGGCATAATCGTGCATTTTGTGGTTTTTCAGAATTTTTTGTATTGTAAAATAGGTCATTAGACGCACTTCTAATAGATACCTGTGGATATACAATAAAATATGCCAATTCTTTTAAACGTCTTGCAAGTCATTCGATTTAAATGTTGATATTTTTCGTTAAACGTTCGGCATCTTCGTTCTATTACTTTCTTACATTCACCATGTATAATAAACAAACTCATGATTTCTTCATTTGTATACGGTCTACTTTCCATAATTTAGTTGCAACAGTTTACTCAAATACGATTAACAAAATGACAAACGTCAAAATAAGTGGCAAGTAAGTATGTAAAACAAATGAACTAAGTAAAGACATATCTGATCATTTAAGGCTAATTAAATCGTTATAACTTATTCACCTTCCATTTTAGGTATAGGAACACCCAATACCGATTAAAAGAGAATCATTTATAGAATGAGAATATCTAAAAAAATATGTACCTTTCCATTAAAAAAATCAACTTTTCGCGGATTGAACTTATTTATAAGCAACTAAGTTTTTAAACATCCTGTATAATGTTACAGAGAAGAACTTCAAATGTTGTGTAAGAACAAAATACCAGCTGCGCGTATGCAAAATTTCATTCGTCTCTCTTACTCCTACGTGAAGTAATATCACTATAAAGTAAGATCGGTATCTGTGTCACTTTTTTCTTTAATTGCGAATAACTCCGAAGGAATGGTATTTAGGTATCGTTGAAGCCGAATCTGTCATTTATTTTATAGTATGCTATTTAAAAAATCGAAGTTGATGCCCACTTCCGGTTAACCGGAAGTGATATTTAATCAAAAATATTTTTACGTGATAGTTCATATTCAACCATATCTAGCTATAAAATTTCGTTTTAAAATTCCGTTCCGTTTGTATAATACTTTTAAAAGGCCATTCTCACCAATCATCCTGTATATAGAAAGAGAATACACAGATTCACATGAAAAACCGCTTAATTCTGATTGATTGTTGTCGCTTACGTCTTACGAAAGCTCCTGAATACCGTCGGGATATCGAGGAGAGCTTTACCACCGGTTCCCCTTCCGCACCATTTCGCCCTGCCTGTAGGGACTGTTAGCACGTGACTGAATGCCGACGTCGTTTCTCGTTCTCGCGTCTGAATTCGCGGAATACGATATTAGGTAATTTGGGTTTAGTATCTAGGGATGGGTGGTATATCTCGAGTTTAGGTACAAGGCGTCGAAATGAAAATTTTTAGATTATCCCCTTTCGATCTTAAGCGGATATCTGCGTTTCGGGTTTACGTCTTAGTTGTGTAGGCGTTGAAAATCTTTATTTTATTCGTTGGAATTTTTCGCCGACGCTAACGAAATGAATAGGTAGAGAGTTTTATCGGAAAGGATGTTCCGCGAAGTGAATTGGTGTTATTTATTTCGAATTATTTACGCGTACACGTCAATCGTAGCTTTAAAAGATGAATTAATTTGGAGAAGGAATTGAATGATTTAAAGAATTTTCAGAGGAACCTGAAAATCTTTTATTAGCTCCTTTCAATTTGACCGCTGAAAGATTTCAGGTAACAAACGAACTCATCGACATATACGTTGATAATACCGCTCAAACTCTACAAGAAGAAAATCACCAAACAAACACGTTTTTGTTTTCTTTGCTAAATTATAATTTCCTTATCAAGTTCGCTAATTCTAATAAATGTTAATGTCGTCATAAAAGCTTTTATTACTTGCCTTGGAAGATTGCTTCCTTACAATATTGCAAACCTTTTTTTTCTTTTGGAAACAACACTGAAGCACCTACTTCACCACAGCTGTTGGTAATTGCTGCTCACCGAACGGAATTCAGATCAATTAAGGTCAAAGGGTATCTTGTCAATAGAATTTTGATATCCGATTAGCTTCCGTTTCGCTTTGATAACATGTTAAGGGTAGAAAAGAAAAATGTAACAAAATAAAAGAACATGTTTTTTTTTAGATACAAACAGTGACAGTTCGATTCCATTACAAATAAAAATACGTGTTTTTAAATGCCGCTATTTATCGTTGGTGATTTATGGTAGAGTCTGAAAACGTTTTTATCTATTTTACCCTCTTTCTTTTAAGCCTATATCACGACGGCGTTAAAGGGATTAAACTGGAATACAAGGCAACGAAAAAATTATTTAAATCAAGCTCGAAATCGCATTTAATATTCGTTAATATACAGTGTGTCCCCCGATTGAGTTACAAACAAGGAAAAAGGTTCGACAAGGAATCGGCAAGAGATGGCGCAGTAAGGTTGAAGTGAATTCATTGATCGGTAAGGGACACCTTTTTTATAGCAACTGTCAACATTTTAGAGGTCTACTGTCCATGTTGTTGTTTAAGAGTGTGTTTTGTGTAGCAAAAGCGATTTTGCAAAAATGGATAAAATCGAATTTCATGCAGTGATATCACACTTCTGGATGGCTGGGAAAACGTCCATGGAAA
Organism: Holotrichia oblita; assembly: GCA_023690525.1. NCBI lineage: Eukaryota > Metazoa > Arthropoda > Insecta > Coleoptera > Scarabaeidae > Holotrichia > Holotrichia oblita. The sequence continues at coordinate 215,548,014 of CM043015.1, forward strand.
TTCGAAATATCCACTTCTTCTGTTTCCCCATAAACTCAACACCGTCCAATTCCCACTTTAACAACCTAACTCATTTTACCGACGATATTATATGAATGAACTTGACGGAGAAAGCCCGTCAAAAAAACAGAATACAATGGACCACAATCCAACCCTGGAAAAAAGACAGAAGGATCGCAGTACGAAGCTGTGGATTGTCATAAGAAAAAGCCAACAGTTCAAACACCAATCCGATTTTTTCAACTTAACAAATAAATACTCTCACAAATTCAACGATAGAAAAAGATAGAAGGGTTAGATATGGCTCCAAATTGTAAATTCAAAAATTTTAAAAGAAATAAATTCAGCAGGATAAAGGAGAGGGTAAAGAAACCTTTCAATCGTCTAAGCTACAGTAGCACTGAAGCCCAAAAGTTGAATGAACACAAAACAACAGGGATAGTGACGAAATAAGGTAATAGTTCCAGAAATCAGAAAATATTTTGCAACAATAAAATATATACAAATAGAATATTTTGAAACTGACTATAGACAGATATCAATAGGAATAGAAAACATTACATACAATATAACAACTAGAAGAGAACTACAATTCAAAACATAGGAAAACACATCGAAAAAGTATGAAAATCCGTAGGAGACAAAACTGCCCTTGGATAGAAGAAAAAAAACGTCATAAGTCAAATAAAAAAAAGAAATAGATTATATAAAAAGCAAAAGCAACATCCACTAAATGACACATACAAAGTAAAATATAAAACCCAAAAAGAATACACAAACCTAGTCAAAAGTACTAAAAACCAATATTTCGAAACAATATTTAAGCATTGATCGCCTAGCTACAGACAAGGCCAGACATCAAGCGAAAGCAGCCACCAAGAAACAGAAGGCAAAATTCACGCAACTTCACCAAAAAGCCAGGCCACCTAGCTCAACCTTGGATCAAGACCGAGTAGTAATAAATCTTCAAAACCACTTCAAGGGCCAGAGAAACAAGTTCTAGCAAAAGGATTAAACTTTGCCATCACTCCAAGAGAGATACCGAAGGAAGACATCATCTGCGCTATAGAAATATCCATCAGAACGCTACCAGCAGGAGAAATAGAGGAGATCAGATCAACTACGCGACACATTCTGAAATCAGCTAAACCACCTACTTCAAACTTGTCTAGAGAAGAAAGAAGAGCCATCATGGAATTGAGGAAGGACAAAGACCGCACCATAATCTCTGCAGACAAAGGGAACGCTACAGTCATCATGAACACACGGGACTACAAAGACAAGATCCAAGTATTACTACAAGATTCTACTTATCGCAAACTTAAGAAAGATCCTACAGCAGTTCTGGAAAAGAAACTATCAGCAGCAGTTAAAACATCATCAATACCTAAAGAATTACACCGGAACCTCATCAAGACGGATACCAGAACACCATAGTATCCTCCTATAGTATCAGCAGTGGGATCCGCTACGCATCCTCTAGCCAAGTACTTGGCCAGGAGCCTACAACCGCTGGTGGGGAAAACAGAGACGTACATAAAGAACTCTGCTCACTTCTTCGAAAAAGTGAAGGATGTGAAAATGGAGGTAAACGACGTTCTAGTCAGCTTCGACGTCAAATCACTGTTCACGAATATCTCAGAAAAAGAAGCCATCAACATCATCCGAGAACGTCGCTAAGAAATTAACATGGAAGATGACATCGTGGATTTAATAGAACTATGTGCTTCATCAACTTACTTCACCTTCGATGGGAAATTATATGAACAAGTAGAGGGAACCGCCATGAGTTCACCATTGTCACCAGTACTAGCACAGGCATTTGAAGACACCGCCATCGCATCCTGTGAACTTAAACCGAAGTGCTGGTACCGATACATTGACGACACCTTTGTTGTATCACCACATGGGACGAACACGTTACCGAAGTTTCTGGAACACCTCAACACACAGCACAAGAAAATACAATTTGTCATGGAACTGGAGAAGGATGGCACCCTCCCTTTCTTAGACGTGCTTTGAAAGAGGAAGGAAGATCAAACTTTGGAACACCATTCCGCATAGGAGCACTTTGCCCCCGGTTTTTGTACGTAAACGGTGCCAAACCCCGCGACTATTCTTTCAGCTTTCAGAATATATGTAAGTTGTATTTAGAAATATTTATCCTTGTGACCAAAAATTTGAAAAACCAAAATGGTGCAAGATTCGATACCGTGGTCGGCTTCATTTTCTTCTTGTAGACTTCTTTGTCCAGAATAACAGTTGCGTTGCCTGTATCTGCTTTTGCAATAACGATGCTGTCATCTTTCTTCAGGTTACGTAAAGTAGTCTTCTCTTTCTTGGTGATGTCCTGTTCTGGTGATTTGCCTTTCTTTCAGATTCGGCCCACTTCTTGCCGTAGTTCCTCTGCTACAAGACTTGGCAATGTCTTCGCGGCTACTTCTACCTCTGTGATGATTTCTTCATTAGGTATCTTCTCTGGTAGATGACAGGTTAGCAACAACGTTCTTCAGTTGCTTCGGCTCGTTCGGATGTTTCGTCATCTTGATGTTTTTCTTTTTCTGTATTTCTCTGGATCTCTCAAATTGTTGTTCCGCTGTTATCCACATGATGCGGTTATCAGATTCCAGTCTTCACCTTTCACAGTATTCGTCAATGTTAAATGTAGCTCCATAATCGTTGTCGATATAACTTGCAGTTCTCCGTAAACTCGGTTAATGCTCTCTCTCTCAGCAATACTGTGTGTTTCACAGCGTGATCAGTTTGAGCTGGAGAAAATTATTCATTTTGAGACTTCCTGGCGAATTTAGACCGCTGTCCCTGTACTACGAAGTGAGTTTCATCTGTAAATAAGACTTTCTTCCAGTCTTCTGTAGTTCAGTCGGAACATTTTCTGGCTCAGACAAGAATAGTTCTTCTCAGATTGCAAAAGTCTTCTACGGACAATTGAGGGCTTGCTTGTAATGTGTAGACTCGACGTAGCGGATACGGCACTGGTGTGGACCTCCTATGATACGGTTGTTGGTAACGAAGCCTCCTTTATTCGAAGCTAACCTCAAATGTGTCAAAAGAGGTAGTTAACGTCGATACCAGGTCACATTTACATCTACCGACAAATCAAATATATTCACATGTATCAACAGATCAAACAGGATGTATTTAATAAAGTGAAGTAAGGTTTTCATGAAGGAATTTACAAACTAAATTATCTTTGTGTCTTTGTGAAACGATACGATTAATTGCATAAGTACAGGAAAAAAAAAGATAGCGTAAGGCAAGCGTGGGTTTATATTACAAATATCAAACGTACTCGAATATTTTTGGAGGAGAGTGCTACGATAGTGATGTTAAGTTGAATCGGGGCCAAGCTTAAGCGGTTTGTTGCAACGGATGACAGAAGAAAATGATTGTTTATACGCGGTTAAGCCGGAATGGTGTCACAAATGGACATGGACCACCTACGTTTTCTGAAGGAGCCACTGCGGTGCGCAAGTTTCCCAGCGATACAAACGAGGGTGTACGGAAGCTTGACAGTCTCGACCGACAACAAGCGGTGAAGTCTTTCGAGCTGTCAACATCTTCGACCAGCACTCAAAAGATTCATTAGCAGGCTATCCATCCAGGCACTGGCGACTTACTCGCCCAACATACAAAGCAGGGGTTTGGGAGCTTGTCCGTCAACAGATTCGGCCGACAACAAGCAGGGGATTCTTTCGAGACGTCAACTATATCGATCAGATATCGAAAGGAGAATGGAGCTCAGGAGGAAGCTGAATATTATGTGTAATGCATGGCTCTTATATATCCGCCAGAGGTAACAAAATTTCTGACCGTACACTCTCCTTCAAAAGTTGTGTACGAGGGGGAACCCCAAAAAAAAAACCGGAATGACTATAAAAATGCTTTTATTCATTTTATATACAAAAAACCTTTAATCTCTTTCAAAGTATTTTCCATTGTTACTAACTGATCAAAACATTTTTTAAATTCATCTTCTTTGATGCCTGACAGTGTCTCCGTCGTTTTTTCTGTCCACAAAACGCCTTCTTTTCAGGTTTTCTTCTTCATTCGTGGAAATAAAAAAAAGTCACAGGAGGCCAGAGTGAATACGGGGGATGGAGCACAAGGCAGCATATCGTTTTTAGTCAAAAATTGGCGTACGGAGAGCGCTGTGTCTGGAAAAGCGTTGTCGTGGTAGAAAATCCAATCACCTGTTGCCCACAAATCGGGTCTTTTTCGCCGCACACTATTACGCAACCTTTTTAAAATCTCCAGATCGAATGCCTGGTTAACGGTCTGACCCGGTGGAACAAACTCTGAATGCACAACTCCTCTCACGTCGAAAAAACAAATTAGCATCGTTTTGAGATTTGATTTTATTTGCTTGGCTTGATTATTGCTTCGTTTCGGGGTCATATCCCTAACACCACGATTCGTCACCGGTTATGACCTTGTTAAAAAAGTTTAAATCGGTCTGAAACATTTCTTTCAAGTTACTCCAAGTCACTCCGCTCAGATGCACAAGTTCGTCTATAATTCGACGTCGATCTTCGTGGATTAGAATTCTAATTTTATCCACATTTTCATCACTGTGGGAAGTGGAAGGATGACTTGAGCGGGGTTGGTCATCTGTTGACATTTCGCCTTTTTTAAACCGGAAAAACCACTCAAATACTTGCGTCTTTTCCAAAGCCTCGTCCTTGTAGGCTGTCTGTAACACTTCAAACGTTTCTTTGCCCATTTTCCCCAGCAAAAAGCAAAATTTGATGGCATCGCAAAAAACGACGAGCACGCAAAACAAGCGTCACTAAAAAATTTACGCTAACGGAGCAGCACCTTCTAGGGCAGTGTTGCTTTGGAGACTGACTGCGGCATATTAGCTGCTTATGCACCTAGTGGGAGAAAGCGGTACTATCAAAACTCCGCTCACCATAGAGTCGTTCCGGGTTTTTTTTTGGGCTCCCCGTCGTATATACAGGTATGTTCAAAAGTTATAATTTTAATTCTGAAAACACGATGTAAAATTTCAGAAATAAAGCAGCCTTCGATGGAATGAAGACACTCTCAGGTTCTCCCTGGCCTAAAAAGTTGCGTGTTCAAAAATCTGCTGGAAAAGTTTTTGATTCAGTTTTTTGGGATTATCATGGAGTAATCACGATTGATTTTCTGGATGAGGGTGGAACAATAACTGGGAATTATTATTCTACGTTATTGACCACCAATTTTGGAGGGAAAACGTGGAAAGCTGTCCAAAAGTGTTTTGCTCTCGCAGGACAATGCCTTTAGACACAAATCTCAAGTTGCCATGCAAAAAATTTGTGATTTAAGGTTAGAATTACTCAAACACCTCTCTTATTCACCAGATCTGGCTCCGTCCGACTATAAGGTGTTTCCTCAAGTGAAAAAAAGGTTAAAAAGATCGCAAATTTCCTTCCAACGAAGAGGTTCGTTGTAATAAATAATAAAACATGTTGACTTCCAAATTTTGTTTGCTTCTATAGTAGGTTAAGAATTTTTCAACACCTCCTCGTATATAACATCCCCAAGAATCTCAACCGCCAAGAGTTATACATTACATACGAGAATATATTTTCTAGAAAAACGACCTACATTTAGGGATACGTATATTTGTACGTCACCGAGAAACTCACGCACTCAATAGACGACAAAATGGGAAAGCACAAGAACGACCGACAGTTTCGTACGAATAATACGTCCGCTACTCTGTTATTTTCCTATCACGTTCAATCGGAACTAGAAGCTTTAGAGATTTTATTCGCACCTTCTGCTACAATATCGTCAAAAACAGCGTCCACCCCAGGCGGTCTTTTAAGACTTTTACGTTTCCCTTCTGCGACAGAACTTTCAGATCTATTTCCGTCACGCATCTTACGCGTTTCCCTTGTATAAAGAAAGTTTGACAGGAGTTACTAATTTAAAAGATTTTCAAATTCATCAGTCGTATCGGGAAAACTCCCAAGTACTGTAGCTAAATCGCCAACAAAAAAGAAAGCCGGCTTTCAAGTCGTAGTTGCCTCCTTCCAGTTTCGCGTCTACAAAGCACCGCAGCCGACGAAATAATGTAAACCAGTCAAAATGAAAAACGCTATAAACTCGGACAGGATATAAAACGAGATAAGACACGCCACGCCGGCAAGCAATACGACGCGAAATTTAATTTACTGCCTTTTTTGTATGTATACAATAAGCGGAGCTCGGACAGATTCAACACAGGCGCAATATCTTCTCCGACAAGTTTTGTAAATCCCGAAGAACAAGGGGGGGTGCGCGAAAGCATCGCTGTTCCAGTTATTGAAATGTGCTTTCTTGAAAAATGAAGATAAATATAGGATTTCTATCTTTTTATCATTCTCGTAATATACAGGGTGCCCACCTAATACGCGGAAGTCCAATATCTCGGTCGGCATAAAGAATCTAACACCCTATCAGATGCCAGACAAGGAGAAAAAGGCGATACTCAGAGAGATTTTCCCGCACCCTGAGCGCGAACCCCCAGAACGTAGAAGAACCCGGTGTACAGCTCCACCCTTCAACATGGCGGAACTGAAAGAGGCGGTGGAGAGTATAAAAACCGGTAAGGCACCGGGGCCAGATGGAATACCATCCGAAGCAGTTAAGGAAGCTGCTAAAGCAAATGAGGAGTGGATTCTGGGAGTGTTAAACCAACTACTAAAGTCACAAATATTTCCCGACGAATGGAAGAAGGCGAAAGTAGTTTTAATATCCAAGGAAAGTACATGAGGAAACCGAAACTCCTACAGACCAATTTGTTTGATGAACACACTCAGTAAAGTATGAGAGGCTCCAGAAATCAGAAAATATTTTGCAACAATAAAATATATACAAATAAGATATTTTGAAACTGACTGTAGACAGATATGAATAGAAATAGAAAACATTACATACAATATAACAACCAGAGAAGAACTACAATTCGAAACATAATAGAAACGCATCGAAAAAGTACGAAAATCCGTAGGAGACAAAACTGCCCCTAGATAGACAAAAAAAAAACGTCATAAGTCTAATAAAAAAAAGAAATAGACTATATAAAAAGCAAAAACAACATCCACTAAATGACACATACAAAGCAAAATATAAAACCCAAAAAGAATACACAAACCTAGTCAAAAATACTAAAAACCAATATTTCGAAACAATATTTAAGCATTGATCGCCTAACTGCAGACAATGCCAGACATCAAGCGGAAGCAGCCACCAAGAAACAGAAGGCAAAATTCACGCAACTTCACCAAAAAGCCAGGCCACCTAGCTCAACCTTGGATCAAGACCGAGTAGTAATAAATCTGTCTTCAAAAGCACTTCAAGGGCCAAAGAAACAAGTTCTAGCAAAAGGATTAAACTTTGCCATCACTCCAAGAGAGATACCGAAGGAAGACATCATCTGCGCCATAGAAACATCCATCAGAACGCTACCAGCAGGAGAAATAGAGGAGATCAGATCAACTACGCGACACATTCTGAAATCAGCTAAACCACCTACTTCAAACTTGTCTAGAGAAGAAAGAAGAGCCATCATAGAATTGAGGAAGGACAAAGACCGCACCATAATCTCTGCAGACAAAGGGAACGCCACAGTCATCATGTACACACGAGACTACAAAGACAAGATCCAAGTATTACTACAAGATTCTACTTATCGCAAACTTAAGAAAGATCCTACAGCAGTTCTGGAAAAGAAACTATCAGCAGCAGTTAAAACATCATCAATACCTACAGAATTACACCAGAACCTCATCGAGACGGGTACCAGAACACCATAGTATCCTCCTATAGTATCAGCAGTGGGATCCGCTACGCATCATCTAGCCAAGTACTTGGCCAAGAGCCTACAACCGCTGGTGGGGAAAACAGAGACGTACATCAAGAACTCTGCTCACTTCCTCGAAAAAGTGAAGGATGTGAAAATGGAGGAAAACGACGTTCTAGTCAGCTTCGACGTCAAATCACTGTTCACTCGAGATTGGAGATATGGAATTAAGAATATTCTAGATACAATGTGCCCCATGAAGAGGATTGTCATACCTAAGCAATATTTAGTGAACAAGTGGATTAACACTGAAATAATAGAAGCCATGAACATTAGAGATACACATTATAGAGCCGCAGTATTTTGTCAAACTACAGAGAAGTGGCAAGAATATAAAGAGTCTAGAAATAAAGTTGTTAATATGATAAAAAAAGAAAAAGAAAAATATTTTACGTCCATGTTAGATGAAAATAGAAGCAATTCGAATGTACTTTGGGAGAACTTAAAAATACTACTACCTAGTAAAAGAAATATGCAACAGAAAGGTATTATTTTTAAAAATAAAGAAGTGCATCACACATTTGAAATAGCTGACAAATTCAATGAATACTTTGTGTCGAGCATAGATGATATTATAAGAAGCATACCTATACAGAATCTAGATGACAACACTATTCTGAATAACATAACTAAACACAAAGAGTTAATATCATTTACAGAAGTAACAATGACTGAATTTAAAAGTATTATAAAATCACTCAAGAATACGGGAGACGTGGCTGGTGATGGAATAAATTCAAATGTTCTTAAGGATATATGCCTGGTTTCTGCTAATAGGTTGTTGGATGTAATTAACAATTCTATGCAAACAGGAAAAGTTCCAGATGATTGGAAAACATCGTACATAACACCAATTCCCAAAATTAGTGGAACTAACTTGTGTGAAAATTTTAGGCCGATTAATACAGTTCCTGTATATGAGAAAGTGTTAGAACTATGCGTGAAAAGACAATTGGACAATTTCTGTGATAAAAATGGCGTCATAGTGCATAATCAATCGGGATTCAAAAAAGGACACTCATGTGAAACAGCAGTAGCTGACATTTGTGACAGATGGCTAAAGGAAATTGATAGTGGAAAAATGGTATTAGCTGTCTTTATTGATTTTAGAAGAGCGTTTGAAACGGTGAATCGTCAATTATTATTAAAAAAACTAGACAAAATCGGTTTGAAAGGTATAGTGCTTAATTGGTTTGGTTCATACTTAAATAACAGAACTCAAAAAGTGAAATACAATGGTGTTGAATCATGTTCAAAAAGTGTGAGTCACGGTGTGCCTCAAGGAACGGTTTTGGGACCATTACTATTTAATTTATACGTTAATGATATGATCACAACTGTTAATAAATCAGACATCTGCATGTTTGCTGATGACACTATGATTTACATTAGTGGTAACAATTTAAATGAAATGGTACAGTCAATGAATAATGAGCTTGATTTATTATGTAAATGGTTGTATAGTAATAGTTTGAGTATAAATATCGAGAAATCCAAATGTATGGTTTTAGCTAGTATGTATAAACTTAATAATATTGATTTGAGTAACATTGATATAAAAATAGGTAATTTTAAACTGGAGAGAGTTGATAGCATAAAATATTTAGGTGTAATAATAGATAGCAATCTACTTTTTAAGGAACATGCTAAATATATAATGAATAAAATGTCTCAAAAGGTTGGATTTCTTAACAGGGTGGGTAAATATTTATCGACGTATGTTAAAACACTATTATACAAGGCTATCATTGCACCACACATTGAGTTCTGTACTACAATATTATTAAATCTCAATAAAAATGAATCTGCGCAACTCCAAAAAATTCAAAATAGAGCCATGAGAGTTATATTGAAATGTGATCGATATACTCCAATAGCTCTTATGTTAGATGCGCTGCAATTTATGAATGTTAGACAAAGAATTTACTTCAAAAGTGTAATATTTGTGCACAAATTGAAAAACAATATGTTGCCACGGTATCTTAGTAGAAAAATAACAATTGTCAATGAGATTCATAACTACGAAACTAGAAGTATAAATAATTTTTATATAAATCATTATAATAGAACACAAACTTCTAAAAATGTATTTATTCAAGGACTAAAACTCTATAATAACCTACCGCATGACATTAAAAATGCTATGAATTTCAATTTATTCAAAGATTTACTGTACAGATACACATTGGCGCATATCTAATGTAGTAATTATATCTATTAGGCATGATATACTAGCATAAGGTGAATACAATTTAGTAAGAAATATTTAGTAATTTATATATGTATTGATCTATGTGTATGCTAATAGCTAACGCTAAATAAATAATTTACTTACTTACTTACTTACTTACTTCACGAATATCCCAGCAAAAGAAGCCATCAACATCATCCGAGAACGTCGCCAAGAAATTAACATGGAAGATGACATCGTGGATTTAATAGAACTATGTGCTTCATCAACTTACTTCACCTTCGCTGGAAAATTATATCAACAAGTAGAGGGAACCGCCATGGGTTCACCATTGTCACCAGTACTAGCACAGGCATTTGAAGACACCGCTATCGCATCCTGTGAACTTAAACCGAAGTGCTGGTACCGATACGTCGACGACACCTTTGTTGTATGGCCACATGAGACGAACACGTTACTGAAGTTTCTGGAACACCTCAACACACAGCACAAGAAAATACAATTTGTCATGGAACTGGAGAAGGATGGCACCCTCCCTTTCTTAGACGTACTTTTAAAGAGGAAGGAAGATCAAACACCACCATTCCGCATAGGAGCACTTTGCGGTTTTTGTACGTAAACGGTGCCAAACCCCGCGACTATTTCTTCATCCCATAGCAAATTCTCTCAGCTTTCAGAATATATGTAAGTTCTATTTAGAAATGTTTCTCCTTGTGGCCAAAAATTTGAAAAAACCAAAATGGTGCAAGATTCGATACCGTAGCCGGCTTGATTTTCTTCTTGTAGACTTCTTTGTCCAGAATAACAGTTGCGTTGCCTTTGTCTGCTTTTGCAATAACGATGTCATCTGTCTTCAAGTTACGTAAAGTAGTCTTCTATTTCTTGGTGATGTTCTGTTCTGGTGATTTGGGTTTCTTTCAGATTTAGCCCACTTCCTACCGTACTTTCTCTGTTACAAGACTTGGCAATGTCTTCACTGTTACTTCTACCACTGCGATGAATTCTTCATTAGCTATCTTCTCTGGAATAATACCGAAGTTCATTCCCAGTGATAGTACCTTGGTTTCCACTTAACTTAGTTCTTTAGATGACAGGTTAACAACAACGTTCTTCAACGCATTTCCAATTTCCTCTTAAAAATTTCAATCTTCTCCCTTTCGGCTTCCAGAAATTCTTCTTGTAAATCATTCCCTTTACGCTTCTTGCATGGTATTGTATTGTTTGAAAGCACTGGTGTTGGTGTTCTGGATATCGTCTGCACGGTGTTGCTAGTGGATGTACTGCAGACAACATGTAAGTCGAAGGTTTCATCGCCGGATTTCCGGATTTTCCTTGGTCCTCCCCTCAGTAAGTGAAAGATTTAAACTTTTTAATTGTAATGTCTTTTGTAACTGGATAAATTTCTTGTAACGTTTTGCTGAATAATCTCTTAGAAATTAATTTATTTATTAACTTTGGGTCGTATCCATTGTTATAGCAATGTTTAATAATGTTATATTCTTTACTATAGTCTGAAGTGGACATTGGTGTGTTAATCAATCTATGGATCATGCTGTGGTAAGCCTCTAATTTATGTTGACATGGATGGTTGGATTTGACTCTGTAAAGTATAAGAGGCTCTAATAAGAGAAAGATTAGAGAAGGAAATTGAAAGCAAAAGGGGGCTGGCTAGACACCAGTATGGATTTAGTAAGGGGAAATCTACGATACTGGCAATGGAACAGATCAAGAAAATATCCAAAAAGCGGGCAATGAAGTGGAACGTACTCGTAACATTGGATGTCCGAAACGCATTCAACACGGCCAGCTGGGACCTTATCCTCGAAAAACTAGACGGGAGGGGAATATTAAATTATCTCTTGAACATCATAGCGGATTATCTCAGCGAACGATACATTGAAATAAACAAACGACAAATAATGGAGGTAAAGGCGGGCGTACCGCAGGGCTAGATCCTCGGCCCTACTTTATGGAACGTCCTCTACAACGACGTACTCGAGATACAGGTGCTTGGACAAGCCAAAACCCTGGCATTTGCGGACGATCTGGCACTGATAGTGACGGCAGACAGTAAAGCCAACGTGAAAAGTTTCACAAATAAGAACCTGCGACGTTGTCACCGGAAAAATCAGAAGCCCTCATCGTGACACACAAAAGGAAATTGGGCGGCTTGACCTTCAAAATAGGTGAGACAGACATCGTGCCAAAGAGGAGCATTAAGTACCTGGGAGTGTACTTCGATAGGGCAGTTACTTTCAGAGAGCATTTTGTTAGGGCGGCTGAAAAAGCTGAAAAAAGAGCCGCCAAATTAATCCGAATAATGCCAAACATCGGCGGGCCTGACCTGTACAAAAGAAGGTTGCTTGTTGGAGTGATACACTCCATACTGCTTTATGGTGCACCAATCTGGGGAGACTCCTTAAAAACTAAAAGAAATTGCCTTCTAATGGAAAGAGCGCAGCGAAAAGTGCTAATAAGGGCAGCAAGGGCATACAAAACCGTTTCCACCGTGGCCTTGCAGGTTATTACTGAAACTCCTCCCATAGATCTACTTGCGGAAGAAAGGGTGCTCATGTACAAAGGCAAAGGCTTAAGTTCACGCAAAGAACTAAGAGAACAGACCCTGGATAGCTGGCAGGAGAGGTGGAGCATGAATGTCCTGAGGGGCAGTGGGCCAAAACGTTAATACCAGACATTCGAGTTTGGGCCAAGTGCGAACACAAAAATATAGACTACTACCTCACTCAGGTGCTCAGGGGCCTTTCGAGGTTATCTGCACAGAATGAAAAAAGTGTCAAACGACAAGTGTTTATATTGTGGCTAGGCTGGCGCACACAATCTTTATATGCAACCGATGGCGTGCTATAAGAGAGGAAACCAGGAGGACCAGAGGAATCAATTTAGGTCTAGAGATAACACCAGAAAACATGGTAGACGAAATGCTAAAATCAAGGGAAAACTGGAAGAGGATTCAATATGGGATTCGGCAAATAATATCGATAACAGAACGCGAATCAAGGGACGGTCAAACTGTATAGAGTACGAGATTAAGATGCTTAATGCTTTCATGATGTGGAAACCGACGAGTTAGTTATATGGAAGCAGTACCTAAGAGAGAGCAGAGGGTGGTTTTTTAGTGGGTAATGACCAGATGGGCGTCCCACACTACCATGACACGAGATCTAGATCTAAGAATTTTTCCACCGGCAAAAAACAATATCTCGGTTGATAAGAGAGATAATTGAAACACGTTTTATTTCACGTGTTTAGTTTGCCCAAGATCTACAAACCTAAAATAATGCCGATTGTACAGGGTGTTCCATTTCCTCTGCACTGACAACAACTTTGTTTTTTCAAGTGCAAACCTATATTTTTTATAATTTATCTTCAATATACATACATGAAAAATAAAAGGGACTTTATGTATGGTATTCATATAACAGAACTGACTGTCTTTGAGATATTTGACTTATTGTGTTTTTCTAGTAAAGTTTTGTCAATTACAATATCGCAAATTTTCCGGTTATGCTAATTAACAGAAAAGCTATTTTTAGACCAAATATTAGACAATAATGGTTCTTCAAAACACCATCTCAGAAACTGATCTACAGTGTAAGGGGTGCCCAGAAAATGTTGTCAAATTTGACGAAGCAAAATATGAAAAATCTCCGTTAATTCAAATGAAACACTCTGTATATTATTGATCAGTAAAACGCAGAATTAAATATTCTACAACTTTCCTATACCTAAGTTCAATATTTTAGGTAAAAAAACGCAGTATTATAGTAAAAAGTATGTAAATTGGCAAAATTATGAACATCCTATGTTGTCCCGGAGAGCAAATTAAATAATGCGAAAGCCGTGGTAATTAAAAACGTCAATTTCAACCATTTTAATTAGTCCTAAACCAGCATAAGGTATAATTTAATTTTTTTCTTGTCGCGTTTCACAATTATTATGCGATGGTGGTGCCTATTTCGACCCGCGTTTTAATTGCTTTAATCCCCCCTTTCCACATCGCAGTATTCGACAAACGCAATCTCGTTCTGAGCTATTTTCATAACAATTTCTCTCAAGTGTTCGAGTGTACACGGAGGAGTTTCGAGCTTTTCTTTTCTTATCAAAGTTTGCTGTTTTTATAGTCTTGATTGCTAGTTAGACAGCTTTGCTCTTAACATGAAGCAATTATAAAAAAATTGTTAAGAAAGGGGACGCACTTTATATTAAAGTCAAGACATATCTAATCCTCCTCTTTAATAATTTCATCTACACTCAATTACCTTTTTCATTTTCAGCATCTATGCCGAGCATACATGCTTCATATCATTCGCGAGCACGTGATTTATGTTCTTCGACTCCTTTCGCGTTAAGCGTCCAATCAATCTCCACGTAAAAGGCTGTAAATCTAATCAGACTACGTCTGCTGGATTGTTAAATTTAGATTGATGTTGAATCAATTATCATCCGCAGCTACGTCGCTGTCTGGGCTTTGTTAACTCGTATGCAAGAATAACGGTGTAATACATATCCTCCACCCCTCCACCCCTCCCTCTCCACCCTCCCAACAACACAATAAACTTATATAAGGTAAGATCCGCCGGTTAGGAATAGGGGTTCGATGCTATCTCCCCTCTTGTTTTAATTGAAAACGTAAGGCATCGTTAATTAATGCCGATTGGTGTTAATTCCGCCTCCACCCTTGATCTCTGCTATGGTCGGGTGAGCTACTATGATAGCCCTTCTAACGTGTTGCGCGTCCCGTGAGATATTAGAGGTTTAATTACATCCCGTTACAGAGTTGTACGGCGATATCAATATTAAAACGTGATCGTAACATGAAGAGGGAACAAATATGGGTGGATGTAGTAGATGCAGTGCGGATCTTGAGGTCTCGTTTAATTAGAAACATTAGCATCATCTGTAAACAAGAGAGATGCATATACATTTTTCCAATATCGGTAGATTTTACACGAAGAATTGAATATGAAAATTATGTGCAAGATGGGACAACGAGTTTCTCAGCAACGTTTGGATCGTTCTAAAAAGAATCCAATCGATTGTATGCGGCGGTTTATTACCGTGTATGAAACGTGTCTTGACCACTCCACGCCTGAGATGAAACAGCAGTTAAAGCAGTGGACGGAAGTCGGTAGTTTAGCCTCAAAAAGAGCGAAGATCATAGTTAGCTTTTTCTGGGATACGAAAGGGATTCTTTTAATTGGTTGCCTTGCAAGGGGGTGAAACAATAACTGGCGAATACCATCTTGATCAGCTAGATGAAAAAATTCGAGAGATCAGGCTTGAATTGCAAAAGAAAACAAAAATCTCGTTCCATCTTGCAACCGAAAGTGTTTTGGCGAGGAAAAAATTTAGGAATTTGAAGTACGAATTGTTGGAACATCCACCCTATTCGCCGGATTTGGTTCCCTTTGGCTATCATCTATTCCCAAATCTAAAGAAATTTGACCTTCCGGAATCGCACTTCAGGGATGGAATCCATTTATTAGAGAAACGTTGGATAAGAGGAGGTGTGTAAGAGAAGATTATATAGAAAAATAAATGCATTTTTAGGCAAGAAAGGACAGTCTTTCACTATCAGGCCGTTAATTTATCACCTTGCCATCGTATTCAGTATAACAGACACGTATGAGCTTAGAGAATTGACATTAAGGAATGATAAGTCAAATTGAAAAGTGTTGATTGCATTTTACATGCAGAAAAGAAATGACTAGCGCAGTGATGTATGTATTTTATTTAACCCTTAACTACTACCATTGGGTCGTGACCCAGACGCATGTCGGAACTTGTCAATACAGCGAAACGCGGCACTATTATTCATCCAGCGCTTTAGTGTTCTCCCAGCAGTAGTCAAGAACGGCACAATAAGGTTATTTTCTAAAAAAGTTAATCGGCAGTGTAGTAAAGGAACACCACTGGGTCAAATTGACCCAGGAATAGTTTAAGTGAAACTAAATCAATTAAGATGAGTTTTTGTTACAAACATTTTATACGCTTTCTACTACGTTGAGTTGTATGAGTAAGCATCGTCCACTTTCTGAGAAAGAACTGTTAGACATCGTAGAAAGTGATGAATTATGGGTAGATTTTGAGGAGCCTGAGCATAGAACAGACGATCCGCTGCCAGAAAGTGATAAACTGAACGCTTGCGTCAGTATTTTGGACTGTGGCGACCAAAGCGATCAAGATGAAGACGATGAAGAACTGTACAGTGACCATTGCCCTGACAGCGAAGAAGAATTGTAACCTAACGGTGGGAAAGATTATGAGAGTAATGAAGAAACTGAGAGTGAGGAACAAGCCAAAACTAATGATATCTATGACGTAAAAGGAAAAACAAAAAGACAAGAGGTGCAGTCAGAAAACTCTGAAGATGAAAATCAACAATCAGAAGAAGCCGAAATCTCGTCACGTCGTAATTTTTGGTATGGAAAAAAAGATAACATGAAGTGGTCTAAAACTGCTCCATAAAGAGGAAAAGTATTGTCAAAAAATGTGATAAAACTTTTAAGTGGATTTAAAGGAGCAGCTAGGAAAAGTCCACCAACGGAACCTCTGGAAAGTTGGAGATTATTTTTTGATGAGGCAATGCTTCAAAACATTACTCAATTTACAAATAAACGAATCGATCTCGTTGCTGCTAAATATAGTAAATGTAAGAGAAGTAAAAATGCTCGACGTACATTCTCCCCAACTTTTATTAAAAACACAGATAAGATGGAAATTGAAGCTTTAATTGGTCTCCTGTACGTGCAAGGAGTGTTTAAATCTGGGCACGAAGACTTAAGGTCGATGCGGGCTACAGATGGTACAGGAAGAGATATATTTCGTGCAATGTCTCTTGCTAGATTTTCGTTTCTATTATGCTGTCTACGTTTTGATGACGAAAGTACTCGAGCGGAAAGGAGAAAGGTCAACAAACTGACGCCTATAGCTGATATTTTTGAAACGTTTTTGACTAATTCGAAGGATTGTTATATTTCTGGAGAGTTCTTAACAGTGGATGAAATGTTAGTAGCCTTTAGAGGTCGTTGCCAATTTCGAATGTTTATGCCAAACAAACCAGCGAAATACGACATTAAGATTCAGATCCTTACAGATTGCAAAACTCATTATATGTTTAACGCTGAGGTTTATACTGGCAAGGCCCTAGTAATGGAGCGGAAAAATCCAAAAGATATAAACTTATCTCATCCTACAGAAGTGGTTCTGCGTTTAGTCGAACCAGTTAAAAATACTGCTCGCAACATTACTGGCGTTAATGGGTATTCATCTTTAGTATTAGTGAGGGAATTAAGAAAACACAATTTGACATACGTTGGAACAGTAAAAAAAAAAAAAGATTCATTCCGTTGCCATTTATGCCGTCCTCTACGAAAGAGGTGCAATCATCTCTGTTTGGATTCAATTCTAATGAGACGATCGTTTCGTATGTTCCTAAAAAAACAAATCTGTTGTTTTGATTTCAAGTATGCTGATGTAATACTGTTTTACAACGATAGCAAGGTAGGTGTACAGCACTTCGAGAAGAACCAGAAGATGGCCCATGACCCTTTTCCATACCCTTTTGAATGTTGGAGGTGTAAATAGCAGAGTTATTTATCAATTCGCTAAGGAGGGTAAAGAAATCTGTCGATTTGATTTCTTAAAAATACTTGGGCGTCAATTGTGCACGCCACACATGCAAAGAAGTTATGCAACTTCTTTACTTCGTAATTTGAAGACAATAATTTCAAGCATGCTTGGAGATGCAATTATAACACCTCCAGAACCTCAACAAAAGACTGAGACATCAATATATCCTGTCAAAAATGATAGAAAAACAAACACCTACTGTGAAGTGTGCAAAATACCAGTGTGTTTGAGATGTGCTAGAAATATTTGTCCAAATTGTATTTGAACATTTTTTCTGAGTATAGGTACTTAAGTATTTTGTGTATCTTTCTTACATTTTTCTAAAAATATATTTGAAATCATATTTTTTTTGTTCTTATATCAAAAAGAAGAATGGGTCACTGTGACCCAGCTGTAGTATTCGTATAACAATTTTCACATGGTAGTACTTACGAGTTAAATTGACATTTGTTGGCTAGCAAGTTACTGTGCATTGACATTTGTTCATAAATAAAACTGCAAAACTAATATTTAAATACATAGTAGCCCTGCCTAAAACGTATACCAAAGGGGAATACGCTGACATGGTGTTTGTGTATGGATTTTGTAATGGAAGCGGACGTGCTGCAGCAGAAGAATCCAAATCGTGTAGTGCCTCACTGTACGAATTTTCTAATGTCTTTCAGCATTGGAAAGAGACCGGATCTTCTCCCAATTCAAGGATCGAAAGAGAATTTGATAGTGCTCAGCAAGCTAACGTTATCCTAAATGAAGTTGATAATAACCCATCCACAAGTATCCGCAGAATTTGTCACGTGACTGGTGTTCGTCATACTCAGGTTTGGTGAATTTTACATTTCCATGGACTTTATCCTTACCATCTTCACAAAGGTCATCATTTACTACCAGGGGACTCGGTCAATCGCGTGCAATTTTGCCAATGGTTGCATGCACAATAACCCATCCACAAGTATACGCAGAATTTGTCACGTGACGGGTGTTCGTCATACTCAGGTTTGGTGCATTTTACATCTCAATGGACTTTATCCCTACCTTCTCCAGAAAGTACATCTTTTACTACCAGGGGACTCGGCCAATCGCGTGCAATTTTGCCAATGGTTGCATGGACCGCATTTTATTGAAGAACGTCTTACGGCAAATTATTATCGCAATTTTTTGGAGAATAATTTGCCAGAATACATGGAAAATATTCCACTAGAATCTCGACGCGGCATGGTTTATCAACACGACGGTGCTCCACCGCATTTCAGTAGGGTAGTTATTGAATATTTACAACAAAATTTTCCTGGACGGTGGATAGGAAGAGGAACATATGATATAATTTTGCCGGTTACCTCAGTGAACACTTTGTATATTGTTGGAAATCACCCTGCGAACGAGTGCAATGAAAATTGATCAAGCATTACAATCGGAACACGTGGTTTCGACCTCCCAGGTCTCGTCAGCGCAACTCCGAATGCACTACACAGCACAGATAAATACAGACAGAACATGGTGCTTTCCAACAATATACCATTTTTTGGTTTTTATATTGTGGCATTTTCAAATGACCTTTATTTATTTAATAGACAACACAAACAGTATATGGCGACTGGGGCACCATTGACGTGTGGGTTGGGATGGGCACTAATTATATTAATGTCGCAGTGCTTGTCAAATATTGAAGGAACCATAGATGCCCAACGGTATCGAGACCACATCTTAGAACCCTTCATAAACCAACTCCACGAAAACGAGCTGCAACAAGGATATTTCCAACAAGATGGTGCCACTTCTCACACGACTCCGCAATGTATCGCTTATTTACGACAATTTTTTGGCGATCGTCTGATTAGTGTCGTTTATCGTCTATAATTTTCTTGTATGCATTGATAAGGGTCTGCTTTGCACTTGTACTTGGTTGTGCATCCATATTGGAAACCATAAATTCGTCTCTCTACTTTAAAAATAGATTTTAGTTCAACTAAAGACGGCTTATCAATATGCTTTTTCATCCATTGCAGATAACAAAGTAAAACACGTGCTATAACAATAAATTACAATAGGCTTTGTGAAACTTTGGCTTCACATCTTACTGTGATACTAGCCGAAGATCTAATCAACAGGTTTGGCATAAAGGTGGGTCGTTAGCGACCCGTTGGGCATAAATAGATTTTAAAATACGAGTTCACACACTTGAAGAATGTGCCAATATTACGCCCGAAATGCTCCGGAACACATTTGAAAATATGAACGGTTCAGAAACGTCAAAAACCATTTGACAATCTCGCCAAAATGTCAGAAAATGATTGGTCTATTCGAATAATTAATCAATAAATTAATTAAACGCAATATTTATAGCAGCATATCCGACGTGTTCACCAAATGTCGTCTTTGTATCGAGGACGACTCCAAAATCTTTGACTCGAGTGAGCTGCGAGAGATTGTGGTTATTAATTTGGTCTTAAAAAACAAATTTACGGCGAGAGCAGTAGAGTGCAAGGCGAATAAGGTTGTTCGGTAATAAAAGACAGTCGCAAAGCACCTGCGGCCAAAGTTACTTGGTTTCTCCATCATGACATTGCTCCAGCTTACGCCATCAAAACATCCTCTTTAAGGATTGGTTTCGAAGAACGGGAGGTGTATTGAATGAAATTATTTCGAAAAAATTAAATGAATAAATCTGTATTGCAAAACTTTCCTACTACCCCTTGTAATTAAAATATACAGAGGCAAGCAAAATTAATTATACAACTAAACATAAATAAGT
The DNA here is from genome assembly GCA_023690525.1 of Holotrichia oblita. Classification (NCBI taxonomy): domain Eukaryota; kingdom Metazoa; phylum Arthropoda; class Insecta; order Coleoptera; family Scarabaeidae; genus Holotrichia; species Holotrichia oblita. Next base: position 215,568,459 of record CM043015.1, read on the forward strand.
TATTGCTGAAAAATAATCCATAATTTAATATTTCCAGAAACACTGACTAAATATTTCCTATGTAGAAATAATCCGCGAAAATTGCGCTCCCAAAGTTCACGCTTTCATCAATTTATTTTATCAGATTAGCCGGCGAACACAGTTTACACTTTCTAAAGTTATAATTCAGAATTAGCCAAGATTGTTTAGGAATAATTCGGTTTAAACTTAAACGAAAAACTGTCTTTAACCCGGTATTGTTTGCCAACTAAAGCGCTTCATTTTATTATTAAACACAGATTAAACTTGCTTCTAAACGTACACAGGCGCTAACTAAATCGGTTGATTAAGTGAATTGTGTCTCGTATGTAATTACTCGTTTACGCAACCCTTACCAAGACGTCGAATACATCTCCTTCAAACAGTCTATACCTTTCTGTGGTTATTCATTTATTACATATACATACGTGTATGTATGTAGAATATGTATGTATGTACAACACGAGAACGGTTAGATTTTCGTTGATTCGTCTCTTGTGTGCCATTCTAGCTTTCTCTATTCGCATGATAACGAATTTCCGGTTAAATTAACGTCGGGGATTAAATTGGGGAACTTGAGAATGTTTTTCGATCCTAATTGGAGGGAATCGTCATCGTAGAGGTCGCTGCTCAAACATGTTAAAGGAATGGTTAGGTGTTTAGTAGGCGTTCTAGTTACTTCAATCGACTCAGGATGATCTTTCTTTTGTGCTCTCCTATTGCCGAGTTATCCAATAGAAATTCAAGGTTCTACGTTTAATTATTTAGATTTAGAATTGAAATGTTTAGAATTGCGAATCAATCGGTAGGCTTTTTGGTGGAATATAATCGAATACCTGGAATACATTAGTGGATATTCGTGTGACGTTACTGATTAAATTAAATATTAATTGGGTCTAAGATCTCCTTCACATGCGGTTGCTCTAGGTTGGCTAGGTATCTGAGCAACGGTTTCAGAGAAGTTTAAATTTAATTTAGATATCTAATGGATACTAATGTATCCTTTCAACTTACGTATTTTTATATGGAGATCTTAATGCATGTTAAGACCAAGATAGATGAACCATATTTCTAGGCAACCCAGAAATAGACACATTTCCAAGGGAGGGAAGCCAGACTCAATAAATTGAAAATCAAAGCCATTTTGATTTTATTATTTTATTAACGAAGTTTTGACATATCTAGTTTTTTAGCCTTCTGATTCACCAAATTAGAGTCCTGGTGAATGTTTCTTTCTTCGAAAAGCTTATACCATTATGCCTTAACCAATCTGTGACATCTTGCTTCTCCGCCAAAGTATTTGGAGCATTACACACAACAATGAGAGAATTTAATGTGAAGATGGCGATCAGTTGTAGTGTTACCAATTCTTTAAATTTTCTGCTATCCCTTGCAAAATGGTAGTAATATCTCAAAACAACATATCATACATACTTACAGACATATCAAAAAAAAAGTTATAACAAATATATAACTGTTTTATGAGTACTAAAGGATAGCGACAATAGTTCGCCTGTCATAGTTCTTGTTTTCCGGAAACAACCGCCACCCCCTGTATATATTTTTTTAATTTTAAAATTTTTATTTGCTGGAAAAATACACAAAGTTCTACCCACGGTCTGAGTATCTATTATGAGAGCTTCAGGGTTTTGACCGCGACGTAGTAAAGTACATATATACAATACAAAATAAAATAAAACAAAAATGAAAATAAAAACAAGACCTAGACAATCTTTTGGTTTGTATGTTTAGTTTCATGAGAACAAGTGACAGCACAAGGAGAGGATATGGTTTAGTAATAATCAAACATGGGGAGATCATTTACGCCAGTGGGGGGTGCTCAACAACTCTTTCACAATGGTGTACACTCGGTTGATTTAAAATCGACTCACCCGGCAAGCGATGTAGACCTAATGTCGCACACAGAAACTTTCAACATTTAACTGGATGTTTGTAGTCATAAAGCAATTTGCTTATGAGCAGGTAAAATAGCTACGTAATGTGAAATGAATGGGAAGATCGCTGCATAAATATATTCTTTTTCAGATACTTTTAATACCTGCGTTATTACGTAGTATAGCGTTTGCCAACACCCATTACCATAAATGACATATAGACGCAAATAAAATAATAATACAAATCAATTTTAGAACCATAAGAAAAATTATTTATCGAAGCAGATAAACAGGAATCTATGTTCATCTTAAGTTTGTTTCGTTAAAAACACTGATTTTATTCGAGAATTTATAACAAAACACACAGTAAACAAATAATAATTTATTTCAAATAATAGAGAAGGTAAACGAAAAGGCAGTCAAACTGAAAACAAATTAATACACAGAAAAAACTTTTGAATTATTGGTTGGTTCTGAAGGACATTTTCTGCACCATCATGCGAACATTCATTCTCTAAAGTATATGTAATAGGGTGAATCGAAAAACGCGTTTTTTTTTTCTGCAATACAATTCTAATAGCACGGAAAACTTGCGCATAGGCGTCTTTATAAATAAAAAAATATTTAAAATTTTTTTTTTCAAAATTTGAAATCGGGCAGAAGGCCTAAAGTTTCCAAAAAAAAGTCAAAATCCCTGTAAATAAAAAAATGCAAAAATTACAAAAAAAAAATACATTTTTTGTTGTAATAGTGAAAAAAGTGTTTTTAAGAGTGTCCTTAATGCATACAAAAAGTAATTAGACCCATTCTTGTTTTACTGAATTCGCGCAAAAGACCTAAAGTTGCGAGCAGGGTTGCCGCTCTGAAAATATTATGTTGGCTATGATAATGGATGAGAGACCACACATTAGAGAACTTGGCTACAGGAGGATCCTTAAATCCAGAAATGAGCCATCGGCTGAAGGTTACGTAAGAGACTTCAAAATATCTTTAATAAATTTTAGTGCAAACGACTATACCGCAGTAATTGATTGGTCAATCTGCAAGTTAACACCGCCGCCACTACTGTCCAAGATGCCAACTGAACACATTGCTTCTTTGTTGAAAGACAAAGTGCTATCAGTGTTTAACTACCTCAAATTCCCATGCCTCACCCAGTCAGTTGAGAGGTATGTAAAACTGGTCACAGAAGCAGCAGAAAAAGTGTGCGGCCATGAAAATCGAGATGGATATATTATAGAGCTACTTTAAAAGACAACTGATGCCCGCATTTAATTAAAAGTCAGAACTCAAAGGGGCTTCTATGTAAATAATCTTTTGTCTACAACGAACATATGCATTGTACAAAGTAAATAATTACTGTAAATATTGTAAATAAAATTCACCCTGGTTGGTTGGTTGCGTAGGGTGGATGTGGAAATCACTTGTTAAAGTCTTACTATAAACCTAATGTGTTAAATAAACACTCATCAGATATGGAAAACGGCGTTTTTACGGGACTATAACTTGACTTATACTATAATTTACACCTTTTGCACGAATATAGTTAAGGAATAACAGGCCTGAAAGTATTTTTTCTGGACTGGGAAAACTATTTTGAATGGTTTTTACACTATTAGAAATTAAAAATAAATCTTTTATGGGTTTTGGCACATGTTTAAAAATCGTCGAAAATCATGAAATATCGTTTTTTTGCGATACAACCCGCAATTTTAGACCTTTTGCGCGAATTCAGTAAAACAAGTACGGGTCTAATTATTTTTTGTATGCGTTAAGGACACTCTAAAAACACTTTTTTCACTATTACAACAAAAAATGTATTTTTTCTAATTTTTGCATTTTTTTTTAATTTACCGGTATTTTGACTTTTTTGGTAACTTTAGGCCTTCAGCGCGATTTCAAATTTCGAAAAAAATTTTTTAAAATGTTTTTTCATTTATAATGACGCCTATGCGCAAGTTTTCCGCGTTATTAGAATTGTATTGCAGAAAAAACGCGTTTTTCGATCCACTCTATTATGTAATAGACTTTTATATCTTGCCCCCATACATATTCTTATTCATGTAATTTCTTAATTACATAAATACTTAGAATTATAGTGAAATTGTATGCGATAGCGATTAGCTATACATACGTTAAGCTCGCATTAAGAAATTATCGGTTTAGGAATTTATAAATGATCCCTTGCATATGAAACTGGATTTAATAGACAAATATATTGTACCGGGTGTCCCAACAAGGGTAACGAGGTACGGTATTAGGGAAACGGATGTACCTAGAAATTTGAAACAAAAAAATTGTTGAGTAAATCGGCTAAGAAAAAATGCTGGAAATTATTTTCGAGTTTCTGAAATGGCCTCCAGGGGGCGTCATTGCCATTCTGAATTTTAAACCCCGTTTTATGCAAAATTTTCTTATATTAATGATAGTCATAGTGAATACTATTTTAAAGATGAGACAAATTAAATTTTTTTTTGTTAAATGCTTTTTGCTCTATCTCTGAAAAGAAAGTGGTGGAGGGCGTTAGAATATTTTCGGAAATAAATGTCGATAACTCTAAAAAGGCTTAACGTATCTTAATAAACTTGGAGTCGTCAAAAAGGGAGTTTCCTAGACTATCAATTGAACTGTGAGTGAGGTGATTATGTTTGCTTACCTTGCCGCTAGATGGCGTTTTTTGACATAATCGCAAAAAAAAAGTCAATCAAGAGCCTAACAAGCCAGTGAGAACCGCATCTCAATATCTTTATCCTAACCTAAGATATGAATAAAGAAATTTATACTAAAAAAAATTACATTTTGGGAAGCATTTCCGCTTTAAGGTTTGTTATTAATGTCTAATTATTATTCCTAATTTACCAAATAAAATGCTAATTTATTATTTGGGATGCCAAACGATATTTTAAATCGAAATAAAATTTTGTTAGTTATCTTTGTTACTTTTTTTACAATACCTTCGAAAGCCAACAGACCAAAATAATTATAAAATAACAAGTGTGAGAACAGTAAGGAAACTAACTTAAAGTCCAACGAGCCGCAATGCTTATAAAATAATAATAAATTATAGAATCTATGAAACTAATAACTTGAGAACGATAAAACACAACAAGGTTGATCAAAAGGAAAATCAAAAAGTGTTTATAAATGTTCAATAATTAATCAAATTGGTACTCAACAATCGATTATTGACTAAAAACCTAACTTTTAATAATAATAATAATAATAATAATAATAATAATAATAGCAATCTATATTTTTACTAATACATAATACAAATTACATAGGTACGAAAAAATAGCGTCAGAAATTACAAAACAAAGCTTATTCGGTTAGTAATTGAGGTATTCGGATATGGAATATGGTTCAATGTTACAAATATAATTGTAAGATAAATACTTAAATCTACTGAGACGAGATTCAGATTTGATAGCGTCTGGTAATTTATTGTAGAAAATTATAATGTTATACAATGCGTTTTTTGTAAATTTTGTAAGCCTATGCTTTGGTATATTGTAATCTGTTTTATATCGAGTACTATATGAATGTGTCTTTTCGTGGTTATTAAATAGTTCTTTATTTTTAAAAATGAATAATAAGCATTCATGTATATATATGCCATATAAGGTAAGCAAACCATTGATATTAAATAGAGATCGCAAAGAGGTGCGGTTATTCAAGTTCAATAGTATGCGCACTGCTCTTTTTTGCATTACAAACACATGGCTAGTGTTAGAAGAACCACCCCACAGAAGAATGCCATAACGAATTGTCGAAACACAATACGAATAATATGCTGATCTTACAGTACTAAAGTTTGTGACTTTACCTAGAACCTTCAGTGCAAAGCATGCACTATGTAATCTCCCACAGACATAACCAATATGATGATTCCACTTAAGAACGTCATCAATAACTATTCCTAGGAATCGACAATATGTTATTAAGTTATATGTTTCGCAGTTCAATACAATGTGACTAGGAGTAGCATTACTATTGTTTGTTTTAAAAAGCATGCAGCTGGTTTTATTTTTATTTATGAGTAGATGATTATTAGAGATCCATTCGGCTGTGGAATGTAACAAAGTCGAGCCAGATTCAACCAGAGAAGGAAATCAACTCCAGCAAAAAGTAAATTCGTGTCGTCAGCATAATTGACCAATTTTTGATCATTTGATGACGTGTTGGTGAAAATGTCGTTTATGAAGATTAGGAACAGCAGGGGACCTAAGATACTGCCTTGTGGAACGCCGATATTTATCGTGGCACTATCTGAATAGGCAATACCACTAGTTGAATTAATTTTTACTCTTTGACATCTGTTAGTCAAGTACGATGCGAACCATTCATGCGCCAACCCTCTTATACCATAACGTTCAAGTTTGTCAAGTAAAAGATGATGAGATACGCTATCAAAGGCCTTTTGTCAAATCAATGAACAAACCGCATACAAGATTGTCGTTTTCTAAATTAGATATTATCCAATTTATGTATTCAAAAAGAGCTGTGTTGGTGTTTTTTCCAATAGTGAAACCATGCTGGCACTTGTTAAACAGATCGTGTTTAGCAAAGAAAGAGAGAACCTGTTCGGAAACTATAGTTTCCACAATCTTTGAAAATGCGCTTAATTGGCTGATAGGCCTATAATTTTCTAATTTATTGTGCTCTCCCTTTTTATGTACAGGTACTACAACAGCATTTTTCAAAACTGACGGGAACCTACCGTTGCTTAGTGACGAGTTGATAATATTGCATAATGGTTCGGAGACTATGTCAAAGCATTTTTCAATAATACCTAGAGGAAATTCATCAATACCAACCGAGGATTTGTTTTTTAATTTGCACATAGCTTCCTTTAAATCTGAAACAGTAACGGGGCTGAAGTGAAAAGTGAAGGGATTTATTTTTATTTCGCTAAGAAGACAATTATTACGAGCGTTAAGATCTACGTCGGTAAGTGTGGTAAAAACTAAATTAAATTCATTGGCTAAGGATTTTGGGTCTTCTGTATTATGTACGTGCTTATTGAACTTTCCTAATTCAGCATTTACTATTTGCCACATTGTTCTCGATTTGTTACTTGAACAGGCCATTTTACGATCATTATAATCAAGTTTAGTTTGTATGAGTAAATGTTTATATTGTTCTTTAAGCAAGTTTAAATCAGCTTTACGCTCCGGCAAGTATGTAGATATCACCTCTAACGCCGCTATCCTATTCTTAAAGGCAAGGATTTCAGGTGAAGTCAGATGTGGTTTTTTTGGAATGGTTGTAGCCCGTTTTAGAGGAAAACAAGCATTGAAGTACAAAGAAAAGGTCGAGATAAAACAATTAAATTTTTCATCGACAGAATGATTGTAAAACACATTTTCAAACCGTTCGTATTTCATAACTGAACAGAATTCACTAATAGCAGCTGCATTAAAACATCGCCGTAATGTTGTGCTGATTCTATGCAAGATGCGGAAGTATGAGTAATTCTTGTTGGTGAGGTAATGGTTGCAATAGCACCATAACTATGCAGTATTGAAAGAAATTCCCTGGTGTTATTATTGTTTACAAGAGTGTTAATGTTGAAATCGCCACACACTATATAATCTAATAATCTATCGACTAACATATCTAGTAACAATTGTAATTTTTCAAAGAATATTTCTATACACGAGTCAGGAGATCTATAAATGCATATAATCACCAGTTGTTTATTATAGTAGCGAAATCTCGCAGCGGCACATTCAAAACTAAACTTTACTGATAGACGATTCAGCTCCGGCACCGGTTCACCATTAGAGTTCACTCTGCTATATATGGCAACTCCACCATGCTCCCCGGGGTCACGACAGTAACTTGCAGTCAAGGCGTATCCTGCAATGGGAAGAAGCTGTAGCTGTTCCGAAGATTGCCAATGTTCTGACACACATACAAAGTCACAAGTAATCATATCGTTAGCAATCACTTCCAATTCAAAGTTGCTGTTGCTTAAAGATCTGACATTTTGATGCATTAACGTAATCGATTGTTTGCTTCGAGTGAATATCTTATTGTCAATATCATTTATCTTGGTGGCGCTTGCTTCAAGGGAAGATTCATTAAAAAACGATTTATACAAACGTTTTTCGGCCAAGTGAGAGGGTCCTTCAGTTTATCAGCCTGTTCAGAAGGCACGGAGATTTTGAAAGAAGAATATATATCAGGGTATTTCGAGTTCATTTTTTCGCACTTAAAATCAGTAAATGACTTGTTCTTCAGAAACTCAGTGATATTTGATTCGTTGGTATGTGGATCCAATTTATATATATGAAAGTGTTGGTAAGAAGCAGCTCCTTTAATAATTGTTTCCTCAGTTGCTGCACCCCGTATAATACTTTGTTTTCTTTTGTTCCTTTTAACCGGAACTCGGTTCCATTCATCCGTTTCTATATTAGGAATAACCTTATTAACTGTTATTCTTTCTTTATCATTGTTCAGTAGTGATTTAGTGTTATCACACTCTTTACGATTGTCGATGTTTTCTTCTGCTGGTTTTTCTAAAGCATCTTTATAGGTGAATGTCCTTTGCACGGGCACATCTGTTGGTGACTGAATATTCAATGTTTTTGTTTTTTTGTTTGACTTTTTGATGCTGGAGATATCTCCATATCTTTGTTCTCTTTCTGTCACATTGGATGTTGTTTGTCGATTTATAACATTTTTAAAATTTTTTATCTCATCCGATAGAACTTTATTTTGAAGTGTTAGATTCGTTATTTCCATTTTTAGGGATTAATAATCATTTCAGTGAGTTTTTGCATTGCCTCATTAATTTTCATGCTAATGAAAACATTCAGATCGTGGGCTTGTGCAGAGATGTCGCCCGAAGTAGAATGAAAAACGGCGTTATCCACATTCACGTTGCAGGTTTGTTTTGAGGTTAGGCACTTATCGCAACTCCAATTTTCTATAGCGCCAGTCTCTCTCAGTTTTGTGAACTCCTGCACAGAAATGTTCATACACTTAATGTGATAGTTCGAGCCACAGTTATTTTGACAAAGGATATAATCCTCATATCTTTCGATTTTTCTTTCACAACAACCGCACTTCACCGCCATACTGACGATACTATCGATACTATAATAATAAAAAAATATGTGATAACTCTAAATATTTGACAACGGGTGACAATATCACAACGTAGTACTAATATCAGATATTAAACACTATGGTGTTCTTAAAGGCATTGTAAAAAAAGTAACAAAGATAAATAACAAAATTTTATTTCGATTTAAAATATCGTTTGGCATCCCAAATAATAAATTAGCATTTTATTTGGTAAATTAGGAATAATAATTAGACATTAATAACAAACCTTAAAGCGGAAATGCTTCCCAAAATGTAATTTTTTTTTAGTATAAATTTCTTTATTCATATCTTAGGTTAGGATAAAGATATTGAGATGCGGTTCTCACTGGCTTGTTAGGCTCTTGATTGACTATGTAATGATGTAAAAAAAGTGATATCATTGCATTTAACTTTTTTGCAGTAAGTTATTTTTTTTGCGATTATGTCAAAAAACGCCATCTAGCGGCAAGGTAAGCAAACATAATCACCTCACTCACAGTTCAATTGATAGTCTAGAAAACTCCCTTTTTGACGACTCCAAGTTTATTAAGATACGTTAAGCTTTTTTAGAGTTATCGACATTTATTTCCGAAAATATTCTAGCGCCCCCCACCACTTTCTTTTCAGAGATAGAGCAAAAAGCATTTAACAAACAAAATTTTAATTTGTCTCATCTTTAAAACCGTATTCACTATGACTATCATTAATATAAGAACATTTTGCAGAAAACAGGGTTTAAAATTCAGGATGGCAATTACGCCCCTTGGGGGGCATTTCAGAAACTCGAAAATAATTTCCAGCATTTTCTCTTAGCCGATTTATTCAATAATTTTTTTGTTTCAAATTTCTAGGTACATCCGTTTCCCTAATACCGTACCTCGTTACCCTTGTTGGGACACCCGGTATATACATAGATAGTAATTTATATACGTAGTAATTAACATATAGTTGACCATACTATTACTGCTTTGCATTCAGGTACCGCAATAAAGCATACTTTCATTGGGTTTTATGGCAGTTTGAGTCGATTCTAAATCAACCGAGTGTACATGTTAGATATTATACAAACCACTCCGTCACTTGGAAGTTAAATGCCTGATGTTGAAAGCTGTAGATAGCGTTCATAAACGTATGTAGTATGTACGAGTATCTTATTTTGTTTTTTATTACTATCATGGAACGTTTTCTTCTCGAAATGTCGAGCAAATTGAAAGAAGAAAATTTGGATGCAGCTGTCCGTGAAATGAAAAATTGGCCGAATTAGTTTCTTAAAGGTTTCAAAACAATACAAAATTACTTTGGAAACTTTGAACTATAAAGGTAAGGTACACATACTAGACAAATGTAAAAAAAGTCGGCCGTCATACTACATTCCCAACAAGAGAAGAAAAATCCTTCGCCGAATATTTATTAAAAGCGGCTGAGCGGATTTCACCTTTTGAATTGACAGATGTGAGAGCTGCTGCTAAAACCTCTTCAGCTAGAATTGGGTGAAATTTCCAACAGTTCTACAGTTGTCAAATATCTCCACAAGAAATGATTATTAGCGCAAGAAATTTATATGGATATGGTACAAAAAATGGGGCAAGGGATTTTAAACTAGGCAGAGAGACATGTGAACAAGGTGTTGGTGCTGGACGGCCGAAAACTTACTTGAAAAGAATACATTGATCAAATCACTGTGAAATTGATAGCTCAGCCTTGTGGCTTTTCAATATGTAACGTAGAAATCATTTTACATAAAGAATTAAGTCTCAAAAAGGTGGCTGCACGATGGGTACCGAAAATATTGATGTCAGAGCGAAAGCGTATTCGACAGGTCACATCAGCGACGAACCTGGCCATCGTTAAGCGAGATCCCGAACACCTCTTCGCAAGATTCGTTACAGTGGATGAAATCTGGGTTCACCATCATGATCCTGAATCAAAACAGCAGAGCATGAAATGGAATCACAAGTGTTCACCACCCCCTCGAAAGTTTCGTGCAACAATATTTTCGGGGTAGATCATGGCCACAGTTTTTTGCAATTCTAATTGAATTATACTTACTTTTTACCACGTGGTCAGACGTGTGCTGTTTCATCAGAATAGCGCTTCTACCCACACGAAGCTGTCTAAATTTTTCAACAGCCGCCCCATTCTCCAGATTTGGCCCCTAGTATTTACTTCCATGTATTCCTCAAACTCAAGATAGGTGCTGAACGAGTGGTTTGCAACCTAAGACGAAACATTTTTTTCTGAGGACGTTAAAGCTACAGTTGGAAAGTGTATACAATTAGAATTACATTAATTAAGAGTAAAGAGAAGTCAGAATTATTGTCTGAAAAAGAAATCTAAAAAATTAGTATCAGTACTATACGTCCTTCTTCCCATACCTACTGCTATTAAGTCAAAAATGACCAGTCGTAATGTAAACACAACACTGAAGGACTGAATAATGATTGCATACGAGTACATGGAAATAATGAGAGAAACACATACCACTTCAACCAAAAGGTCGTCAATCTTGGACTCATCAGGTCCAATGACGAGCTTTTGACATCTAGGCTCAATCAGTTGAACTTGTAGGCTGAAAGTGTGGAGAGGAAGCGTCACCAAACTTTTTTCACCTATCCAGATGGGCTATAGTTCTGCCCTGATGTAACTTGATGGACAGCTTGTCAACGAGAGGATTATAATAACACCAAGATCTTGCTGAAAGTTTTGACTTATGACAACTATGGCTATATACATATGTGGCCATCAGTGACTTCAAAATGATGACATTATTAATGGGTTTGCAATGTGATTTTACAAAATTTGTGTGCTATGTTTCTTTTTGGGACAGCAAGGACACTCAATGCGTACTACAACAAACACGACTAGCCACACAGGATAAAGATTTCTGCAGAGAACTGAAATTGAAATGAAGGCCAACTTTTCAGCCCTTTCACTATAAAACTCTTACAGGTCAACTACCTGGCTCATTACTGGACGGTTAGAAGTGAGGAAAAAGTCTTTATATAACCTGGCAAGGACGAAATTCGTTATAATGCTCATCTTGATAACATACTTTTTGTCAAAATATTAATATTTTACCCTTTAATGCATGTGCAAAACATGATAAAATTACATTTGACATGCTCGACAGCTAATCTAACTTCAAACAAAAACCTGCAACGCAAATTCCGATAAGAGCATATGGAACACAACATGAGTGGAAGTTCCCCTTACAACCACACGACCGCAGCTGCCGCTTAGCGCCACATCGTTCACCCACCATTAGACAAAACATAACGAAAGTCATAAATTATTTTGACGCGTGGAAGCCGTTTAACAATTCATTGTATTCCCGGTGGAATTAGCGTTTCCTTAGTTCCCATCGATATATTTACTTTCCCTTGACTGGTTCCTATTCAATTTTGCAACATATGTATATTCATAGCCACCCCCGTACACTATGTGGTCGTACTAAAACTGCTGAGCATGAATACCCCGCCTGTCAGGGCACGTCAAAAACTCGGAATTAGTTGTTTAGGTCGATTAATAAATTACTTTCCATCAACGTCGTCGTTTGGTAAGAGAATGTTCAAGGAACGAAAAATCTAGATCCAACTCGCCCAATTGAATATTTGCTGTACTGTAACATTACATCATGTCCGACGTATGGATTATATTATCACATCTTGCCTATCTAACCCCATTCGAGCTTTGTGCAGATTCACGCACTTAGTTAACTTTGTCGCTGCATGAATTAACATGAATTTAGAGCTTGAATGCGCTTCCAACGAGCACCCAAAACTATTCGTATAAAGTTATAATTAAAACGACTTCAGAGCTCTTTAAATTGGGGGTAAAATGAAATGGTATCATTTCGGCATATTCTGAACTGAAATTCCATTTACGTGAACGTATACAAATATCTAAAACCGACACCGAAGAATGCAAACATATTAGAGTATATTATTCGCGTGTCACATCCGATTAAAGTCATCTCCATCCGGTTTATGTGCAGACAAATTCTCACCGTTGTTTACCGTCCACGGTCGCCACATTTGTCTGTCCAATTATAGCGACGTCTACCCTTCGATATTGGGGGTTCGTAAACGACTACCGCAACCTATAACAATAACGGTTAAATTAATGCCACCCTTATACGTTTACCGAAAGGATCTCGGGTAATTGTTTCTTGAGAGCAAGTGATGTACGTATCCAATCTAACCGAAACTAATTTGATTATTGCTAAAATGTACGAATATTGTATGTTATTAAAAATGAAACGTTTATTGCAATTTTTCTAAAACATTTCAAGATTGACGAGGATAACTGAAGTACAAGGTGGTGTGCAAAAGTAATGTCATAATTTGAATTGGCTGCCATTTTGTTATAAATGAAAAAAAGAGTTGAAAAGAAGTACTTAGCTGTACACGTTAGGTGTAAAAGGGAAGTTAATGGGATTGGAGCTATTGACGTTAGAAATTAAGAAGACGTGAACCTTTTTTCGTATCTAAGCTTTCGCTAATTCTTTATTAGCTTCTTTAGAGAACAAACTACAAATAAAAACAACAAAAGTTGTAATTAAAATTCGGCTATTATAAATAGAAGTGAAAAAAGAAAGAAAAGGTTCCATCATTCCGAAAAATATTCAGCATTCCTCGAAGGGGGTAGTGAGACTTCTCCACGAAGCAAAAGGAAGAACAGCTCAAAGGGTAGGCGATTTTAATGACAGGTTAGGTGTAAAATATCACCCATCAACAAATCTTCAATATTGAACATTCAATTCATGATTTGAAAACCCAACTTAGTTCTTTGATCCCTGGTTTCGTTTATGACCAGTTTCTTGCCCGTTTAAAATATTCTTTTAATAAACTTTTCCATAAAATTAAAGTTAAAAATATTAACAAATTAAATAAAATGAAATCTGAAATTCCATATATTACATTTTTCAATAATAATTCCGGTTGGTTCATCAATTTATTCAATATTGACATTTTCAAGGATGTTATAAACTTCCTCTCATTGGGTTATAAATTTGGTATTCCTATTCAAAAGAAAGAACTAGGGTGGGAGTGGGGCAGTGTGAAATAGCTAACAGATATTATTTTCAATCAGAAGGAAATCACCTTCTTTAATTTGTCTTATTTCTAGAGTGAATGGCGTTTCTTTATCGTGATGGTCGACATAGTCATTGTCACTCTCGTCAGCAATGAAATCAGATGATTCCTCGCAAAGGTTTCCAACTGAAATATCATTTTCAGAACTACTTTCCTTCCTTGACTTTTTAGAACAAGTTGCCACATTTGTGAAATTGATTTTGCGCTTAATTTTGTTTATATCTGTCGTACTTGCTGAAGCAGATTTCTTTTGACTCTTCAATTCATCGAAATAAGGAGATGATGTGATAATAGCAGTTTTACCACGTCGTCTCTGTTTTGTCATTTGCTTGGGTATAACTACTAGAAGCGTTACTACTGGAGCTTGTTTCCCTAAATCCATTTTCAGCATTAGATAAAGTTGCGGCCCTAAGGTAGGCTTTTCCAAATATTTGACCAATATCGGAAAGTTCTATTAATTTATTTGGCTTATTAAACTGCCATGTCAGGAAACATGAATGATACGTCTAGCGGCTGAAGCCGATGTGAAGTATGAGGAGGGGTCGCTAATATATGAACATTGTTTTTCCTAGCAATTTCAATTAATTTTACATTTTTTACATGAGCTACATCTAGCACGAGTAACACTGGATTGTCTTGAGTGGGACGAGTATACTTAAGGAAACCATATCAAAAAATATATCTGCTTGCATCCATCCTGATTTATAATTCGTAACTACAGCACCTGCCGGTAATCCGACCTCATAAATAGGATTTCTTCTAACTCTAGGTATTACTAGCAAAGGAGGGACGTAATCCCCCAAAGCATTAAAGCAAACTTCAGCAGTTACTAATGTTCCCCTTTTAGCTGTTCCAAAACTCCCCACTTGTCTTTTTCCTCTAAGCGAAATAACTTTGACTGGTTTACTAGGTACAGTTACCATTCCAGTTTCATCACAATTATATATCTTGTTTGGACGAAAGCCATAACGTTCATATAGAGAACGAAGAAGTTGAAAGAAGTTCCCAACAGACACTCTATTGAAACCAGCAGCTCTTGCTGCAGAGGTATTTTCTGGAGTTCTTAATGTTAGCTGAGGATGCCTTTTTAAAAATAAGTACAGCCAGTCTTTACCAGCCTTTCTAGATTCTTTATTAAAATTATGAGGGATATTATTTAATTCTGCGAACTGATAAGCTAAAGATCGCAACTCGCTATAGGATACACCAAAAAACCTTTTATCCATACCCAAACTCGCTCCTTGATCATAGCTAAAGATAGTTCTAAACCTTCTAAGATGTTTTTTGGACGCTTCTTCATCTGATTTATTCGTTTTAGATCTTCGATGCAACGTTGCAACTATGTTGATTAGATTTTCGGTTATAGGTCCTCATGCATAAATTGAATCATATCTTGATTAAAATTAAATATATTAGCTTCATATACCTAATAAAAAATTATTAAAGCAAGCCTTTTCACTTTGCCCCCTAAGCATCAAATTTAAAACAACAGCCACGTTTGCCTAATAACATAACCTATGTTAGTTTTTTCGCCACAAAACAAACGATAAATAGACATGATTACTTGATGTCACACTGAACTAAGATTACTACTGTTCATCCTAAAATGATACAATATTACAACGGTTCCAACTAAAATCACTATTTTAGTAACTGCGTTTGCAAACGTCCCAGCACTGTGGAGATAAAATACCGTATGTACTAACACTAAAAGTAGATGCCGATTAAATTCGAATGGTGCCTTAATTTAAAATTTAAAAGGCTATTTCACTTTACCCCACTGTTTCACTTTACCCTACTTCCCATAGGAAAGATCCTTGCAGACTTTGAAAATATAATATATAGAGTACCTTCTGATTCTCGTGACCTTATCAGATCAAAAACCACTAACATTTTCACAAACTTCTTAATAAAAAACAACCCCCCATCAATGTTGTCTTCCTTACTTTGGAAACAACAGTCCCTTTGCACAAATTTCTTACCATACGCAAATTAAAGAAAGATCTTCCTCATGATGATTCCTTAATGGTGATATCTGCCGACAAATGACAAATTACCGTCCTGATCAAAAAATCCCAACATGTCAATAAAGTTGAGGAACTTCTTAATGACGTTGAAGTTTATTAACCTTTAGTTAGGGATCCACAAACATTAAGCAACAACATCGTAAGAGATCTAAAGAAGAAGGATTATATTGATGAACACATTCAAAAAACTTGCTACAATGGTATTTGCCCCAATCTCTATTCCCTGGTAAAAATACACAAAACTGGGTACCCGGTCAGATCTATAGTTTCTTTCGTTGGCTCTCCAACATACAAATTATCTTCCTTTGTGGCTAGCATACTCACAAGTGTTTTCAGTGAAGATACCAACTACAATATAAAAGATACCTTTACCTTTGCGGAACTTGTTCCCATTATTGACAGAGATTAGCAGTTAATTTCTGAACATGCGGACATAGGCAAATCTTTTTTCATTGAAATTAGGAAATTTTTATTTGACTCTTCCAACTTTACATTTAATGGTTAATTTTTCAAACAAAAGTTTGACACTCCTATGGGTAGTCCACTATCTCCTATCATTGCCTGTATTGGTATGGATGTACTCCTTTCTCAATGCATGCCAAAACTGCCATTACATCTGTTACATTAGACCATGCCACTACAATCCTAAATGTATGAATTTAATTCTTATAACAACTCGTTGCAATTTACTATTGAGCTGGAAACGAATAATAATAAAG
Source organism: Holotrichia oblita (assembly GCA_023690525.1). NCBI lineage: Eukaryota > Metazoa > Arthropoda > Insecta > Coleoptera > Scarabaeidae > Holotrichia > Holotrichia oblita. Next base: position 215,585,306 of record CM043015.1, read on the forward strand.
TTCCATTTTTGGATACTATACTAATTAGGAATACTGATCGATCTCTTATGTTGTACTGGTATACTAAACCTATCTTTTCTGGTAGATGACACAGCACTTAAAAATAATAAATTCTGAATTCTTTATTGTATAATACACCTCTTATTGCCTCCAACAATAACACCGATGAGTCTACTGAAGATTTTTTGACCTCCTTGAACAGCCCTCCTCGCAATAACACCCCCAATGAAAATGTCATTACGTACTGTAAATTTTTCTTCATCGATGGTTTAACTCAAACAATATCTTCCCTTTTTGAGGATTTACCAATCAAATTAGGTTTTTACAACATCAAAACTTTGAATATCATGTTCTCCAAGGGGAAATATTCCACCCCAAAACCATTACAATCCGGTCCGGTTTACTCTATTCCATGTCAAGACTGTAACTCCGTATATACATACAACCTCTCAATATCTAGACAGAAGAATGAGACAACATCGATTGGATTGCCAACACTCATCCAAGAAGACAGCATTGTCCGAACATAGTCCCTCGTTGAAACATACGTTTAACTTTGACTTATTATTTTGAGAAGGGAAAACAGATGGTCCAAAACCTTAGTGCGATTTACTCCTACATTTTTTCTATTGACAGACAACATCATTTTATTAAATAATTTAAATTCTTCAGAAATGATTATAAATAATTCAGATAACTTAATTTAAATTGTTACAATACTTTCGTATAGTAGTGTATATGCACTTCAATTTGTCCACAAAGTTTTCACCTGTCTCCATCTTGACAATATAATTTTCCCCATCTTTTGGTGGGAAACCTGTGATTATTATAACCTCACTTACTGTTTGTCCATGTGAAACGTTACATTTTCGAGTTCTTAATTAACATTGTTCATAAGATTTGAAATATGTATTTTAATATTATGTTTCCAAATATTAACTGCACATGAGTCTTGTGATGTCGCCGTACTATAATCACTGTAAGTTTAAAAAATTCACTTCGATTTATAATAGCCGAATTTTAGTTCTCTGAAGAAGCTAATAAAGAAGTAGCGAAAGCTTAGATACAAAAAAAAAGGTTCACGTCTTCTTAATTCCTAACGCCAATAGCTGCAATCCCATTAACTTCTCTTTTACATGAAAAAAAGAGCTGTTTTCATAAAAAGTTTATTTAAAAGTGTAAAATTGATGACATTAATTGGAAAAAATTATATCGCTCAAATGGCTACCTCCCGAGTTGATGTACACTACCGCTCATAATAGTTCGGACAACTAAAGAAAATTCAGAAAATCATTAAATACCTAACGTAAATTAAAATAAAAAAATAAACAAAAATATTACGAATATTAAAATATATTTGGAACATATTTTCAAAAAAAGAAATTTATTCTAACAATATATACTTACAGCAATAATCACTAAACATTGCGTTCATCAAAAAAACCACCTTTGGCGCGAAGAAAAGCTTTTACAATTCTGGACATTCGCTCTATTACTTTTTCCAAAACTGTGTGTCATATTCACCCATTCTTCTTGCAAGATATTCCACAGAACAGCTGCGCACGTAGGACACGTTTTCCGAACCCTTCTGTCTAATTCATCCCACAGCAGTTCATTGGGATTAAGGTCGGGACTTTGCGACGCCCAAACCATTACCTTCAGCGTATTAGCTTCCTGCAGGGTATTCAAGTAATTTTTAACCACCAACAGCGTATGTTTCGGATCGTTGTCACGCATGAACGTAAAACAGTTGCCAATTGATGGTTCACCTGATGGTACAGCGTTTTCTTGCAATATTTCCAGATACGTTTCTTTCTGCATGATACCTTCAATCCTTCGCAAATCCTCTGTGCCAGCATAACAGAAACAACCCCAAACAAGTACTGAGGCTATTCCTTGCTTCACAGTGGGAATGACGCAAGCAGGTAGCATTCTTTCAGTCGTTGATCTTCTAACGAAAACTTGTCTACGTTGTCCAAATACCTCGAATTTGGATTCGTCGCTCCATAATACATTTTTAAAGTCGTCCACTGTCCAGTCTTTATGCGCTTGGGCCCACTGAAGTCGTTTCTGCTTATTTCCAGCGCAGAGCAATGGTTTTCTCATGGCAATACCTCCATGCAGATTTGCTGCTTTCAGTCGTCGTTTTACAGTACTCAGACAAATGTGGTTCTGGCGGCCGCGATTCATTTCTGCGGTAATTTCAGGTGCGGTCAACCTTCTGTTACGTTTACTGAGTAGTTTCATACGTTTCTCGTCCGCCAGAGATGTTACACCTGTCTTTTTCGAAATTTGCCGCACAAAATATCCTTCCTCATTAAATGCAATTACAACTGCATGTCTTTCTTGAGACGTTGGCTTTCCTCTAGACATTTTACCGAATTTAAACACACTTTCTTGTCGAACAAACACTAGCACAGATACGCACACAACGGATATCTATCTAGCTACTAAAGTACACATCAGGAGATAACCACCCTCTGGGATATCAGCAGGTAATATTCTAAAGCATATTACACACGTTGACAATGAAATTGAAGAACACTAAACACTTTAACCCACTGAACACCAAACAAGTTTTAACTAAAACACCGACGCGTTTCAACAGCAATGCTGTCATTATCAAGGCGATAATAAAACTGAACACAGGTTCGTCGTTTGTTCTGGTAAACGCGAGATTTTCAAGAGCTCCAAAGGAAGAAGTCTGGTGCTGTTAGATCTGACGATCTGGACGACCGGTTCAAATCTCGAAAATGGGAAATCACTCGACCTGGAAATTGCTGTCTCAAAATCTCCAGCTGTATGACGGCACTAAGTTCTAACTTGCACATTTGTAAACGTTGAAACTAAACCAATACTGCAGATGTTAGTCTTTATGCACTTGCAGTGACCAACGAACGTGTTTGTTAAGTTTGAAGTGTGCTGTGTGTCCTAAACTTTTTTATAAATAAGCAATGGCTGAGTGACATGTGAACTTTCAAAGGTATGTACCTATTCTTTATTTATTATACATTATGCACTTGAAAAAAAAACTCATGTGATTTCTATAATATAAATAACAGAGGTTTAGATTACTATAACATTTTTGAGGTTAAAAAATGCTTTTTTTGTATTTTTCGTGTCTTTTATTTTGATGTCCTATATGTAGGACGCTAGGCAAACATGTGTCTACCGCTAATTTTGTGTTTACAGGGGATTTTCTCTAAACGAAGCTCTTGCAATGATAGAAGATGAACCTAAAACAACAAAACATATTCATGGGATAATTATCTTCCCCACCAACTAACCCATGCGCGGACCTAACCGACGAAGATTGAGAGGATGAAAATATACTCGGATCTCATTTACAAGCTCCTGCTGAACTTCTTCGCGCTTCACAGTCTTCATCGTCAGATGAAGAAGACGACATGCCGTTGATACATCTACAAACAGCGGCAACATCTAAATCAAAAATTACTCAAAAGACAAAGAAGAAAAAGTTTTATAACTGGATCAAAGAAGACTTAACACTTCCGGTTGACAGTTCCCACTTGAAGAAACCGAAACAAGTAATACAGAAACTCCTTTGGAATTGTTTTCAAAGTTCTTTGATGATGATATGTGGGAAATGAAGACAAACGAGACTAATAGATACATACAACAAAAAATATAACTCAAATTATAACCAAAACCGAAATAAAGTGCTTTATACAGGGTTTGTCCGTAAAGTAATAGGACTGATTTTATTCCGCCGCGACTGTACTTCGGAGCGTGCGCGCACCGACTGGAATCGGTAGAGGGCGATCCTAGCTAACGAACGAGCGGCTGGTCAGGTGTCTCCGAGCACCTGGAGAGTCAGAACAGGCTTTTTCGCGCAACGTGTTTCTGTGAGTGGTGCAAGCCGAAAATGCAGCGTTCGTTAGAGCAGAGGGACGCGATTAAATTCTGTGTGAAACTCGGCAAATCTGCGACAGAGACGTTTGATATGATCAAGCAGGCTTACCCAGATGATGTTTTAGTAAGAAGTGGTGTGTTTCGGTGGCACAAGGCCTTTTCGGAGGGCCGGGAAGAAGTCGCCGATGAAGACCGTGTTGGAAGACCTTCGACTTCGACAAACACCGACAATGTGACTCGTGTGCGCATAGTTTTGAACTCAGACCGTCGACTAGGTATTCGTTTAATTGCCCAGATGTTAAATTTATCAAAATCTGTGGTTCATGACATTGTGACGGAGCACGGTGCGCGAAGATGGTCCCAAAAGTGCTCACTGACGGCCAGAAATTGCGGCGAGTGGAAGTGTGCCAAGAAAATTTGAACATGTGTGAAAGTGACCCCCAATTTTTGAATAACGTAATCACAGGTGACGAGTCATGGATCTTTGAGTATGATCCCGAGACAAAGAGGCAATCTTTCGAGTGGCACACGCCGGCGTCTCCCCGCCCAAAAAAGGGAAGAATGAGCAAATCCAAAGTGAAAACGATGCTCATTGTCTTTTTTGACATCAAAGGCATCGTCCACGATGAATTTGTTCCTCCTGGACAAACCGTCAACGCCAAGTTTTACGTGGAAGTGCTCAAGAGACTCAAACGAAGGGTCAATCGGGTCCGACAAGACATCGCAACCGACTGGAAGTTGCACCACGACATACCGCCTTTCTTGTGAACAGCTACCTGACAAAGGCCGGCATCCCAACGCTTCCGCAGCCGCCCTACAGCCCAGATGTGCCCCCCCCCCTCCCGGACTTCTTTTTGTTTCCTCGCCTGAAAAGGCCGACGAAAGGCAAGCATTTTGAGACGACAGAGGAGATCCAAGCAGCTTTTCACCGCGGATCTTAAGGCTATTCCGGCGAATGCCTTCCGTGACGCCTTCAATGCTTGGAAATCGCGCTGGCAGCGCTGCATCGACGCAGAAGGAGCATATTTTGAAAGTTTTTAAAGAATTGTAACGATTGGCTCAATAAATTTTTTAAAATTGTTTCAGTCCTATTACTTTCCGGACAAACCCTGTAGGAGTGCTGATTCTGAGTGGATACGTCGTTTTGCCACGCCGAAGAATGTAAGATAAAGACGTGCACAATGAGGTTGTAGCTGAATCCATAACTCGGGATAAGTTTGATTTTATTTTGTCTGACATTCATGTAGTCGATAACGAAAATTTAGATCCTAAAGATGAATTTGCAAAAGTACGTCCTTTGTTCGCCAAATTGAAGAATATGAGCGGAGTTGATCGGTCTGATCAAAACATTAGTTTATATCGAGTGTCCATCAGAGGGAAAAAATGGTATTTTCCTCTGATATCTCACGGTGTAGATTTGGCGGTATCTACATAATGGTTGGCAATTGCATCGTATAGAAGGAGGTTCTTTAGATCAGCTGGCATTGAGGAGAAGACTTGCTTCGTCATTACTAATGAAAAATCACAAAACCTCCTCTTTTTCTAAACGGTGACCATCAACGTCAGCTAACGTTTCACGTTATGATCGGATTGATCATTTCGTAAAAGAACAACAAGACAAACAAACAAGATGTGCACATTGTCATCAAAAGGCATCGACAAGATGTAATAAGTGTGATGTGGCAGTTCATGTCGAATTTCACAGCAAGAAGCAGTGACACGGTGAGTAGTCGTACATGTGCCTGGCGTCTTATATGTAGGACGGCCTGTATTTTTGTTATTATTATTATTTGTATGTTTAAAAGTTGTTCTCAGCAGTTTATAATAAAGCATTTAACGTAAATAAACCACAATTTTAACTCCTTTTTTTGCCAAAACGGTTTAGGCATATTTGGGTTAAGGTCGGTTTAAGTAAACAAAAAAGTCTTGAACGATTGCATCACGCATTTGGTGAGAAAAGTCCTCATTGAGAGAGTGAGAAGTATAATCGACGAAGATCCAAAGCAACTTCCCAACAGTAAATGCAATTTTACATGATCGTCTTCGGATAAAAAAACCTTTTTAGGGTCCTTGAAAAGTTTCGACTAGAATCGATAAATAATTGTTTGAAACAGTTGTGTATATAACGGTGTCAGTTTCCGATTCAAACATAGTATACATGATGCTATATTAGAATTCAAATTAATATTAATGTTAAAATCATCTTATTATTTATTCATATCTATTGTAAGCATTCATATCTATTGTACGTATTGTCCATATCTATTACACTTAAATATTCAGAACATTTATTGTATTGTTTAGTTCTCACATTTCCATGAAGTGAACAATACACACAAACAACAAAAGATTTTATCATCATATTATATATTTACACAACTGATTCCTTACATAAATGACAGCGCTGCCACCATTATCTTCCTCCTTACTACCTGTTAATGTACATAATTACGACCTATAAGTTGTGTAAAATGCCCTTGTTTATCATTTTAATACAATCGCGAGTTCTTTTCAACGCACATCAAACAAGACATCCACCATTTAGATAATGAACAGCGCAACGCTGTTCTACTACAATTTCCCAGAATGAACTCCTAAATTAACATCACAATTAATATCATCCAATTAACATAATTGTACCCGCCACAATTCGCAATCAACGAATTAAATCCCGCAATAGATAATACAGTCCCATAATTAACAACACGTTCCAATATCACCCGAACGGATTGACGAGCGGAATTTAATCTGAAGCGCTTGTTTCGGTCGAACTCACTAAAAGTTACCCCCGCTTTTGTCCTTTTAAAATTTTATACTCGACGAAAGTTTAAGGTCGTGGGCGCGCGTTAGATTTATAAATAAACTGCCAAAAACGACTGTACGAGATTAATTAACATCGTTAAATAATTATTAACAGGTGGGCCGAGAGGAATTCAAATGAATACGGTTGACAGCTAATTTAATAACGTTTTGATCAAGCTTAACTTTCTGTGTGGAACTTTAACTAATTGTTATCTTTCACCTGCTGTCCACGAGTGAAAATAAAACGAAAATAAGGCCAACACGTTTTAACAGGGATATATTAAGTCCCGGTGTGTAAACCCGGACGAAGGTATAACAGAAATGTCCCCGAATTTAATCCAACACGCGTTCACCAGTGACAAAAAAAACCGCACCTCGTGTCGCAATATTTCTTTCTGGGTTATTTCTCATTCAGTCAGCATCGTAACTCTTACTACGGTAGTTACTATTCCTCCTGGACTCGTCAGGACGACTCCCTTTTCCACGTTGGACCCGAATTCGAAAGGATAATGATATCTTTCACCGTATTTAATGAATTGGATACAGTAGAATAATGTAATAGTTACAGTCTAGGTTATAATGTCATGTATATACATATACGTAGGTGTACGTAGGTTTGTTCGATACAACTCTGACCTCTATTATTGCGCGATCAACTCTAAAAAAAAAAAGAAGGAATTACAATTGCAAAAAGTGTATTTTCGTTGAATTGAATTGCAAAAAGTTCGACAACAATAGCGTCGCAAAAAATCCGTCTGAAACGTATTGGAATTCGGGGTTTGAAGTAGCTGTTTTCGTCTCTCCGTTGTTTTATAATGAATCGAATTAAATTTATACTGAAAATACACGATTTTAGCATTTACTCGGGTGTGTTTAATTCGAATGTCAAGTTGGTTGAAATAAGAATAAGTTTAAAATATGTTTCGCTATATTATTTCATTTTATCCGCTTTCTATTTATTCGCTGAGATTGAAATTTTAAACCCCAGAAATGAATAACTGCCAGATGTATATTTATATAAAGAAAAAACAATATTTCGGGCACAAAACGAAGAAGGAAAACTAGATATTTTGACACGTTTGTTTCTTATTTACGAGCACTGTAGAGTTACAATCGTTTGAGTGAGTCGATGTACGTGTTTTTGTGGCAATGAACAAAATCGAATATCGAGCCGTCATTAAATATTTCTTTTTGAAAATCAACAATCCAACGCAAATTAGGGATGATTTGGACGATGAATACGGGGGTTCTTCATCAAATAGTGCTAAACAACCATCGAATTAAAGTGAGAGAGATAGCAGAGATTATAAACATGCCCAAAGAACATGTTTGCCACATATTGAATCAAGATTTAGGCATGAAATGGCTGTCCGGGTGTTGCTCAAGTTAGACCAAAAACGTGTTCGAATGAACAGTTCCAATTGCTTTGCGTTGGCGCAGTTTAGGCGCAATAAATCAAAGTTTGGCGCCGATTAATTATATTGTAGATGAATCTGGGATACACCATTATACGCCCGAAATAAGAATAGAGTCAAAACAGTGGACTGCTAAAGAGGAATCGGTTTCAAAAAAGCAAAAACTGTTTTTGTCGGCTGGAAAAGTGATGGTGACAGTTTTTTGAGATTTTCATGGAGTTATCTTAATCGACTATCTTCAAACAGGGGTATACTACGCATCATTACCTGATAAGTTAAAGGCTGAAAAACGGCTGTTAAGTATGTAGAAATGACCTGACAAATTACTTGGAGTAAAAAGCCTGAAGTGACTAAATGGAACATTGCAAATCTTGAACTGACAAAGTAATTCGCTATAGTAAGTGAAAAAGGGACAAAGTCATATAAATACTATGAAAAATCTTAAACAATTTAATCTGAAAAGTAATTCGCTATAGTAAGTGAACAAAGGGATGAAAGTCAATATAATAATTCAAAAACAATTTTCAATTTAATTGAAAATGTAGTTAAACCTAGAATAACAATAAACTGTAAAGGTATACTGCAAATAAGTATATTTGAAAATAATAGATGGGCCGGAGGGTAGAAATTATATAAACAAAACAATTCAAGAAATATTCTATTTCGAAGATACAGTATAAAGAACACAAAACACTTTAACCCACTAAACACCAAACAAGTTTTAACTACAACACCGACGCGTTTCAACAGCAATGCTGTCATTATCAAGGCGATAATAAAACTAAAATAAAATAAAATCTACACATACAGGTAACCTAAATGTTATGCATGGTCAATCCGATACACATCATTAATTTCTGATTAACGAAAACAATGACGAATGCGGGATAGGTCCATTGTCACAGTTCATTACACATGACTTATTTTTATATATTTCTAAACTTTCTAAAACATTTAGAAACTTACAATTGTTTATTTGTCTAATTAATTTAACATTCGTATGATCGATGTTGTGATCTGTTTCAAAAATGTGTTGGGCAACGCTCGATTTCTCAATTCTATTAAATCTAAGATTAGCCATATGCTCTTTGAATCTAGTCGAGACTGCTCTCCTGGTTTGCCCAATATATTTTTGATTACAATCTTTACAATTGATTTCGTAAATACCTGACTTTTCTAGAGGTTGTATTTTATCTTTAGGGTTACCGATGAGAGTAAACTAGTCCCAGAACTGTAAACTATTCTGAGATCTAGCTCTTTGAAGATTTTACTCAAACCTTTAATGATAAAGGGAGCGTAAGGGAGGGTCACAACGGGTGAAGCTTTAACATCCTCTCGAAAAGTCGTAGATTCTTTCACAGTTTTCTTATAATTAAACTTCCTAATTAACTTATAGATATGCTGAGGATGGAAACCATTACACTCGGCCGCATCTTTTATAATTTTAAGCTCTTTCTCATACCTCGCCTTGTTCAAGGGAAAAGTGAGAAGTCTGTGGACCAAAAAATTCAGGCTTGCCATTTTGTGTTGAACACAATGATGGGAATCTGAAGGAATGTAGCGAAGTGTACTGGTTTCCTTTCTATACACGTCAAACTCTAATCTATTGTTATTTCTAATTACTAAAGTATCTAGAAAGGGTAGCTGACCGTTTTCTTCTCTTTCACAAGTGAACTTTATGGTTTCGAACCGATTATTGAATCTATTGAGAAAATCGTCAATATTACATTTTTTGGTGTCAAATATAGCGAAAATATCATCCACATACCTCAACCAAACCCTAGGAAAGTATTCGCTCTCAGATTCTAAGTCCTTTTCAAAACGGCTCATGAAAAGGTTAGCCAAAAAGGCGACAAGGAGTTACCCATTGCCGTTTCTTCCAGCTGTTCATAAAAACTTCCGTTGAATTTAAAAATGTTCTGTTTCATACAGATGTCAGTTGAGCGAATATATTCCTGGACACATTGTTGACTGAAACTATTTTGAAGCAACAAGTCCTCGAGGTATGTCAAGGTGTCTGGAATCGGTACACTAGGAAAGAGAGAACTAACATCAAATGAAATCAATATTTCACCCTCCAGCAACTGAATATTTTGAATTTCTTTAATAAATTCTAACGAATTTTTTACTGAAAAACTAGGTTGCTGTATTGGCAAATTATTAAATTCATTGGTCAACCATTTGGAAGCCTTATAAGTCGGTGCGTCAATTGCCGAAACAATTGGCCTTACCGACTTGCCAGGTTTGTGAATTTTAGGTAAACAATATAATTTAGGGATAACAGGATTGGAAACATGTAGCTTACGTCTAACATCGGCAGTAACAAGGTTGTTACAAGTTTTAAACACATTGTTCTAAAATAACAACCTTGTTCCCTTTGTCAGCTTTCAAATAAAAACAATCTTTTTCCCGCAAAGTTTTAATGATTTTAATGTTT